>VZQC01000499.1:41964-54630 GCA_009823505.1 Rhizomys pruinosus
GTTCATTAGGGAGATGGGTCTATAGTTCTCCTTTTTGGTTGCATCTTTGCCTGGTTTTGGTATTAGAGTGATGCTGGCTTCATAGAAGGAATCTGGGAGAACTCCCTCCGTTTGTATCCTTCTAAACAACTTGAGTATTAATGGTTGTAAGTCTTTTTGAAATATTTTATAGAATTCTGCTGTGAAACCATCTGGGCCTGGGCATTTTTTGGTTGGGAGGCTGCTTATTACATCTTCAATTTCTTCAGATATTATTGGTCTATTTAAGCTGTTGATCTCTTCTTGGTTGAGCTTTGGTGATTCCCAGGATTTCAGATATTCATCCATTTCTTCTAGGTTTTCAAACTTAGTAGAGTATAGGTTTTTAAAGTAATCCTGTATGATTGTCTGGATCTCTTCCTTGTCTGTTGTGATATTTCCCATTTCATCCCAGAGTGTATTGATGTGGAGTTGTTCCTTCTTTCTTTTGGTTAACTGGGCTAGAGGTCTGTCTATCTTGTTTATTCTCCCAAAGAACCAGCTTTTGGATTCATTGATTTTTGGGTATGGTTTTCTTTGTTTCTATTTCATTGATCTCTGCTGTGATTTTTGTTATTTCTTCTTGTGTGTTGCATTTAGGGTTCATTAGTTGTTGTCCCTCTAGTACATTTAGCTGCAGTGTTAGATCATTCACTTGTGCTCTTTCTGTATTTTAATGTAGGCACTTAGAGCTATAAACTTCCCTCTTAGGACTGCTTTTAAAGTGTCCCATAGGTTTTGCTGTGTTGTATTATCATTGTTTTTGCACATGGTTTATGTTGGGTTTTTCTCCAGTATGAAATTTTCATGTAGTACAAGGTTACTATACAGAGTAAAGACTTTGCCAAATTGTTTATATACATCGGGTTTCTATCCAGTAGGTTTTTCTTGCCTCTGAAGATGACTGTTACATCTAAAGGCTTTACCACATTGTTTACATTCATATAGTATGTATGAATTTTTCTCCATTATGTGTTTTTTCATGATGTTGAAGACCATGTTTATCTGTATAGGCTTTACCACACAGTTTACATTCATATGGTTTTTCTCCAGTATGTGTTTTTTCATGACTTTGAAGACCACGGTTATCTCTATAGGCTTTACCACATTGTTTACATTCATAGGGTTTTATTCCACTATGTATTCTTTCATGTATTTGAAGCTTACTGGAGGAGGTAAAGGCTTTTCCACACTGTTTACATTCATAGGGCTTTTCTCCAGTATGAATTCTTTCATGACTTCGAAGATGAATATTAGATATAAAGGCTTTACCACATTGTTTACATTCATAGGGTTTTATTCCACTATGAATTCTTTCATGTATTTGAAGCTTACTAGAGGAGGTAAAGGCTTTTCCACACTGTTGACAGGCATAAGGTTTCACTCCCATATGCAATCTTTCATGACTTTTAAGATAGCTATTGCATATAAATGCTTTACCACAGTGCTTACATTCATAGGGTTTTTCTCCAGTATGAATTCTTTCATGACTTTGAAGAAGACTATTAGATCTAAAGGCTTTACCACACTGTTTACATTCATAGGGTTTTTCTCCAGTATGAATTATNTTCAGAATTTGCAAGCTTTTACTATTAGCCTCTAAAGCTTTACCCACACTAGTTTACAGTCCATTAGGGTTTTCTCCGGTATGACTTCTTTTCCATGACGTGGAAGAAGACTAATAAGATCTAAAAGGCTTTATCGCACTGTTGTACATTCATAGGGTTTTTTCTCCATAATGATTCTTTCATGACTTTGAAGATAGACTATTAGAATCTAAAGGCTTTACGCACTTTACGATACATTAGGGTTTTCTCCATAGGAATTGTCACGTATAATGTTTTCATAGATGACTTTACATATAAATGCTTTACCACACTTTTACATTATGGGCTTTTCTCGCAGATGCATTTTTCATGACTTTTGAAGAAGACTCACTAGTTCTAAAGGCTTTACCACAACTGGTTTACATTCATTAGGTGTTTTCTCCAGTATGACATATTTTCATGATCGTAAGATGAGCTTACTATTGACTAATAAAGCTTTACCAGCATATGTTATCATTCATAGGGTTTCCTCCAGTAATGAATTTTTTCAGATGTCTATAAGTAGTTACATACCTGCTCTAAAAAGCTTTACACTTGTTTACCAGCATCAAGAGTTTCTCTCCAGTATGCACTCTTTCATGATTTTAAGATAACTATTACATATAAAGGTGCTTTACCACAGTGTTTACATTCATAGGGTTTTTCTCCATGATGAATTCTTTCATGACTTTGAAGATGACTATAGATCTAAAGGCTTTACACATCACTGTACTTACATTCATAGGGTTTTTCTCCAGTATGAATTCTTCAATGACTTTGAAGAACTATTAATATAAAGGCTTTACCACACTGTTACATTCATAGGGTTTTTTCTCCGTATGATTCTTTCATGAGCGTTTGAGATGACTAATACGATCTAAAGGCTTACTAACGCACTGTTTACATTCATAGTGTTTTTCTCCAGTATGAATTTCTTCATGCTTTTACTTTATACATGTAAAGGCTTTTACACACCTACGTTTACATTTATAGGTTTTTCTCAGCTCATGTGTTTTCTTATGTATGATACCATTTGAAGTCCGTTATCAGGGTTTCTCCAGATGAATTCTTCGTAATTAACTAGAAGTAAAGGCCTTATACATCGTTACTTCTATGTCCACTGTATTATTGTAGATTTTTAAGCTTTCACATGGTTATTCATTTTTAGTGTTTTTTTTTTTTTTTTTTTTTTTTTATTTTTTATTCTAGGTTAACACCATGATTTCTTTCATGTCTTCGAAGGTGACTACACTGTGTGAAGGCTTTTCCCACATTGTTTTACCAGGTATCAGGTTTCCACTCCAGTAAAAATGCTTTTTCATGTTTTTGAAGGATAACTATTCCATATAATGCATTTCAACATTGGTCCATGAATAAGGGTTCTCTCAGCATGCCATTTTTTCATGACTTTGAACAAGACTATATAGATCTAAAGGCATTACCACACTGTTTACTATTCATCATGGGTTTTTATCCAGCTTGAATACTACCATGTCTTTTAAGTACAGTACTAGACCTAGTAAAAGGCTTTTCAACTCTTACATTCATAAGGATTTCTTATATAGAACTTTTTCATATAGGTTGGGGAACCTTCTGCAAAGGTCTTACCACATTGTTTACATACATAGGGATCTCCTCTAGTATGCATTTTTTTTCTTGTACTTTAAGGTGACTACGATTACACTCATAGGGGTTTTCAGGATGAATGAATTCTTTCATGTCTTTTAAGAACATTTGAAGACACTCAGGACCTTTGTTCATGTATAACAGAGATACTGCTTTCTCATGGCTTGAGTTCCTCTGAATGCTTGAAGTGAACTGCCATAGGCTGAGGCTTTTCTATAGTCTTTGTATCTTCTGAGAGCATCACTAGAAATTTTCATGATCAAATTGAAATTTGGTATCCAAGTGCAAGTTTCTCCATCCTGAAAATCTTCTTTATGCTCACAGAGTGTATCAATCATGAAACTTCTATAAAAAATGACAGTACCATTTAAGTAACGTTGATGTGATCAGTATTTACTACCAATGTGTACAGCACACTACTGTTCTGAAAATTTGGTTAAAGAATATGTTTCTTGGGGCTTGGAGAGATGGGCCTAGCATGTAAGAACACTGACTGCTATTGTGTGAGGACCCAGGATTCAATCCCCAGCAACCGCACATGGCAGCTCTGAGAACATCTTTAACTCCAGTTTCCGGGGAAATCTCGACACCCTTCTACTGACCCCTGGGCAATTCTTGCATGAACATGGGTGACAAGCCTATGCACAACTTCATACACCAATAAAAAATAAAAAATTAAATAAAAAAAAAAGATACCCGAAGACCCCAAAAAAGTTAGAAATTTTTTTTAAAAAGAGAACATTGTTTTCTGCCAGATGTGAATGACTGAAAACTAAATAGCTTGATAATTCTACAATATGCTTCACATTGGCTATCAAAAAAGGTTTGCATATTTGATATATTTGATGTTACCTTAGTACAGTTTGCAGTGTAAATGCACCTGCAAACACTAGGATTTCTTAAATTGATGATACATTTAATATTCCTAATGATAAAAGTTTGTGCTATATTGTTTATTTTCTCGCAAATGCATCAATACAAATACTTAACTGATAGGCGGAGAAAGTTTCAATGGTGTTTAGGTGTTAAGCCACAGTTGCCAGTTTTGCAAAAGACCAAGACTGTGGATGCGAGTCAACAAGCAGGTAGCTATAGGCAATTCTAATTCTACTTCTCTAAGCTGAGCAATCTTCTGACTGTCGAGGTAAACTATTTGTTTGTGAACACGCCACTACAACACACAAAATGCGACCACAGACACACCATAAATCTTTAAACAAATATAAATATTTTAAAATAAATCCTTCAAACAAAGTTCTTCTAAATTGGTATCAAATTACGCTTGTTAGATTTTTTCTCAGAACTTTTATAATGGTATTCTAATCATCCTCATCTTCAACAATATTCCTGAAATGTTAGCAATATGAAAATTCTGATGAAAGTTTTAGGGAAAACTAAAGTTTCTTACTTTAGCTTATATTGAACCATGCCCTGAGTTACACATCACATTCTTACCTTTCAAGTATTCCTATAATCACAGAAGAGCATCGAACAGTACAGGGACACTGTGTTTCTGTTAGTATAGTTAAGGTAATGATGAACATCTCTACCTATAAAATTGAAGTTTCCTCAGGTTTTCCTAGCATCACGATTCTCTGTAGAGATTCTTTCTGAGAAGGATTCCAGCAAAGCCCATTCTTCCTGGGTGAAGGTCAGGGCAACATCCAAGTGTCACAGAATCCTATAACATCCATAGACCGTCCACTGGTAGATTTACATTCATATAATTGCTGCTATGCACAGAGTTCTTTCCACAACACAGACATTTCTTTTTTTTGGGGGTTGTTTTGTCTTTTTGAGACAGGGGTCTCCTGTGCCCCAGCTGGCTTGGGCATTCAGCTCTGTGACCAGGTGGGCCTTGAACTCAAAAATCCGCTCTGCTCTGCTCCAGGCTAGTTAAAGGGGTCACACACGGGTAGAGTCATAAGAAGGGTCTAGGAACACACAGGGCACCCTGTCACTTGGGCACAGAGGTGGAAGTGTGCTCATGCTCTGCCCAATTGATTATCTGACTAAGACATATTTACGCGCTCACCTGTCTTAAGAAGCTCTGATCAAAAAAAAATTAAAAAATAAAAAAATAAACAAAATAAAAAATAAAAAAGCCTGATCAAGTATATACAGAGCAAGGTAAATTAACATGAAAGACCTTCTTGTTCCTTAGAAATCTCTGGACACATAATGTTTAATTTGATAATGTGAGGAAATTTAACACATGGCACAGCTTACCATGACCATTAAATGATAACATCACCTAGCATAAATGATTTATACAAACTATTATACATTATGAAGGATCTCATCTGAAAGTCCATCAATCTAGGAAAAACTCACGAGACAACCTAGGAGATCAGTCTATTCACCTCAAATGATAAGAGACTATTGGTGTAATGAGGTTCCTTGCTGGGCACAAATTCACACATGGTGTCGACTTTTTTTTTTATTCTTTATTTTTTACTGGTTTTAAAGAGTATCCTTTCTGCATGTGTGTTGCTACAGCTGTAGTGTGCAATGCTGTGGAGCGTCCAGAAGAGGGGTCAGATTCACCTGGAACTGAGGTTAAAGACCGTTACTGCTGCCATTGGGTGCTGGGAATCGAACCCGGTCCTCTGCAAGAGCAGTCAGTGCTCTAAACGACTGAGCAAAAAATTATACTTCAAGGCTACAGAGATGGTTCAGTGTTTGCTCTTGTAGAGAACCAGGATTCAAATTCTAGCACCCAAATGTCAACTAAAAACTGTCCATTATACCAATTACAGGTGAGATAATGCCCTCTTCAGGACTCCAGAGACATTGGACACATATACTCATAAATATTAAGACAAACAAACAAAAACCCAGTAATAACCACCAACAGAAAAAAACACCACACAACAAGGAATGAGATACTTTAGTTACTCTTCTCATTTCTGCAGCAAAATATGGGAAGAAAAGAAGGGTTGATGCTGGCTTATATTTTCACGGGATGCATTCCACCATGGTAGGCAAGGTCTAGTGGTTGAAGGTTAGTCACAGACATGTTTATTTCCACAATCCCACCCACAAGATTAATAAACGCATTATAAAAAAAGAAAATTAAGACCCAGAAGGATGGATTGTTGTCAGCAATTTCCCAGAATTGACAGTCCCTCCTCATTGTGTGCTTCTTCAAGTCTTTCAAAATAATGATTGTCTAAAAGTTTTTCCACATGGTTTACGTTGGATTTCTCTCCAGTATGAAATTTTCATGTAGTACAAGGTTACTATACAGAGTAAAGACTTTGCCAAATTGTTTATATACATCGGGTTTCTATCCAGTAGGTTTTTCTTGCCTCTGAAAATGACTGTTACATCTAAAGGCTTTACCACATTGTTTATATTCATATAGTATGTATGAATTTTTCTCCATTATGTGTTTTTTCATGACGTTGAAGACCATGTTTATCTGTATAGGCTCTACCACACAGTTTACATTCATATGGTTTTTCTCCAGTATGTGTGTTCTCATGACTTTGAAGACCACGGTTATCTGTATAGGCTTTACCACATTGTTTACATTCATAGGGTTTTATTCCGCTATGAATTCTTTCATGTCTTTGAAGCTTACTAGAGCAGGTAAAGGCTTTTCCACACTGTTGACAGGCATAAGGTTTCACTCCCATATGCAATCTTTCATGACTTTTAAGATACCTATTGCATATAAATGCTTTACCACAGTGCTTACATTCATAGGGTTTTTCTCCAGTATGAATTCTTTCATGACTTTGAAGAAGACTATTAGATCTAAAGGCTTTACCACACTGTTTACATTCATGGGGTTTTTCTCCGGGATGCACTGTTTCATGTTTTCTAAGATACTTATTACATCTAAATGCTTTACCACACTGTTTACATTCATAGGGTTTTTCTCCAGTATGAATTCTTTCATGACTTTGAAGAAGACTATTAAATCTAAAGGTTTTACCACACTGTTTACATTCATAGAGGTTTTCTCCAGTATGCATTTTTTCATGTGTTTTAAGACGCTTATGATATCTAAATGCTTTACCGCACTGTTTACATTCATAGGGTTTTTCTCCAGTATGCACTTTTTCATGTCTTTTAAGATTCTTATGACATCTAAATGCTTTACCGCACTGTTTACATTCATAGGGTTTTTCTCCAGTATGAATTCTTTCATGACTTTGAAGACTACCATTAGATGTAAAGGCTTTCCCACACTTCTTACATTCATATGGTTTTTCTCCAGTATGAATTCTTTCATGACCTCGAAGAAGAGTATTAGATCTAAATGCTTTACCACAGTGCTTACATTCATATGGTTTTTCTCCAGTATGAATTCTTTCATGACTTTGAAGAAGACTATTAGATGTAAAGGCTTTACCACACTGTTTACATTCATGGGGTTTTTCTCCGAGATGCACTTTTTCATGTTTTCTAAGGTACCTATTACAGCTAAATGCTTTACCGCACTGTTTACATTCATAGGGTTTTTCTCCAGTATGCACTGTTTCATGTCTTTTAAGAAATTTATTACATGTAAATGCTTTACCACACTGTTTACATTCATATGGTTTTTCTCCAGTATGAATTCTTTCATGAGCTTGAAGAAGACTATTACATCTAAAGGCTTTACCACACTGTTTACATTCATAGGGTTTTTCTCCAGTATGAATTCTTTCATGAGCTTGAAGAAGACTATTACATCTAAAGGCTTTAGCACACTGTTTACATTCATATGGTTTTTCTCCAGTATGAATTCTTTCATGAGCTTGAAGAAGACTATTACATCTAAAGGCTTTACCACACTGTTTACATTCATAGGGTTTTTCTCCAGTATGAATTCTTTCATGAGCTTGAAGAAGACTATTACATCTAAAGGCTTTAGCACACTGTTTACATTCATATGGTTTTTCTCCAGTATGAATTCTTTCATGTTCTTTTACTTTAGTGGACAGTGTAAAGGCTTTTCCACTCTCTTTACATTCATATGGTTTTTCTCCAGTATGTGTTTTTTCATGATCTTGAAGGTCACTGCTATCTCTAACTGCTTTACCACATTGCGTACATTCATAGGGTTTTATTCCAGCATGATTTCCTTCATGTCTTCCAAGGTGACTACACTGTGTGAAGGCTTTTCCACATTGTTTACAGGTATAAGGTTTCACTCCAGTAAATGCTTTTTCATGTTTTTGAAGATAACTATTCCATATAAATGCATTTCCACATTGGTTCCATGAATAAGGGTTCTCTTCAGCATGCATTTTTTCATGACTTTGAACAAGACTATTAGATCTAAAGGCTTTACCACACTGTTTACATTCATAGGGTTTTTCTCCACTATGAATACTACCATGTACTTTTAGAGTACTAGACAGTATAAAGGCTTTTCCACACTCTGTACATTCATATGGATTTTCTTCAGTATGAACTTTTTCATATAGGTTAGGGGAACCTTCTGCAAAGGTCTTACCACATTGTTTACCATCACAGGGGATCTCCCTAGTATGATTTTTTTCTTGTACTTTAAGGTGACTACGATTACACTCATAGGGGTTTTCAGGATGATGAATTCTTTCATGTCTTTGAAGAGAATTTGAAGAACTCAGATCTTTCATACATGTATTACACAGATACTGCTTTCTCATGGCTTGAGTTCCTCCTGATGCTTGAAGTGAACTGCCATAGGCTGAGGCTTTTCTATAGTCTTTGTATCTTCTGAGAGCATCACTAGAAATTTTCATGATCAAATTGACATTTGGTATCCAAGTGCAAGTTTCTCCATCCTGAAAATCTTCTTTATGCTCACAGAGTGTATCAATCATGAAACTTCTATAAAAATGACAGTACATTAGTAAAAGTTGATGTACTAGTATTTACTACCAAGTGTACAGCACATACTGTTCTGACAATTTGGTAAAGAATATGTTTTCTGGGGTTGGAGAGATGGCCTAGCATTTAAGAACACTGACTGCTCTTGTGGAGGACCCAGGTTCAATCCCCAGCACCCACATGGCAGCTGAGAACCATCTTTAACTCCAGTTCCAGGGGAATCTGACACCCTCTTCTCACCCCTGGGACATTTGCATGACATGGGTGCAGTACACTCATACACATAAAAAATAAAAATTAAATTAAAAAAAAAAGCATGCCATGACACCCAAAAAAGTAGAATTTTTTTTAAAAAGAACATGTTTTCTGCCAGATGTGAATGACTAGAAACTAAATAGCTTGATAATTCTACAATATGATTCCCGCATGGCTATCAAAAAAGGTGACATTTGATAATTTGATGTACTAGCACAGTTTGCATGTAAAATGCCCTGCAAACACTAGGATTCTTAAATTGAGGTACATTTTATATTTCCTAATGATAGAAAAAGTTGTGCTTATTGTTTATTTACTCGCAAATGCTCAAGTAAAAATACCTTAACTGATAGGCAGGAGAAACGTTCAGGTGTTAAGGTGTTAAGCACAGTTGCCAGTTTTCAAAGGACCAGACTTTGGATGTGAGCTCACAAGACAGGTAGCTCATAGGCAATTCTAATTCTACTTCTCTAAGCTGAGCAACTTCTTCTTACTGTGAGGTACATATTTGTTTGTGAACACCCACACACACACACACACACAAATGCACACAGACACACATAAATCTTTAAACAAATATAAATATTCTTAAAATTCCTTCAAACAAACGTTCGTTCTATTGGTATCAAATTACCTTAGATTTTTTCCAGAACTTTTATAATGGTCTTTAATCTTCTCATCTTCACAATTATTTCCTGAAATGTAGTCAAAGAAAATTCTGATGAATTTTAGGGAAAACTTAAGTTTCTTGCTTTAGCTTATATGAACCATGCCTGAGTTACACATCACATTCTTCCCTTTCAATATTCCAAATCACAGAAGAGCAAAAATTGTAAGGAACACTTGTTTCTTAGTATAGTAAGGTAAGATGACATACTTACCTATAAAATTGAAGTTCCTGCAGGTTTCCAGCATCACATCTCTGTAGAGATTCTTCTGAGAAGAATCCAGCAAAGCCCATTCTTCCTGGGTGAAGGTCAGGGCAACATCCTCAAGTGTCACAGATTCCTAAACATTCCATAGACTCCACTGGTAATACAGTCATATAATTTTGTGCTATGCACAGATTCTGTTCCACAACACAGAAGTTCTTTTTTTTGGGGGGGTGTCTTTTTGAGACAGGGTCTCCCTGTAGCCCCAGCTGTCCTGGAATTCACTCTGTAGACCAGGTTGGCCTTGAACTCACAAAGATCCGCCTGCCTCTACCTCCCAAGTGCTAGGATTAAAGGTGTGCACCACCACGCCCGGCTACACAGAAGTTCTCATGCAAGCTAAGGGTGGTTCTGAAAGGAAACAACACTAGAGGGACACTCCTCTCACTACTGGGCACAAGGTGGAAGGTGTGCTGCTGCTCTGCTCCAATTGTCTATCTACAAGACATATTTGCTCCCTGTCTTAAGAAAGCCTGATCAAAAAATAATTAAAAAATAAAAAAATAAAAAATAAAGCCTGATCAAGTAATATACAGAGCAGAGGTAAATTAACATGAAAGAACCTTCTTGTCCTTAGAAATCTCTGACACATAATGTTTAAATTTTGATAATGTGAGGAAATTTAACACATGGCACAGATTACATGACCATAAATGATAACATCACCTAGCATAAATGATTTATACAAACTATTATACATTATGAACGGATCTCATCCTGAAAGTCCATCAATCTAGGAAAAACTCACAGACACAACTAGAGAATCAGTCTATTTCACCTCAAATAATAAGAGACATTGGTGTAATGAGGTTCCCTGCTGGGCAAAAATTCACACATGGTGTCACTTTTTTTTGTCTTTAATTTTTATTTTTTACGTGTATGAGTATACTTTCTGCATGTGTGTTGCTACACCTGTGTTGTGCAATGCTGTGGAGGTCAGAAGAGGGCGTCAGATTCACCTGGAACTGGAGTTAAAGACCGTTCTTAGCTGCCATGTGGGTGCTGGGAATCGAACCCCGGTCCTCTGCAAGAGCAGTCAGTGCTCTTAACTGCTGAGCAATCGTTCCAGCCCAGTCACAACTTCTTAAGTGGGGAAATGAATGCATTCTATGTGCTTCCCAAAGAAATAGTGTATATGCTGCTGTAAGCAGTTTACTCAAGCACGATTTTACTATTTTTACTTTGCATGTACGTAAGTGGAATGCACTCAAGAGACAGAAGAGGAATTCCCTGGACCTGGAGTTACTGATGATTCTTAGCTTCCATACAGGGAGGTGCTGGGAGGAGAACCAGGGAGCTCTGCAAGAGTAATCATTACTCTTTATCACTGAGCCATCTCTCCAGTCACTGAAGAACAATTTTAGTCAAGGACACACAGTAAATAATTGAATATCATAAAACAATACATTGTTTTCTAAGTAAGGTCCAATGAAAATAAGGTAAGTATAAAGAGGGAATGTGCTTCAGAAAGAACTCAGTGTAGTCAGTTTTGTTGGCATGTGTGTATAGTCACAGCAGTGTCAGAGAATGAGACAAAAGTTCACATGAGCTCGAGAAGTCCAAGTCGGCCTATGCTATTGTCCTGGATAGCTTTAGTGTCAACTTAATACCCCTGGGTTGAGGGAGCCTCACTTGGGGAACTGGCTCCATTGGATTGGCCTGTGGCCATATCTGTGGAGTATTGTCTTGATTGTCAAGCACTGTGGGAGGGCTCAGCTCACAATGAGTGGTGCCACACCAGGCAGGCTGTTGTGTACTGTATAAGAAGTCAGGCTGGACATGAGCCAGGGGAGCAAGCCAGTGAACAGCATTCCTCTATAGTCTGTGCTTCAGCTCCTGCCTCCAGGTTCCTGCACTGAATTCCTGCCTTGGGTTCCCTAAGTGATGAAGAGTGACCCAGGAGATGTAAGCTGAATAAACCCTTTCCTCCCCAAGATGGTGTCAGTCAGAGTGCTTTGTCACAGCAATGGAAGACATTCTAGAACAGTTAATTGGTACCGAGAGTGGGGTATATGATCCTGGACTGCAGTTTTAAGTAAAATGACTGAAGGGCAGCAGTAGGCCAGAAACTGGACACTGATCTGAGAGACCCACACTTGGTCAGGGACCTTCTCGGCCCCAGCAGACTTTTCCACAAGACAAATACAAAGCCAGTGCATTTATGGACGTCACCTCCAGATCGGTCCAGCTTATCATCCAGACCAAATAGGGAGCTCCACACTGAACTGGGTTCTCTTATATGAGGCAGAAATAGCATTGTAATTAGGATGCCATGGCTTAGAGTGTTGAGACAAATTGCCTTGACATAACGGGAAGAGCTGTCACAGGTCGCAGCTGCCTTTTTCATTGTATACTAGTTCTTAACAGGCTGGAAGAGAATGTCAGATTCTCTGAAGTGAGGTTACAAGCAGTTATAGCACAGACATGGTTGCTGAAAA
>VZQC01000499.1:59364-77840 GCA_009823505.1 Rhizomys pruinosus
AAGTGGAATGACACATAGGTGATAATTGATGATACACGACCTGACCTTGGTGTTTGTTGGAAGGACTAAGTGGGGTCATTGGCAACTTTGGGTAGAAAATCATTGAATGCCTAAAAGATCTGCTGTGGAGAACTTGAACAGTTTTGCTGAGAGAGTTTAGATGATGGAAGCCTGCGTTGTGATGTTTCTAGTTTCAAAAGGAGCAGATGATACATCAGGACTGTGATTAATCTGTTAGCGGTTCGGTTCAGCTGAGGGATCGAGATATTCAGGTTAACAAGAGACCAGCAACCTGAAAGCAGATTAAGATCTATTTGTTTACTGGGACGCATGAATGCATGGTTAGCTGCTAAAACTGAATCAGAGCTGTAATAACGAGAGGCACACATCACTGGAGTGAAATCCTCTGGGAAATTTCTATCAGGGCAGCACACAGAAGCTATGTTGCAGAACGGGCCCGAGCCTCCATGTCAAACCAGAGCTGAACTCTCGTTCTCTAGATGAGCAACAAGCACTCTGAATTGTTGAGCCATCTCTGCAACCTCAGTTTTCTCTTTAAGTTTTTTTTTTTTTTTTGGTCTTTTTGAGATAGTGTCTCCCTGTAGCCCCAGCTGACCTGGAACTCACTCTGTAGACCAGGCTGGCCTTGAACTCACAAAGATCCACCTGCCTCTGGCTCCCGAGTGCTAGGATTAAAGGCGTGCGCCACCACACCAGGCTACTCTTTAAGTTTTATAAGCCTCTCTATTTCACTCATGAGAAAATATGAATTTAGAAGAAATTCCTATGAACCTGTGCATCCATACCTCCTCTGGCTCTCAAGGACAAGGTGTAATAGGTGTAACTGGATGATCACTTCTTCAGACCACCATAAAACAATACACTGATTCAATGCAATCCCAATTAAAATTCCAAAAAAAAGCACAAAAATTTTATAAATTTCTACAATTTAATTGGGAAGGACACCAACCTCTCCCAAAAGACCCCCAAATCCAGCATAACCCAAACAATCCTCAGCAATGAGGAACTGCTAGAGACATTATCATACCTAATCTCAAATAATACACAAGTATTATAAACAGATGGTCCTAGCACAAATAATATGAACGGATGGTAGTAGCATAAAAACAGACACATTGATCAATGGAATACAAGTGAGGACCCACAAAGTTATAACAACTTGATTTTTGACAAAGATATCAGAAACACACACTGGAAAAAAGACAACATGTTTAAGAAATTATGGTAGTCAAAAGGATTACTACACATAAAACAATGAATCTAGATACCTATCTCTCACCATACACAAACCTAACTCCAAATCCATCAGGGACTTCAACAGAAGAGTTGATACCCTGAATCTTATGGAGCAGAAGGTAGAGAATGAACCTGAAGTACCTGGCACAAGAAAGGACTTGGTGAACAATAATCTTAAATTCACAGTTAACAAATGGGATCTCATGAAACACAAAGGCTTCTGTATGTCAAATGACAGCATCATTCGAGTGAAGAGGCAACCTCCAGAATGGGAAAAACATCTTTACCAGCTATACGTCTGACACAGGGTTCACATCTAGAATATATAAAGAATTGAAAAAAACTAAGCATCAAAAAACCAAACATCCGAATTAAAAATTGGGGCAAAGAATTGAACAAATAATTCCCAAAGATGAAAGAGAACTGGTTGAGAAATACTGAGAAATTGTTCAACACTGTTAACCATCAGAGAAATGCAAATTAAAAGCACTTTGACATTTCATCTCACCCCAGTCAAAGGCTAAGATCCAAAACACAAAGGATGACAAATGCGGTTCAGAGTAACACTTCTTCAGCGTTGGTGGGCTAGAGAGATGGCTCAGTGATAAAGAGTGCTGAATGCTCTTGCAGAAGACCCAGGTACAATTCCCAGCACCCACATGGTGGCTAAGAACCATCTTTAAGCCGGGAGTGGTAGCACACACCTTTAATCCTAGCACTGGAGAGGCAGAGGCAGAGGTAGGTGGATCTCTATGAGTTCAAGGCTAGCCTTGTCTACAGAGTGAGTTCCAGGCCAGCTGGGGCTATAGGGAGACCCTGACTCAAAATAATAAATAAATAAATAAATAAATTTAAAAAACAAACAAAAAAACACTTCTTCAGTGTTGGTGGGAGGGAAATCAGTGCAGCCATATGGATTAGAGTAGAGCTTCCTTAAACACCTAAAAATACATTACCCAAGGCCTCTGTATGCTACTACAGAGATAACTGTTCAACCATGTACACTGCTGCTCTATTTACAAGAGCCAGGAAATGGGAACATTCTAGATGTCTGCCAACTGATGAAACGTCAATGAAAGTATGGAACATTTACAGATGGACTGCTCCTGAGCTCTGTAGATAAAACAAAATATGAAATTCAGTTAAATGGATGGAACTGGAAACAATCAACCTGAGTACGGTAACCAAAACCAAGAAAGAGAAAAGCCCAATGTTCTCTCTCATAAGTGGATGCAAGCTTTGAATCCTTAGATATCAATGTTTCAACTGGAGAATCCAGATTCCAGGAAACTGGTAAATGGCCATGGGAATGAAGAATAATGAAGAAGGGATAAAGTGGATGGGGAATGGGAGGGCAGAGCACAGGAGGGAGTAGGGTAGGGACAACTAACTGTGCTGGAGAGCTTTAGTGTCAACCTGACACACCTCAATTGGGGAACTGCTTCCACTGGACTGGCCTGTGGGCAAGTGTGTGGAGTATAGTCATGATTGCTGAGTTATGTGGGAAGACCCAGCCCACTGTGGATGGTGCCACTCCAGGCGGGTTGTTATGTATTCTATAGAAAAGCAGGCTGGGCCTGGGCCAGGGGAGCAAGCTAGTAAGAACTCCTCTATGGCCTGTGCTTCAACTCCTGCCACCAGGTTCCTGTCCTGAGTTCCTACCTTGGGCTCCCTGAGTGCTGAATTGTGACCCAGGAGATGTGAGCTGAATAAACCCTTTCCTCCCCAGGTTGGTGTTGGTCAGAGAGTTTTGTCCCAGCAATGGAAATGCAAACTAGAACAGAAATGGGTACCGAGAATGGGGTGATGCTGTGACAGTCCTGACCTTGCGGTTTTGGGGGAGGACTGGGGAAGCTTTTGGAACTTTGATCTGGAAAAGCCCCCTTTCTCCCCCAAAAAAGATTTCAAATGGTCACGAGAAAATGAAATACCCTTGTCTGGACAACACTGCCTAGAGTCTGAACCCTTCTTTGCAGGGGTTTTGGTTCCCCCAGTTCTTTCCTATCTGAACTCACTCCTCTTTACAATGACTCCTTTTCTTCCTAGATGTGGGCACATGCTGGAACTTCCCAGGTCCCCACTTCCATGTGGAAATAACTCTCCTCTGTCTATCATCTAACTGAACCTACACATCCACAACAGCCCAGCATCCAATTTTCTGTTAATAATCAGAAAGCCCCTTATAAAATGTCACCTAAAAGTTCTGCTCACCTGACACTATTCTGAGGTACAGTGGGCATCAGGTCATGTGGATGAACACATGTTGGCATCTTATGCTTAGCCTACCTCATCAGCCAAGTTAGACACAGAAGTATAACTAATCTCAGGGAACAAAAATTCAAGTGGTTTAATGATCAACTTCATCCTCTTGCTGTAGGACTCAAAACCCACTGAGCCTCTGTTGAATGTTAACAATGAAGAGATAATAGAGGATCAGTGGTAAGTCAAGAAAAGTAAAGCTGACATGATTCCCTTCAGGAATGAGATTTATAAGCACACAGGCCTTTGGGACTATGAAGGGACCTAGAGGTGGAAAGAACATTAGACAGCAAATGCTACAATACAGGGTGAGGCCACCATGGTGGGGGCCTTAAGGAGAAGGAAAGGCTTCCCTTTAACCCTGCAGAGGGGACTGGAGAGATGGCTCAGTGCTTACCAGGTGGACTTACAGATGACCTGACTCTGATTCCCACCAGCCACTTGAAGCCACTCACAATATGTAACTGCAGTTCCAAGGGGATCTCTTATCCTCTAACCACTGTAGACAACTGTGCTCATGAGTAGACACACAGACACAGACAGACAGACACACCTCCCTATGTAAAAAAATGAATCTTTAAAAGAAACAAGCTACAACTTTTAAGCAACTTCATTTAGAGTAAGAGTAAGTGAGAGGAGAGGTGAGAGACAGAGAGAGACCCTATGAAAGCGATCCCAGTGTGAGGCCAAAGACCTTCTTCAAGGGAAGATCACACAGCAAGCCTCAAAGGACATTCACAGAAGAAATCCCCTGAGCAATCCCAAGAACAAAGGGAATGCTTTGCATTTAGGTTTCACATCACTTGATGTACTTCAAAATAACTTACAGGACAGAGCATGCAGAAGGCAGGTATAATTTTAACTGCTGTGAAGTCACAGTGTGGAAGCAAAGTTCATTCCATTTTAAATTACTTTCAATCAGGCTGTTATTTCAAAAGGTCCTAGAAGTCTGTCTTAGCCTAATGGCACATACCATAGGACATCAGGATCCTGAACCTAGGGCCCACCCTTCATCAGCTGAGTCTTGACAAACAACCAGAAAGAGAAGTTAAACTTAGACCCACCTGGCCCATTCTTGCCCCTTTCCACATTGTGTAAATCCTAACCAAATGTTCATTCTGATTCTAATCTCCCTCTAGCTAAAGAGAACATAAGATCGGTTGTTAGGTAAAAAAAAAAGAAAAAAAAAAAAAAACCTTGTCCAGGAGTGGTGGTGCAGGTTTTTAATCCCAGCATTTGGGAGGCAGAGACAGGTGGATCTCTGTGAGTTCCAGGACAGCCTGGACTACAAAATGAGTTCCAGGACAGCTGGGGAGGCAGGGAGACCCTGTCTCAAACACACACACACACCCCAAACAAACAAACAAAATCGCTGTGATAAAGCCACTTGTAGGAAGAAATTGCTAGACTTAAGATAATTGTGGTTTATGCCTTTAAAATACCTGGATCTTAAAGTCTGCAAATAAATCATTTTTCCTTTTAAATTTTGAAGTTTTGTCAGGCTTGGTGGTGAATGCCTTTAATCCCAGCACTTGGGAAGCAGAGGTAGGTTCAAGGCCAGCCTTATCTACATAGTGAGTTCCAGGACAGCTGGGGCTACAAGGAGACCCTATGTCAAAGACAAAATAAAGAAATTAATCAATTAATTTTGTCTGGTGGTCTCCTTGGGTGGTCTTGACCATAACAACAGCACTGAATGCATCCTTTGTTTTTTCTTTTCCTTTTTTGGTCTCTTTGAAACAGGGTCACCTAGTGGACCAAGAGCCTGGAATTGGGATGTAGAGCAGGCTGTCCTTGAACTCACAGAAATCCACTTGCCTCTGCCTCCCAAGGGCTGGGATTAAAAGGGTGGCCACCACACTCCACACAGACTGCTTCTTTACTGTCTGCAGACAGAGCAGCAGCAGCTGTAGCCATCAAGGTTTATTTCAGCAGGAGAGAAAGCAAACGTGGAAAGTAAGGACACACTGCAGAGTGGAGGGCGCCCAGACATGAGGGGCAGCAACAAGGGGCTTCCTAACTGTGCAGACTTGTCAGTGCTGCTCCACGTTTCTCCTCCCCTTGCCCGGACCTGGGTAAGGAGTGGTCCCTTCCTGGAATAGTCAGAGGCTTATTTTAAAAGCATTTTACTCTAAACCTAGCGTTGAATTAGTCCAAGGACCCTACCAACACGTGATCCTCAGGGAGGCGCTTCCTAGGGTCATGGAACCTGCCCAGACTGGCTGCTGTCTTTCCCCTTTCTCCTCCTTATACAACTTGTCCATGTCCTACCCAGCACCAAGCCCTCTTCCTTTCCTTCTCCAGGGTTCCCACCTTGATTTTGACTCTGCTGTTCCTTTCCCCCAACACTTGTTCACAGGCACCAAAAGCAAGATCAGGAGCTCTGTACAGTCACTGACACTAAAGCCACCGGCGCAGGCAGAGCCTCCAGCTCAGTGCCAGGCCCAGAAGCAGCTGCAGCAGGGGGGCCACAGCAGAACAAGATCGCACAGGGCGCCGGTCTCGCTGCCCGCTCCGCCCAGGGAGAACCCAGCCCAGCCCGCTCCGGTGGTTCCAGCGGCAGCAGCAGCGGCTCCCGTCTGAGGACAGCCAGCCCCACGCTCACCATGGCCGGCTTCGGGTTCCCGCGCTCTCCTTGGCTCCACGCAGCAGCTCAGGTCGCAGCGCTCCAGCACTGGGGCACAAGCAGCGCCTCGTTCTGCTGGGACCTCAACCTACAGAGCAGAACCTGACTGGACGCCTCAGAAAGAGCCCGCCTCCATTGCCCGCCAGCGCTCCTGATTGGACAGCGAGGCCGGAAGCCCTGATGGAGAGGTCTGCCTCTGCTGTCGGAGTCGCAGAATGGAGTGAAGAAATAGAGCACAGCCCTTCTTATCCTGGCTTTCTGGTCCAGGTGTCTGCCTGGCTCAACTCAGAAGAGATTTTCATTTAAGCACACTTACTCCTGTCCTAACAGAGCAGGCCCTGTTCTCTTGGTAAACTCAGTGGACACTTCGTGTTCTTCCTCCCAAGCATAGGATGGCTCATATCCACAATCAATTCACAGAGGCCTTCTATGTCCTTGTCACCTAGCCACAGAAAGGTAAGCAGACCACCTTAGGTCATAGTATAGGAACTAGGGACCCACGTTCTGCTGAGATCTGGTTTCCCCACTCAGACTCGCTAAGGCATGCGTGAGAACCCAGGCCAGCTCTTTAACAAGCCAGTCTATGAAGCCAGATCTCACAACCTGAAGAACCCAGGACCCTTCCTCCCTCTCCTGTTCACCACCCCCTCCTATCCCACCTCCATCTCTAATCCCTGCACTTTCCTGGGAGTTCTAGAATCAGTTGGTGCTGTGGTTTCACAACTTCTAACTTATAGTCCTTCTCAGTATCTGGCTCCTCTGTTCTCCTCAGCACCTAGGCTATCCCAGACTAAATTCGTGAAAGGATAGAAAAATTAGGTATTTTCTTTGTTTGGGGAATTTCTCTGAAGTCTCCTCTGAGCCAACTGAGCCACAGTGACCTCCCTGTCTCTTGGCAGCAACCTCTCTCTTACTTTAAGCTAAACCCCTAATGAAGTTCCTTTCCATGTTTTAAAGCCAGTCTTGTATTTCCCTTAAGGCTCCGTTCTTATTTTCTTTTTTTTTAATTTTATATATTTCTGTATGTGTATGAATGTACTGTCTGTATGTAGGTTTGCGCACCCGTGTCATGCAATGTTGCAGAGGTCAGAAGAGGGTGTTGGATTCCCCTGGAACTGGAGTTCTCCTCAATTGGAGTTTCAGACGGTTCTCAGCAGCCATGTGGGTGCTGAGGATCGAACCTGGGTCCTCTGTAAGAGGGGTCGGCACTCTTAACCGCTAGGCCATCTGTCCAGCCCCCCACATTCTTATTTTCTTCTAACATACATTGCACTGTTCCTTCCTAATGCTGTCCCACCTCAAGACTTGATCATTGTCTGAAGGCCCATTCTCCTTCCGGAAGGGCAATTTTGTGCTGTGTTTTCACAAACTAATAACCATGCCTCGTCTCATTTTCTTCTAGACCTAACAGACTGATCGCCCCCTGACATTTTTGGACATTTTAATCCAAAGAAATAACACATGAGAAGCTATTTGTACTGCACATGTGTAACTCAGAACTCGAGAATAAGCAGCAGGATCTGGATTCAATCAGTCATTGCTATGATGTTTGAGGGCAGCCTGGGCTACATAACACCCTCTCTCAAGTAAGTGAAGTTCATCACACATGCCAGGAATAGGAACAAAATTATCATTATTTAGTTTGTTTCTATGTGTACATGTGATGTGCATCCATGTATATAAAAATAGAATATCAGAGAGAAAAATATACATCAGGTCCCCTGGAACTGGAGTTACAAACTGGTGTTGGATTCAATATGGGTACTGGGAACCAAGCCTGGGTCATCTGGAAAGGCACCCAGTGCTCTTAACTGCTGAGCCATCTCTCCAGCCCCAGGGAGCAACATTATTAATGCATGATTAAGGCACACTTTATTTTTTCATACAGATAAAGAATTCCTTACTTTTTTCTAAAAGATTTTTATAAATAGGCATCTCAATTGTAAAGTAGCTCGCATATACCCCCAGGAATAGTAGCTGCAAGCTACTTTATTTAATATTTTTAATTTATTGTTTTACTTTTTTTTTTCCTTTGGTCTTTTTGAGAGAGGGTCTCCCTGTAGCCCTAGCTGTCCTGGAACTCTCTCTGTAGACCAGGCTGGCCTTGAACTCACAAAGATCCACCTGCCTCTGCCTCCCAAGTGATAGGATTAAAGGCCTATGCCACCACACCCGGCTTTACATATTTTTTTGTACTAGATTATGTTATAAATGGAATCCAGACTCATGGCCCCCTCCCAACCCCCCCACCCCACTAGATTCACCCTTTCATTCAGTTGTTTGATGTAGTCCCCACTGTTGTTGTTGTTGTTTCCAATATGCATCACTTGCAACAAGAAATGTTTACAACTAGGTTATTGGCTCTAGCATCCACAGCGTCAATGAGGGATACCATTCATCATTTGTTTTTCTGGGATGGTGTTACTTCATTTTACATAATATCTTCCAGTTCCATCCATTTACCTGCAAAGTTCATGATGTTGTCTTTTTTTACTGCTGCATAGAAATCCATTGTGTAGATGTACCACCTTTTTCTCTTTCCACTGGTCAGTTGAGGGGCATTTGGTTTGGTTCCAGCTTTTTGTTATTGTAAACAGAGCTGCAATAAACATGGCTGTGCGTGTATCTCTGCAGTAAGAAGAGTCTTGCAGGTATATACCCGGGAGTGGTATGACTGGGTCAGGTGGTAAGCTCATTTAGAGTCTTCCAAGGATTCCCCACACTGCTTTCCACAGTGGCTGTACAAGTTTACATTCCCACCAGCAATGGATGAGTGTTCCCCTTTTCCCACAACCTCTCCGGCACTTGGTATCATTTGTTTTCTTGATCCTGGCCAGTCTTATTGGAGTAAGATGATAACTTAAAGTGGTTTTAATTATTAGTTATTCCTTAATTATTAGTGATGCTGAACACTTTTTAAGATGTTTCTCAGCCATCTCTAATTCCTCACTTGGGAAGTCTCTCTTTGCTCCATCTTTTGAGTGATTCATTTGTTTTCTTTCTTCTTTGTTTTTTGAGTAGTTTATATACTCTGGAAATCAATGCTTTATCAGATGTATCTGCAGTGAAGCTTTCCTCCCACTCTGTGGGTTTTCTCTTCACTTCCTTTATTGTTTCTTTTGATGTACAGAAGCTTTTGAATTTAATGAGGTCTCATTTGTCAATTGTCAACCTTAATTCGTGTGCAGCTGCTGTCTGATTTAGGAAGTCTTTTCCTATGCCTATGCCTTGTAGACTGTGGGAAAAGTTAGTTAAGATGGGTAGCATTCTAAGACAATGGGACCCCCCTGGCCATACCCATGGGGTGGGATATAGTGACAAAAAGTTTTAGGATTTGGCTTTGAGAATTGATTCATGATGGATATTTAAGCAGACATCTTGCAATAAAATTGCTCTCTCTGCATTTGGACCTCAACATGCGTCCACGTGAAGTGCTTTCCACATGGGTCATCCTGGGATTAAGTGGGTCCTGCCACAAACCTCTTAGGCCTACCCACATATGGCATCCCATACGTGGAGCAGGAGGAAACCTTGACAAATTAGGTATGCATACCCCTGAATCTTGCCCTTTTCTTCTCTTTGTTCTCTCTCTCCTGATGTCTATCTGTTGTGGTGGAGCCGTCTTTCCTGCCGGTTTTGGTGGATGGGACATTGGTCTGAGGGCTTGTAGCTTTGTACACATGGAGGAAGGCTGCAGCATTCCAGATTGGCTTGGAGAGAATGTCCCATTGTCTCCAGGCACATGCATCCTGGCATGGTCACTCCTGCAGGCTATAAAAGCCAGTGACTTCAAGGCTGAGTTTAATATTAAGGCTTAGCAGCCGTGCTTGGCCTTGAAACCATTTTTCATAATTCTACAGATCTGAAAAACTTTCTGGTTTTAAATTCCACCCCCCCCCAAAGAAAGACTTCATCTCCTGCTGTGAGGAACCAGCTCCTCAAGTTTGGTTCCAACCTTAACTTGTTCATATGTAAATTTTCTCCAGATCACTCTCCTAGACCTGAGCCCACTTCTTTCTGTTGCAAATTAAGGCTTTTCATGGGAATCACCCTGCCAAGAGAAGCCTCTTTCAGATAATTTCAAGCCTTGGCCATTTTTCTCTTAAATTTTGTGTACAAAATCTGTTTTTGGAAAAAAGTTTATTGCTCTCTTGTATTCTTGTGGGTTTCTTTCACACCTATTTCTAAATCTAACTTTTCTTACCTAAACCTGCTGGCTATTTGTAGATCCAAGATTGGGATTCAGCTAGCAGCAATTCAAATCCATTTCAGCATGCTTAACTTAAAGTATAATATTTTTACTTAACCCCTGGGTACCCTAAATATCCTTTGAGTAAATATATGTGCACAGTTCAAATTAATTGGCTGATTTAATTTTATTTTGCTCTTTTTAAATGTGTTTCATCTCAAATATTTTTCTCACAGAATTCTTGACCACATGTGGTTTGAGCTCTGGTGCCATCTGCCTGCCTGCTGTGCATGCATGCCAGCTGCCAGACTGAGCACATGCTATCTAAATCATGCCCTTTAAATTGTGATTTTAGGTAACATTCTTTTGATTTTAGCATTTTGGAAACAAGATAGATGGATTTCTAGTAAAATTTACAGGCCCTGGAGTTCTAGTAAAACAAACTTGCTCTGATAAGTTGTCTTTTTTATTTTTTTAATGATTCTTTTTTTTAAATTTTATTTATTTATGTGTATGAATGTATTGTCTGTGTGTAGGTTTGTGCACCCGTGTCGTGCAATGCCACAGAGGTCAAATTTTTGAATAAAACTGCTGTTTTATTCAAACTTTTTTATTCAAATTTTTATTCAAATTTTTGAATAAAACTGCTGTTTTATGTTTCTTTAAGCCCATCGTCAAGCTGTGTGTATGTGTGAGTGAATGCAAGTTCCCGCTTTTAATTCATTATAATTCTACAGGTTTAAATCTAATTAGCTGTCTGTAAACAAAAGTAGATTTAATTCATAAAAATGTTTTTTTTATACCCCTTAGTGTTAGCAATTTTTAATTGGGTTTATAGTATGCATATTATTCAGTTTAATGATAAATTGCTGCTGATTATTGTTAGTAAAATTCAGTCTAATGATAAATTGTTCATTGTTGTTGACTATTATTTTTGACAATCATTATTCATAATAATCATTAATGATTGTTGTGATGAATAATGGTTGATAATTATTGATAATTAATAATTAATAATGGATACAATTGTTGTAATTATTGCTGTAATTATGGATAATTACTATTCTTCCAAGTCCTTAATGTAAGAAAAGATGGATCAGTCCAAGACGATAAACAACTTTGGCCTGTCTACTTTTGGGAATCCTCAATCTTTAGATTTTTAAACAGCATAGGGACAGTTAGGATTAGCAGAGGGACAACTTAGGGGTAATTAACCAGGTGGGACAGGATAGGGAAAGAATATTAGACTTTAGGGATAGTTCATTGAAGGCAAATGGTTGGGAATGGCCCTAAGAAGTGGTATATGGATCTCAGCTGTTTTATGCATTACTAGGACATTTATTCTAATTATGTAAAAATAACCTTATAACAAATTATAAAAATTTCATGTTTCTCATTGAACATCAGACAATATGCCTTTCCTCTCTTGCAGGTCAACCTAACAAATCTTTTGTATGTATGTATGTTTGTATGTATGTATGTGCACGCACACATGTGTATGGATGTGTGTGTATGATGTAGGTGTGCACACGTGTGTATGGATGTGTGTACTTGTGTTGTAAGTATATTTTAATGTTAACAGCCATGATACCAGTAAAAACATTGCCTCTGAGTTGGAATGTTGTCCTTCCTTCTCAAGACACAAATTTTATATTAAACAGCCAAACCATAATTCAATTTCAACAAAGGTTATGGGTAATCTATTAAAAATTTTAAAATAATGGATCTACACTGCACCTACTGGTCACTAAATTTAAAAATGAATTTAAGGAAATATATTTCATTCAATGCAAAACATTTTAAATTTAGCCCTTGTAGGTTCATGGCCATCTAATAATGTAAAATTCATGCTTTACCACAGCGAATGTTTGCCAGAAATGGTGGCATTTACCTTTAATCCAGCACTCAGGAGGCAGAGGTAAACAGATCTCTGTGAGATCAAAAACATTGTAAGTTCCAGGTTACCTGGAGCTACAGGGAGCCCCTTTGACAAAAAAAAAAAAAAAGAAAGAGAACGGAAAAAGAAAAGAAAAACTAAAAGACAGGGCAGAAAGAGGGTGGTGGGAGGGTAAATATAAAAATGAAACAGAGCTCAGAGATGACAGGGCATCCTAGACACAAATGCTTCCTGTTCACGTCCCAAATCTTAAAGGGTATTGTAGATTCTGAACTCCCATACGCATATCTGGCTTATACACCTACCAAGCCCACACCTGACTGTGCTCTCAGCTGTCCTAGTGTTGTTATATTTAACAGGATCTTTGGGGATGGAACATGGAAAAGGTTGGGTTCAAAGGTGATGGTTTGTGTACAGTTGATTATATGTGGGAATCATTGTGTATGGAATTTAAACTCCCTACAATTGATCAACTTTGCTATATCCAAGATAAGGGTAGAGGGAACTAAATCGGTTGAGTAATGTCCCTGCATTGGCATCGGCCAGTGGCATGCTCTTGTGGGTGCAATTGTTGCTGTGGTTATGCTAAAGGTGTATAAGATCTAAAGAAGGCAGCCCCAGTCCTTTGTAGATTAGTGCCCACCGATAACAAGTTGTTTCCGAGGAGATGAATTCTGAATATTATATAAAGAAACAGGACTCTTTAGCTGAGAGATGGCCTAGGATAGTAAAGTAGCACAAAACTGTCTCATCAATCTTACAAGGACCGTCGCGCTCTCTGACTCCACAGCAATCCACAATAGGTGGTGAGAAAACTTATCTGCTCACACTACCTCAATTGACAGAGAGAACTAACCAGTCTACCAGGGGAATCTGACACTTGGAAGCACTACTTCTGACCTCGCAACAGGAATTATGCAGTGACAACGGGATGCATGGCAAACCTACATGCACGAGAGTAATTTTTCACAGTAAAATAA
Organism: Rhizomys pruinosus; assembly: GCA_009823505.1. Classification (NCBI taxonomy): domain Eukaryota; kingdom Metazoa; phylum Chordata; class Mammalia; order Rodentia; family Spalacidae; genus Rhizomys; species Rhizomys pruinosus. The sequence continues at coordinate 72,573 of VZQC01000499.1, forward strand.
ATAAATTGGTTTATTAAAAAAAGATAAACAGGCTTAATAGGCGACTAGAAAATGTCAGTGTAAACAATGTACTTGCACTAAGAATGGCCAAGGAAGATTAAACCAATTAGGACAACAACACGCACCCACTTACCAAAAAACCAGACTAGATAATTCAAATTCTGGGCCCAGGAGGGGTGAGGGAATCTGTCATGAAAGAGAAATTGTACTTCCAAGCACATATATAACGAAGGGCAACGGAATTTGGGTAATTTTCATTGAATCAAGTATGATGCTTGTAGTGTGACAATGTATTGTATATATATATGAATATATCTAATTTGGCATGTCTCGTCACAGCGTCCCAAGCCCAAATTACAATTGGGCATGTGTTCTTAGAGAGATTTACGAGCAATGTGGAGATGCTTGCGCTAAGTCCAAACAACTCAGGAGAGTCTTGACCTAGAGCAGTTCTAGTATGACTTAAATGGCTCCCGAGCCATCGGTCAGTCTAGAGCCGTAACAATGTTTTTTGTTTTTAGATTTTGATTCCTTATTGTTATTTTGAGTTTATTTTAGGCCCAGCTGGCCTGGAATCACATTCTCTTGGACACCATGGCTGGGCCTGGAAGCTCAACATGAGCGATTCCCCCTCTGCCTTCTTGCCTCCCTGATTGCTAGGGATTTCAAAAACTATGTCGATCCCACGCGGGACCCACCTTAAAGGCAGGTTCTTAGCTTGGCCTGTTGGCGTGCCTGGATTGAACCCAGGCTCCTCTGGAGAGCGGTTCTTTTCTTAACTGTTCAGCCATCTCTCCAGCCAAATGTTATTTTTTTTTTTTTTTATTTTATTTGTTTTACTCTATGTGATATGAATGTACTGTCTGCATGTCAGTCTGGTGCACCCGGTATGCTGCGGCCATGCTGCAGGAGGTCAGAAGCCAGGGTGTCAGATCCCTTTGACACTGGAGATTCCTCACTTGGATTTGGCCAGTCAGATGGTCTCAGCCGCCATGTGGGGCTGGGAGGATTGAACCCAAGGTCTCTTCTGTAATACGCAGTCGGGACAACGTAACCCCTAGGCCCATCTCCTCCGCAGCCAGAACAAGTATTTTTTTTTATGATTTTTTTTTGGTCTTTTCGAGACAGGGTCTGGCACTGTAGTCTCCAGCTGTCCTGGACTCACTCTGTAGACCAGGCTGGCCTTGCAACTCACAAAGATCCGCCTTGCCTCTGCCTCCCAAGTGATAGGATTAAAGTTTGTGCCACCACACACCCGGAACCGAAAATGTATGTTTTAAAGCCACTGAAAATAGACTGAAAGTGCTTCAAGAACTAAGATCACATGAGTGAATTAATCTATGAATATTCATCAAGCTGATTAAGTCCACAGTATACAGATATTTCAAAATGTTGTCCATAATACATATTTGACAAAAATAATATTAATTTTTTTATTGGTTCAATGAATGAAGAATTAACAACGCCTCCCCTCTAATTAATTAGAATTTACTACACACACAAAAACACTAAGATATCAGCACAGGGATAAATATTTGAGAAGAGAAACTTCAACTCTAAATGTATCAATCATGGAATAAAGCACAATTAAAGCCTTGTTTCTTTACAGTAAATTGTTTCCATTTTTAGAGAGAAAGAGATTGATTGTGTCCACACAATGACATCTCTCAGAGAAAATAGATCATGACTCTTCATTATAGTTCTATATCCATCCCCCACTTGTGCCCCTTTCCAAAGCAGAGGGGAACAACTTGCGGAAGAGGAGGCGTGGTAGAATGTAGGGCTGCTTGTTCTGTTTGTCTTTCCATTGCTGTGACAACAACTCCTGACCATCACCACTTGGGGAAGGAAAGGTATTCAGCTTACATCCCCTGGGTCACAGTTCATCACTCAGGGGTCCAAGGAAGGAACTCAGGGCCAGGAACCTGAAGGCAAGAGCTAGAAGCCACAGGCCATGGAGGAATGCTGTTCACTGGCTTGCTTTCTGGCTCATGCCCAGCCCAAATTCTTATATGGTACACAACAACAACCTGCCCAGGGTGGCACCACCGACATTTCGTGGTAATCTTGAGTGCCCTCTCCACACGTGCTCAACCACAAGACTATACTCCACAGATATGGCCAGAGTCTAGTCCAATGGAGCCAATTTCGCACCAGATTAGAGGCGCTTCACCTCAACCCAGGTGTGTCAAGTTGACACTAAAGCTACCGAGCACAGCTGTGAAGAGAGATTGGGCTTAATCGTGAGAAGCACAGCAATATGGAGCTGGACTCCTCACTCTGGTCAACAATTGCTTGTGCATACGACCAGCTTTCTCCAACTCGCAGATAATGAAGCGTTGAGGTTGTTCAATAATTGCGCATAGGTCACTTGCAAATTGTTTTAAATTAATTCATTGCCTTATGCCTCTAATAATTTGGCTACTTTTAAAAAAATGCACAATTACCTAATTGTATGGCAAAACTGAGTAACATCAATTTATCTGAAAACAACTGTGCTTATAGCTATTTTGCAGAAATTCCCTGTAAAAATAAAGAAACTATAATGGGTAATTGGATAGGGAATGAATGATGAATGAAATGTAAATAGTAATAAATAAATAAAGAGTTGTGCCAGATGTCTCAGCACTTCGGGCACTTGCCATGAAAGCTTGGTCACCTGGTTTCCATCCCTGAAACCCATGAGGTAAAAGGAAAGAACTAAGTCCAGAAAGTTGTCATTTATCCTCAACATGCACACTGTGGCAGGGACACAATAACAATTAATTAATCCAGAATAAAAGGGCCGGTCAGATGGCTTAGTCAAAAAGGCACCTGCCACCAAGAATGATGATGTGAGTTCAATTCCTAAGACCCACATGGTGGATGGAGAGAACTAGTATCTACAAGCTGTCCTCTGACCTCAATATGGTCACTGTGCCATTTGCTCAGAAGACCCTTCAGTAAAAGAATCTTTCAGGGTAGCTACTGAAACCATTTGGCCTCTGGTTGCAATTTAGTGTTTGGCATTTTTTATTTTCTGCCTGAAGGAAAATCAGCCTGAGAATTGGCTGAAGGCACTGACCACCCACCCACCCTGCCTCCCCACTCCAGGAGGGAGACACATCTATTTCAGAACATATGGTCCTTAACAAAAGACATCTATTTCTTATTATCCTTCTTCTAGATGTGGTTCCTTATCAAACTCTGTATGAGAACTCCCCATCCTCCTTCCCTGATCTGAGGAAAGAGCAAAGCACCCAAGAAAGCATACCCCACCTTGTGGGAATTAGGGAAGCCCCAACCCCCTTTCTGGGACTTTCTGGACCTACCTGTATATCCCCGACCTTCCCCAACACCAATGCCCACCTTCCATTCCCAAAGATAGGCTTCTGACCCTCTGTGATCTGCATCTATTGAAGGTCAGATTCTATTTCTACTTCTTTATCACATCACCTTGTGTCCCAAAGTCTAACATTCACCATGTTTTTAATGCAATCAGTGCAGCTTGCCCAAACCACCAGTATCATGCTCTATTTATACCACCATGAAGATTGTAGCTTGTTCTTCCAAATATGTTTACAATGTGCTTGATTTTCACCAAATTACCAAAATTTGAATAGTTCCCCCAGCCCCACCCCCACACAGTTTACTGTTCTCCTTTCCACTGGCATTTTGTAACAGCTGTGATTTCCTCTAACCAGACTAGAGCACTGATTTTTAAATTCTCATTTCTTTTTTAAAAACTGTTTTTTAATTTTTAAATATTTTTATTTATTTTTTATGTGTATGAATGTACTGTCTGCAGGGATGTTTGTGCACCCATGTTGTGCAATGCCATGGATGTCAGAAGAGGGTGTCAGATTCCCCTGGAACTGGAGGTAAAGATGGTTCTCAGCCACCATATGGGTGCTGGGGATTGAACCTGGGTCCTCTGCAAGAGTAGTCGGTGCTCTTAGCCACTAGGCCATGGCTCCAGCCGAAATTCTCATTTCTAATGTTCTGTTTCTGAAAGTCTGGAATCTCATTTTGTATAGTCTATGCCCTGCTGATGTGCTGCCAGATACAGGTCACCAGATGATTTTGAAGCATAAGTGATTTCACCACAGGGACTCAGAGACTTATTAATCTTTGGAAGGGCCAAGGCTCTTTAGCATGACCTTGAGAACTTGGTGGAAATTTCCTCTAATCCCAGAGTATACAGGATCTTCCTTATTACATATGCAATGCACTTGTGGAAATTATTTCAATATGAGGTAAGATGATATTTTAATTGGCATTAACAGTAGCATGTGGTCACCTACCTCATGGCCTGTACAATTCTCTCTGGGGGATAAGAGGGATGGAGGCTCCCTTCCTGGGACCTTATCCTCCCAGGGGATCACACAACAAGCTGTCTCTCAGTCAGCACTGGGCAGGTTTTGGTCAGTGTCTTTCAAAACACAGCAATAGAAAGTAAAGAAGACAGGACTCTAGCAGCTAGCACAGTCTAAATCAATGGACCAAACTGATTGATCAATCCAGGGAGGTCTTAGTGGCATAAAGAACAATCCACCTGAGCAGACAATGCTGAATATTTGGTCACACTAGTGAAAGCAGATCATCCTCAGGTCAGCACTTTAGGAACAAAAGCTATTGATAAAAATTATACTTCAGGGGCTGGAGAGATGGTTCAGTGGTTGCTCTTGTAGAGAACCAGGATTCAAATTCTACCACCCAAATGTCAACTAAAAACTATCCATAATACCAATTACAGGTGAGATAATGCCCTCTTCAGGACTCCAGAGACATTGGACACATACACTCATAAATGTTAGTATAAACAAACAAATACATAGTCATAACCACAAACAAAAACCAAAAACAAGCAAAAAAAACAACTCACAATCCAACAAGGCATGAGATACTTTTTAGTTACTCTTCTCACTTCTGCAGCAAAATATGGGGAAGAAAATGGTTGATGCTGGCTTACATTTTCAGGGAATGCATTCCACCACTCTAGGCAAGTTATAGTGGTTCAAGGCTACTCACAGACATGTTTACCTCAATAACTCCACCCACAAAGATCTAAATGCATTATAAAAAAAATTAAGAGCCAGTGGAATGGATGGACTGTTGTCAGCAGTTTTCCTAAGTCGACACAGTCATTCCTCATTGTATGTTTTTCTTCTAGTCTTTCAAAACATTGATTATGTCTAAAGGTTTTCCTACATGGTATACATTGGGTTTCTCTCCAGTATGAAATTTTCACGTACTTCAAGGTTATTGTACAGTGTAAAGGCTTTGCCA
>VZQC01000499.1:96195-119119 GCA_009823505.1 Rhizomys pruinosus
ACAGCCTGGTACTGGCACAAAAACAGACCAGTTGACCAATGGAATAAAACTGAAGATCCAAACCTGAGCTCATACAATTTCAGCCACCTCATATTTGACAAGGGGGCCAAGAAGACACAATGGAGGAAAGACAGCATCTTCAGCAAGTGGTGCTGGCAAAACTGGATCACCACTTGTAGAAGAATGAAATTAAACCCCTACCTCTCACCTTGTACAAAGGTCAACTCCAGATGGACCAAAGACCTCAACGTGAAACCCCAAACTCTGGAGGTGATAGAAGAGAAGCTTGGCAGCAGACTACAAGACATAGGTGTAGGAAAAGACTTCCTAAATCAGACAGCAGCTGCACAAGAAATAAGATCGACAATTGACAAATGGGACCTCATTAAACTCAAAAGCTTCTGTACATCAAAGGAAGCAATAAAGGAAGTGAGGAGAAGACCCACAGAGTGGGAGGAAACCTTCACAGCAGATACATCTGACAAAGCATTAATTTCCAGAGTATACAAGCTACTCAAAAAACAAAGAAGAAAGAAAACAAATGAATCATTCAAAAGATGGAGCAAAGATCTGAATAGAGACTTCACAGAGGAGGAGTTAGAGATGGCCGAGAAACATCTTAAGAAGTGTTCAACATCTCTGATAATTAAGGAAATGCAAATTAAAACCACTCTGAGATATCACCTTACTCCAATAAGACTGGCTAGGATCAGGAACATGAATGATACCAAGTGCTGGAGAGGTTGTGGGGAAAGGGGAACACTCATCCATTGCTGGTGGGAATGTAAACTTGTACAGCCACTATGGAAAGCAGTGTGGAGAACCCTTAGAAGACTCAAAATGAGCCTTCCATTTGACCCAGTCATACCACTCCTGGGTATATACCCACAAGACACAACTTACTGCAAAGATACATGCACAGCTATGTTTATTGCAGCTCTGTTCACAATAGCAAAAAGCTGGAACCAGCCCAGGTGCCCTTCAACTGACGAGTGGATAGAGAAAATGTGGTACATGTATACAATGGAATACTATGCAGCAGTAAAGAGGGACAACATCATGAAATTTGCAGGTCTATTAAAAATTTTTAAATAATGGATCTACACTGCACCTACTGGTTATGCTCTTTCAATATCTAAAATGAAGATGCAATGAGGTTTTCATTGTATTAAAGTGTTAATAAGTTTTTGGGTCTTTGGGAATAAAAAAAATAAAAAATATAAAATTTAGAAAATAAAAAAATGTGAATTCTCTTTAACATCATTGTGGAATGTGCGGCCTCCATTTTTTAAAAAATTCTGCATGCATACAGGGTAAGACAAGCCTGCATTTTGTTCAGATGACCAGTGGGTAGCTGGTGTTGAGGCCTGCATTTCAATTGGGTGACCAGTTGGTTGGAAAAAAGGCTTCCTTTGCAGACCACCAACCTGGGTAGCTGGTGTGAAATTCCTTTCCTGGCTTTGGGCAAGTGGAATGTCACGGCCAAGAGTGGGAAACGTGTCTTGTTGTCCCAGGCTAAGGACCTGAGTAGGAAGTTACCTCTCCGGTCAGGTTACAGGAGTAACCAACTGGCCTCTACGCAATGGGGCCAGTTCCCCACTATGTCCACAAAGTGGACACTGTGTCCCCCTTTCCCTTAGGAGGACTGCACTGCACCTGCTCATGACAAAGGAAGCTTCCTAGAAGCTCTCACAAAAACAACAACAAAAAAATTAAGATGGTAATGATTGTAACAACTTCTCATGGAGCATATCTAGCCAGTCTTTAATTAACTAATGGGCATAAGAACTGTAAAAGAAAATTTTATTTTATTAAGAGCTAGATATTGAAAAACCTTTAAAGCAGGTTTTCATGCTAGGCCTGGAGAAGGCCAAGAGCTTGGAGGAAGATAGTTATTAAAATCCACTTTGTAAGGTTTGAAGTTTAAAATGGTATATTCAAAAATAAGACATATATCAATACAGGAGAGCTCTGATATCAGCAATGGATTATTATGCCTAGGAGATCTTAGCTAGGGGATCCAAGCCCCAGAATTATAAAGGCCTTTTACCTATAAGTGGGATATCTGCAAGGAGAAAGGCAGTAAGTCCCTGTTGTAAGAAGACCTGGTGTAAGCATGAAAAAATGTTTTGAGATGTCACTTGCTAATGTACAGTTGACCTCTGAAATGCCAGACAGCATTACCAAAGGCCACTAAAGCAATAAAGCAAAATATTGGTCTCCTCGAGTCAAGCAAGACTCCTCTGTCAGCATGAGCTACACCTCCCCTGCTTGGAGATACTGTGCAACAGTGGCAGCCATGTGTCTATATATATCCCAAAGCTAATTGGCTATTAACTCTCTCCTTGGAGGAATAATTCACGGCTGATGCCACAAGCTTACGTCCTCTAGTGGTTAGGAGATGATATAAGCCACGGTAAGAACTTGTCACCCTTTATAGAAAAGCCACGGTTTGTGGATTAGCATACCATCCAAACATCTGTGTCTATGCTCACAGCTTAGCTTGCCATAATATTTAGTACTGTTTAAATGCCTGTACATCTAATTGCTTGTGCTTTGAGATGTGACCCTTGGCTTGCTGTTCTAGATCCAGCCACCATGCCTCCTGCCACAATGGACTCTAATTCCCTGGAACCATCAATCATAAGCTCAAATAAACTGTTCCTTTTATAAGTTCCTTGGTCATGGTGTTTTATCACAGCAACAGAAAAGTGACTAATAACAGTCACTTAATTTGGAATGACTTCTATAGGAAAAACTCTGCACTGAGTATTCAAGTCTCTGACGTTAGAATTGTAGGACCTAGTAGGCTTTAGCATCCCACCAGTTCCAATATAGGATCTCTGCCAAGAATATATAGAGATAAGGTGTTAGTGATGAGCTGAGATGGAGTCATTGTAAAGGAGAGAATTTATTTACAGTTAGCTTGAATAAGAATAATACCATAAGGGTGCTGGAGAAATGGCTCAGCAGCTAAGAGTGCCGACTGCACTTGCAGAGGACCTGGGTTTGATTCCCAGCACCCACATGGCAGGTGAGAACCGTTTTTAACTCCAGTTCCAGGGGAATATGTCACCCTCTTCTGCCTGCAGCATTGCACGACACAGGTGCACAAACCTACATGCAGAGAGTACATTCATACACATAAAAAATAAATAAAATAAAAAAAGAACATTCCTGGAAAAGAATTCCATAGCCATCAATAAGATATAAAAATGTGAGTGTCGGGGCTGGAGAGATAGCCTAGCGGTTAAGAGCACCAACTGCTCTTGCAAGGTTTCGATCCCCAGCACCCACATGGCAGCTAAGAACCATCTGTATCTCCAATTCCAGGAGAACTCCAGTTCCAGGGGAATCCAGGACCCTCTTCTGACCTCCTCAGCATTACACGACATGGATGCACAAACCTACATGCAGACAGTACATTCATACACATACAAAATAAAATAAAATAAAATAAAAATGTCATTGTCAGGTGGGTAGTCCTCCAGAAGGGATGGACTTTGACATTGACATCTTCACAGACCAAGAGCTCTCTCTTCTCTAGGAGAAGAGTTAGAGATCCAGCAACTCCTCCAGCTTACGTGGAGGGAGGGAATAAGGGCAAATTCATGATACTCACCAAGAGCTCACGCTAAACTATGGGATGCTTCTGGTACTACTTCCTCTTTGGGGGAGGAGACAAGGACATTATAAAAGCCAACCATGGGCTGGAGAGATGGCTCAGTGGTTAAGAGTGTCAACTGCTCTTGCAGAGGACCTGGGCTCGATTCCCAGCACCCACATGGTGGCTAAGAACCATCTTTAACTCTAGTTCCGGGGGAGTCCAACGCCCTCTTCTGACCCCTGCAGCATTGCATGACATGGGTGCACCAACCTACATGCAGACAGTACACTCATACACATAAAAATAAAATAAAATTAAATTAAAAATTAAAAAAAAAGCCAACCATGTGGAGCTGACTCTTGCCATTTTGTCACTGGGGGCAGAGGTCCAAAGCCCATGTTGGAACTTTGGATTGATACAAAAGGTGGAGGTGGGGACGACGACTGCTCAGCATGTAAGTTATCTCCATTCACTTTGTAAGTAAGCCTGCCTGAATAAAGTTGGTAGACTCCCCAGGACTGTGGTTTGGACAGTTTTCCTGGGAACTTGGGGTGGGGATGGGGGTTTGCTACATGGGTGGGCATCTCCTGCATGGAAGCTCGACTACAGTTAGCATGCTCACGTTCTACCTCATTGAAACCAGGGTCACTATATTTCTCCACTGTGCATAGCAGGCTGTATGGCCTATGACATCCAGGTATATTCTTTTGCCTGCTATAACAACATGGGTATGTTGGGATATGTGCACTGTGGGAAAATTTAGTTAAGATGGGCAGCATTCTAAACCAATGGGACCTCCCTGGCCACACCCATGGGGTGGGATGTAGTGACACACAGGTTTAGAATTTGGCCCTGGGAGTTGAGTCATGCTGTCTATATATGCCAGACATTTTTGGAATAAAATGCTCTCTGTATTTGGACCTTAACATGCGTCCATGTGGTATGCTTTCCTGCGTGTGTTTTCCACATGGATTGTCCTGGGAATAAATGGGACACTCCACAAATGGTGCCCAGACGTGGAGCAGGAGGAAACCTTGACAAATTAGGTATGCAAACCTCTAAATCTTGCCTTTTTCTTCTCTCTCTCCTGATATCTTTTGCCATGGAGCCTTCTCTCCTGCTGGTTTCAGTGGATGGGAGGGTGATCTGGGATGATGTGGCTTTGCACACATGAAGGAAAGCTGCCAGGCTCTGCTTTGGCTCAGAGAGAGTATCCCATTCCCTCCAGGCATGTGCCTCCTGGCTTGGTCACTCCTGCAGGCTATAAAAGCCAGTGACTTCAAGGCTGAGTTTAATATCAAGGCTTAGTAGCCATGCTTGGCTTTGGAATCCTTTTTCATAATTTTACAGGTCTGAAGTAAAACTTTGTGGTTTTACTTTCCAAAGAAAAAAAACTAGGCTTCCCTACTGTGAGGAACCAGGTCCTCAGGTTCAGTTCCAGCTTTAACTTGTTCATATGTAAATTTTCTCCAGGTAGCTCTATGGCTCAGCCATGGTAGGAGCCCACTTATTTCTGATGCAAATTAAGGACTTTCTCAAGAACCACCCTACCAAGAGCAGTTGTTTTCCAGATAAATTTAAGGCATGGCCACTTAATACCTTTCTCTTAAATTTTGTATACAAAATCTGTTTTTAGAGAAAAGTGTATTGCTCTCTTGTCTTCTTGTGGGTTTTTGGTAACTATTTCTAAATCTACCTCTTCCTACCTAAACCTGCCAGCTATTTGTGGATCCAAAAATGGAGTTCAGCTAGCTGTATCACTTCAGTAATTAAAATCCATTTCAGCATGCTTAACTTAAAATGTAATATTTTTACTTAACCCCCGGTTACCCTAGATATCTTTTGAGTAACTGTATGTGCACAATTAAAATTAATTGGTTGATTTAATTTTATCTTGATCTTTTTAAATGTGTTTCACCTTAAAGATTTTTTCCCACAGAATTCCTGATTACACTTGGTTTGTGCTCTGGCGCCACCAGCCTGCCTGCTGTGCACATACCAGCCACGAAACTGAGCACATGTTGTCTTAACTACAATTTATCTAAATCATGCCCTATAAATTTTGACTTAAAGTATCAGTCTTTTAATCTCAGCATTTTGGAGACAGAATAGTTGGATTTCTAGGAGAATTTACAGACTCTGGAGTTCTAACAAAAGAAACTTGCTTTGATAAATTGTCTTTTTTAAAGAAATATTAGTAAAAGCCTCTTTAGCAACATGAGTTAATATTTTGGTTCAATTTAAATGAAAAAATTTTTGAATAAAACTTTTATGTTTCTTTAAACCCATCTTCAAACTGTGTGTATGTGTGAGTGAATGCAAGTTCCTGCTTTTAATTCATTATAATCCTACAGGTTTAAATCTAATTAGGAGCCAATTGTAAACAAAGATTCAACACATAAAGAATGTTTGTTTTATACCCGTCAGTGTTAACAATTTTTAATTGGGTTTATAGTATGCATAATATTCAGTTTAATGATAAATTGTTGATTATTGTTGGTAATTGTTATTTATAGTTATAATTATTGTTATTGAATATAATTACTACTAATAATTGATAATCAGTCTAATAATAAATTGTTCATTGTTGTTGGCTATTATTGATAATTAATAATGGTTATTATTCTGATTGTTGTTATGATTATGGATAATTATTATTCTTCCAAAGACCTTAATAATAAGACAAGATAAATCAGTCCAAGACTACCAACAACTTTGACCTGTCTACTTTTGGGCACCCTCCTCAATCTTTGGATTTCTAAATAGGATAGAGACAGTTAGACTTGGCATAGGGACAGCCTAGGGATAGTTAACCAGGAGGGATAGGATAGGAAAAGAACAGGAGTAGACTTTAGAGGTAGTTCATTGAAGGCAAGTGGTTGGGAATGGGCCTAAGAGGTGGCATATGGATCTCAGCTGTTTTGTGTGTTACTAGGACCTTTATTCTAATTATGTAAAAATAAGCTCTCTCCTTGGAGGAATAACCCATGGCTGATGCCACAAGCCTACATCCTCTACAGGTTAGGAGATGTTATAAGCCACAGTAAGACCCTGTCATATTTATCAGGGGGTAAAAATGTAATTCATGGATTAACATATCATCCAAATATATGTGTCTATGCCAAAGTAACCTACCATAACTATTAGTGCTGCTTAAATACCTATATATCTAATTGCTTGTGCTTCATTAGTAGGATCGAAAGGTTACTCCTGAACAAACTGTCAGCCCATGAAAGGAAACAGCCAGAATTGACCAGAATCCAAGTCAACAGCTCCAGAGAGAGAGGACAGTTTTACTTCTCATCCACCTGTGCCCCTTTTCTAAGCCTAGGGAACAATCTGCGGAAGAGGGGGCGTGGTAGAATGTAAAGGCTGCGATTGGGGTGAACGGTGAAACTACAGCGATGTAGTCTGGACACTCATTTGATCAACTTGATTGAACAAACAACCTGTCACCACACCCCCATGGATGTGGGACTGTGGGTGTTTGGGCACAACAGTCTGTAGATGGTGTTTTGCACGAAGGATGCTTATACTCGTGGATTATCACTTATAGCTAAAAATGAAAAAAAAAAAAAAAAACAAAAAAAACCCTGAAAGATGCAGGACAGTTATGGCAGAATACATGATCTGGGATGGGGTGGGGGTGGGGGGGGGAGGGAAAGGGAAATATGCCTGATCTGAATTGGAAAATGATGTACGAAATGCACAAACCATCAATAAAAATTAAATTAAAAAAACAAAAAACCAAAAACAAACAAACAAAAATAACCCTATGACAAATTATAAAAATTTCATGTTTCTCATTGAACATCAAATAATAATGTGGCTTTCCTCTCTTGCAGGTCAACCTAACAAACCTTTCTTTAGTATGTATGTGTGTATGTATGTATATGTGTGTGCACACATGTGTATGGATGTGTGTATTTGTGTTCTAAGTATATATTAATGTTAACAGCTATAATACCATAAAAACACTGCCTCTGAGTTGGAACTTGGGCCTTCCTTCTCAAGACGCAGATTTATATTAAACAGCCAACACATAATTCAATTTCAACAAAGGTTATAGGCTATCTATTAAAAATTTAAAAAAATTCATTGAACATCTTAATGGAGCTACACTGGCACCTACTGGTTACACCCTTTCAACATCTGAAACAAAGATGCAACAAGGTTTTCTTTTTTTTAAATTAATTAATTTATTTTTGTATGTGTATGAATGTACTGTCCACATGCAGGTCTGTGCACCCATGTCATGCGATGCCACAGAGGTCAGAAGAGGGTCTCAGATTTCCCTGGAACTGGAGTTCTCCTGGATTTAGAGTTACAGATGGTTCTTAGCCACCATGTGAGTGCTGGGGATCGAACCCGGGTCCTCTGCAAGAGCAGTCGGTGCTCTTAACCACTAGGCTATCTCTCCAGCCCCGTTTTTTTAAGTTATTTTTAATTTTTTTCTTTTTTTTTAAATATTTAAATTTTTATTTATTTTTTATGTGTATGAATGTACTTTCTGCATGTAGGTCAGTGCACCCGTGTCGTGCAATGCTGCAGAGGTCAGAAATGGGCCAGGTTCCTCTGGAACTGGAGTTAAAGACAGTTCTCAGCTGCCATGTGGGTACTGGGGATCGAACCCGGGTCCTCTGCAAGAGCAGTTGGCGCTCTTAACCACTAGGCCATCTCTCCAGCCCCAACAAGGTTTTCATAGTATTAAAGTGTTAGTAAAATTTTGGGTCTTTGGGAATAAAATATAAAAAAATAAAATAAAATTGTGAATTTCCATTAACATCATTACAGAATTCCCGGCCACCATTTTTTTTAATTATTGCGGGCATACAGGCCAAGGCAAGCCTGCATTTCGTTCGGATGGCCAGTGGGTTCGAGTGCGGACCACCAATCTGGGTAGCTGGTGTTCAGACCTGCATTTAATTTAGGTGGCCAGTGGGTTGGAGAAAGGTTCCAGTGAGGACCACCAATCTGGGTAGCTGGTGTTGAGTAGACACAGGCTGAAGACAGGCCTACAGCTATCAGCCTGAAATTCCTGTCCAGTGTTCATCAGTTTCTGGGCAGATGGAAAGTCATGGCCAAGAGTGGGATATGTGTCTCGTTGTTCCAGGCTAAGGACCTGAGTTGGAAGTACCTCTCTGGTCGGGTTACAGAAGTAACTGACTGACCTCTGCACCGAGGGGTCAGTTCCCCACAGTTTCTGCAAAGTGGGCACTGTGTCCCCCTTCCCTTAACAGGAACCCACTGTACCTGCTCATGACAAAGGAAGCTTCCTAGAAGCTCCCACAAAAGAAAACAAATCATGGGGCTGGAGAGATGGCCTAGCGGTTAAGAGTGCTGACTGCTCTTGCAGAGTATCTGGGTTCGATCCCCAGCACCCACATGGCAGCTAAGAACCGTCTGTAACTCCAATTCCAGGAGAACTCCAGTTCCAGGGGAATCCGAGACCGTCTTGACCTCCGTGGCATTGCACGACATGGGTGCACAAACCTACATGCAGACAGTACTTTCATACACATACACAAATAAATAAAATTTAAAAATTTCCATTTAAAAAATAACATAATTATATACAGAGATATTTCAGCAGAGATTTATACAGAAATACAAAATAAACTATAAGTTAGTGGACTTGATTTCTCTGAAGTCATAGTCTAGTCACATAGTTTTAAAGAACAAAGTATATATTTTGTTAAAATTTATTTGGCATGTATTCAACTTTGCCCAAACTTTGTCTTCATATTATAGGATATTTTAAGACTTAGTAAAAATGTGTATATTAGTTAAATTTGATTGAAGGTTTTGGTGGAAATGTTAATACATTTGAACTAATTGGGAATATAAAATGTTGTTTTAATTTTTACTGAATTTCCAACAATAACTTTGGGGTTAAGGTACACAAATGGTCTCTATATTTTTCTGTGTTATACAGTATCACCTTGTAACATATTCTTTTACCTGTAGGATAATTTAACTAAAGGAATTAAGTTTAAGTTTACTTCCCAAATAAGTAGTATACAGTCAATGATAAACAGTTTGGGTGAATTTGATGAAAACTTACACCTTGGTTCCTGTTTATAGGTAAGTGTAATACAACTTAGGCATCTATAAGTCAAAATATAAAAATTTAAAAAACAAAAAGGAGGTGGTGGAGTACTCCCTCTGGGATACAAATGGAAAACTCTGTATTCCAAACGTTTTGATAAATTTTCAATTTTGAGATCTTGAAACTAACAATGAGAGTAGATTTGTATGTTCCCACAGGTAAAAACACCAACCTAAATGTCTGAAAACGTTATGACTTTTGGCTGTGCAGGATGGACTGACTGGGAAATGCCAGCAGAGAGGCTGGCCCATATGAACATTAAAAGGAAGAGGAACCTCAGACTGCCTGAGTCACAGACACCAAGCATCTCTCTGAATTCTGTTTGGGATAACTGTTTATAATGTGCCCTAATGAAGTTTACCTTCCAGATGCTGAGAAAACTTCCTACCTCTCCCTTTTTATAGGAAAAAGAAAAACATGATGGTAATGAAGTCATTCCCTAATTGTAAATTAGAGCCAACTGTTATAGTGGTAATTTCTTATAAAACAGGTATAACTACTTTCTTTAATTGACTGATAGACATAGGAACTGTGAAAGGATAATTCTCTATTCAGAGCCAAATATAATAGTAAAGTCTTTATAAGCTGTGTAATTAAGCAAAATTTATTAATACATTATATTATAAATTATAATAAATATATTAATAGGAGAGCTCTGATATCAGCAATGGACTATTCTGCCAAGAAGTTGGCTAGGTGATCCAAGCCCCCAAAAGATAAAGGCCTTTTGCCTATAAACTGGGATACCTGAAAGAAGAGTGGCAGTTAGGCCCTGCTGCTGAAGACCTGATGTAAGCATGGGAAAGATGTATTGAGACCACACTTGCAAGTGTACAGTTGGCCTCTGGAATGCCAGAGAGTGTTACCAAAGGCCACTAAAGCAATGAAGCAAAATATTGGTCTCCTCGAGTCAAGCAAGACTCCTCCACCAGTATCAGCTATACCTCAACTGCCTGGAGATATTGCGTAGCCAGGGGCAGCCATATGTCTGTATATCCCAAATCTAATTGGCAATTAGCTCTCTCCTTGGAGGAATAATTCATGGCTTATGCCATAAGCTTACATCCTCTAATGGTTAGGAGATGTTATAAGCCACAATAAAAACTTGTCACCTTTAAAGAAAAGCCACAGTTCATGGATTAGCATACCATCCAAACATCTGTGTCTATGCCCACAGTTTAGTTTGCCATAATTAGTACTGTTTAAATGCCTATACATCTAATTGCTTGTGCTTTGTTAGGATTAAAAAGGTACCCCTGGATAAACTGTCAACCCATGAAGGAAAACAACCTGAACAGACTAGACTCCAAAATGACATCTCCAGAGAAAGTAGACTGTTTCGCTTCTCACCCACTTTTGCCCCTTTCTTAAAGCCTAGGGAAAACTTGTGGAAGAGGAGGTGTGATAGAATGTAAGGGCTGAAGAGATTGGGGTGAATTATGAGACTACAGCAATATAGACTGGACTCTTATTTATCAACATGCTTGTGCATACAAGCTTCTCCAGTTGGACTATGGGAACCTTGGGTTGTTCAAAATTTGGACATAGATACTTGCTAATTGGTTTTACATGAATGTTACATTCATTGCTTATGCTTAATAATTGGTTCATTTCATGTTTGGATTTTTTGGATATTAATTGGCCTTAGAGTGAAAATAAAGTTTCGGGTTTGACCTGCCCCCCACCACACTCAAAACAGGCTTGAGCCCCTGGCTATTCAAAACTCAGGTTTTTGGTCATATGGACTTGCATTTAACATGCAGAAACAGGTTTTACATCCATGACTGCAGCCTCAGTAAGCTTCTGTAAGGAACTGAAGTTATGATACATTCTGGGTGTTCAGTTATGAAGACTAGCTGGATCCTTTAGGGGACACCTCTCAGTGCCAGAACTGATTAAATATAAGGGAAAAAGGTTTTTCCTAAATCTAGAATTTGGGAGACAAAGGCTGAAAATAACAACTCTTTTTTAGACTTTAGTTTTCCCCAAAATGAACACAATACATAACAGTTTAGAAAGGAACTGGTCAATTATTTACACAGAGAACAAAGTCTCAATATAGAAAGAAAATCAATCACTTGATCTGAGATGCTTTGGTGGCCATTTGTAACATTTTGTAAGGAGATGTCACCACCAAATCTTGGGCACTATTATTCTTCAAGCTCAGGCATCACTGGATCAAAGGCATGTCCTCACATTAAAGAATTTGGCAAAGTCCCTCAGCAATGACTTCACTTCCTTTCAGTGGGTAGGGTGAGCACCTATTTTGCTTTTAGATTCCATTCACAGGACTTCTTTTCCTTGGTTTCTATTACAACTATGGTAATCACTCCCCCTCTCTTGAACCTTCTGTTCATCTTTGGGATCTTTTTGAGATAGGGTCTCTCTTTAGTCCCAGCTGGCCTGGAGCTTGCTATATAGACCAGATTGGCCTTGAACTCACAGAGATCTGCCTGCCTCTACCTCCTAAGTGCTAGGATTAAAAGTGCACCACCGGGGCTGGAGAGATGGCCTAGCGGTTAAGAGCGCTGACCGCTCTTACAGAGGACCCGGGTTCGATCCCCAGCACCCACATGGCGGCTGAGAACCGTCTGAAACTCCAATTCCAGGAGAACTCCAGTTCCAGGGGAATCCGAGACCCTCTTCTGACCTCCGCGGCATTGCACGACACGGGTGCACAGACTTGCATGCAGACAGTACATTCATACACATACGGAAATAAAAAAAATAAAAAAAAAAATTAAAAAAAAAAAGTGCACCACCATGCCCAGCTCATCTTTGGGATTCTAAGACAGAGCAAGTGCTGAGCAGTCAAGAAAAATGCAGTTTTGTCAGTTTCAAACCATCATGGAAGGAAAATTCCCTTCACAATGGATGATATAACATGTCAGAACCAATGATGAAAATCCTGAGAAAAAGAACTGCTAGGGCATAGTGGTTTAATGTTAGTCACAGGCAGATGTTTATCTCCACAATGCCCACCTACAAAGATCTAAATGCAGTATAAAAATCCCACAAACATTAAGAGCCAGAGGAATGTGTGGACTGTTGTCAAGCAATTTCCCCTGAATTGACACAGTCCCACTCAGTGTGCATTTTTCCCAAGTCTTTCAAAAATAATGATTATGTCTGAAGGCTTTATCACATTGTTTATACACATAGGGTTTCTCTCCAGGATGAATTTTTTCACTTACTTCAAGATTATTGTACAGTGTAAAGACTTTGCCACATTGTTTACATACATTGGGTTTCTATCCAGTATGATTTTCTCTCCTCTGAAGGTGACTGTTACATCTAAAGGCTTTACCACATTGTTTACATTCATATGGTATTTATGAATTTTTCTCCAGTATGTATTTTTTAATGTCTTTGAAGATCACTGTTCCATCTAAGAGTTTTCCCATACTATTCACATTCATATAGTTCTCCTCCACTATGTTTTTGTTCATGTAACAGTAGCGCATTAGTATATGTAAAGGCCTTACCACATTGTTTACATTCATATGGTTTTCCTGCACTATGAAGGTTTTCGTGCACCTTAAGATAATGGTGCCATCTGAAGGCTTTACCACATTGCTTACACTGATATGGTCTTTCTCCACTATGAATTTTTTCATGTGACTGAAGAGCACTGTGATATCTAAAGGCTTTACCGCATTGTTTACATTCATATGGTTTTTCTCCAGTATGAATTCTTTCATGTACTTGAAGTGTTCTGGACTGTGAAAAGGCTTTTCCACACTGTTTACATGAATAAGGTTTCTCTCCAGTATGCATTTCTACATGACTTTGAAGAAGACTAGTATATCTAAAGGCTTTACCACACTGTTTACATTCATATGGTTTTTCTCCAGTATGTATTCTTTCATGTACTTTTACTGTACTGGACCGTGTAAAGGCTTTTCCACACTGTTTGCATGCATAAGGTTTCTCTCCAGTATGCATTTTTTCATGACTCTGAAGAAGACTATTACATCTAAAGGCTTTATCACACTGTTTACATTCATATGGTTTTTCTCCAGTATGTGTTTTTTTATGACGTTGAAGGTCACAGTTATATCTAAAGGCTTTACCACATTGTGGACAGGCATAGGGGTTCTCCTCAGAATGTGTTTGTCCATGTCTTTGAAGACTAGTGTTAGTGCTAAAGGCTTTACCACACAGTTTACATGTATAGGGTTTCTCCCCAGTGTGTGTTTTTTCATGATCTTGAAGAGAACTGTTACATCTAAAGGCTTTACCACATTGTTTACATTCATATGGTCTTTCTCCACTATGAATTCTTTCATGTCTTTGAAGGTGACTGTAGTATGGAAAGGCTTTTCCACATTGTTTACATGCATAAGGTTTCACTCCAGTATGTGCTTTTTCATGTGTTTGAAGATAATTATTACATATAAATGCCTTACCACATTGTTTACATGCAAAGGGTTTTCTTCCAGTATGAATTCTTTCATGTATGTGAAGGTGACTGCATCGTGTAAATGCTTTTCCACATTGTTTACATGCATAAGGTTTCGCTCCAGTATGTATTTTTTCATGACTTTGAAGAAGACTATTACATCTAAAGGTTTTACCACACTGTTTACATTCATATGGTTTTTCTCCAGTATGAATTCTTTCATGTATTTGAAGTTCACTGGACCGTCTAAACGCTTTTTCACATTGTTTACATACATAAGGTTTCTCTCCAGTATGCATTTTTTCATGACTTTGAAGAAGACTATTATATCGAAAGGCTTTACTACACTGTTTACATTCATATGGTTTTTCTCCAGTATGTGTCTTTTCATGACGTTGAAGGTCACAGTTATATCTAAAGGTTTTACCACATTGTGGACAGGCATAGGGGTTCTCTTCAGTATGTGTTTGTCCATGTCTTTGAAGACTAGTGTTAGTGCTAAAGGCTTTACCACATGGTTTACATGTGTAGGGTTTCTCCCTGGTGTGTGTTTTTTCATGAACTCGAAGATGACCCTTATGTCTAAAGGCTTTACCACACTGCATACATTCATATGGTCTTTCTCCACTATGAATTCGTTCATGTATTTGAAGGTGACTGTATTGTGTAAAGGCTTTTCCACATTGTTTACATGCATAAGGTTTCACTCCAGTATGCATTTTCTCATGTGTTTGAAGATAACTCTTACACATAAATGATTTACCACATTGTTTACATTCATAGGGTTTTTGTCCATTATGAATTCTTTCATGTCTTTGAAGGTGACTGTATCTTATAAAGGCTTTTCCACATTGTTTACATGCATAAGGTTTCTCTCCAGTATGAATTTTTTCATGACTCTGAAGAAGACTATTACATTTAAAGGCTTTTCCACATTGTTTACATGCATAAGGCTTCTCTCCAGTATGCATTTTTTCATGACTTTGAAGAAGACTATTACCTCTAAAGGCTTTACCACACTGTTTACATTCATATGGTTTTTCTCCTGTATGAATTCTTTCATGTACTTGAAGTTCACTGGACCGTCTAAAGGCTTTTCCACATATTTTACATGTGTGAGGTTTTGCTCCACTATGAGCTTTTTCATGACGTTGATGGTCACGGTGATATCTAAAGGCTATACCACATTGTTGACAGGAATAGGGTTTCTCTTCAGGATGTGTTTTTCCATGTTTTTGAAGACCAGTCTTAGTGCTAAAGCCTTTACCACACAGTTTACATGTGTAGGATTTCTCCCCAGTGTGTCTTGTTTCATGAACTTGAAGATGGCTGTTACGTCTAAAGGCTTTACCACACTGTTTACATTCATATGGTCTTTCTCCAGTATGAATTCTTTCATGTCTTTGAAGGTCACTGTAGTATGGAAAGGCTTTTCCACAGTGTTTACATGCATAAGGTTTCACTCCACTATGAATTTTTTCATGTAGTTGAAAGGAACTGTTTTCTACAGAGGTTTTACATTGTTTACCATCATGTTGGATCTCCCCAGTATGAATATTTTCATGTACTTGAAGGTGAGTGTAACTACTTTCATAGGGGTTTTCAGGATGATGAATTCTTTCACATCCTTGAAGAGAAATGGAAGAACTCAGATCTTTCAAAGATGTGTTACACTGAGATTGCTTTCTCATAGTTTGAGTTCCTCTCAATGTGTAAAGTAAACTACCATAAGCTGAGGCCTTTCTATATTCTTTGTATTGATGGAGGTTTTCTGCACTGTCTGTTTCTTGATGTACTCCCAATAAAGTTTTGAAATCAAAATCATTTAAAAATGTCTTATTTTCAAAACGTCCACCCATAGTGTGAGTTCTCATATATGTTTGACATCTTGTGAAAATGTTATAGTTCTGTGGCTTCCTTCCATATCCTTCACACTGATAAGGTTTGTATTGAGAATGGAGTCTAGCCTGGTTATTAAAGGGTGAATGATGCATGGAATCTTTTCCACAAAAGTCGCTTCCACATGGTGTTAGGTCCCTGGAATTTTTCATGATCAAATTGACATTTGGTTTCCAAGTGCAAGTTTCTCCATCCTGAAAATCTTTATGCTCATGGAGTGTCTCAATCAGGAAACGTCTATAAAAATGACAAGTATGTTAGTAAAAGTTGATGTAATAGTATTTACTACAAAGTGTAGGGCATATACTGTTCTAAAATTTGATAAAGTACATGTTTTCTGCCAGATGTGAATGGTTGGAAAGTAAATAGATAATTCTAAAATATGGTTCCCACATGGCTATCATAAAAAAGGTGACATTTGTTAACGTGACTTCCTAGTACAGTTCACATTTGAAATGCCCTGCAAACGCTGAATAGGATTCTTTTTTTTTTTCACATAACTGAATAGGATTCTTAAATTGAGGTATGTTTTACATTTCCTTTTTCTAAAAATTTTATTATTTTATTTTATTTTATTTTATTTTATTTTGTGTATTAATGTACTGTCTGCATGTAGGTCTGTGCACCCATGTCCTGCAATGCCTCGGAGGTCAGAAGAGGGTCTCGGATTCCCCTAGAACTGGAGTTCTCCTGGAACTGGAGTTACAGATGGTTCTCAGCCGCCATGTGGGTGCTGGGGATCAAACCCGGGTCCTCTGCAAGAGCAGTTGGTGCTCTTAACTGCTAGACTATCTCTCAGCCCCATACATTTCCTAATAATACAAAAAGTTGTGCTTATTGCTTATTTACTCATAAATGCTCAAATAAAAACACCTTAAATGAGAGGCTGGAGAG
The DNA here is from genome assembly GCA_009823505.1 of Rhizomys pruinosus. Classification (NCBI taxonomy): domain Eukaryota; kingdom Metazoa; phylum Chordata; class Mammalia; order Rodentia; family Spalacidae; genus Rhizomys; species Rhizomys pruinosus. Next base: position 113,107 of record VZQC01000499.1, read on the forward strand.
ATGTTCAGGTATTAAGCACAGTTGTCAGTTTTCAGAGGACCAGAGTTTGGTTGCGGGAACCCAAGAAAGATAGCTCAAACCCTCTTGTAATTCCAACTCTATGAGGTGAGCAACTTCTTCTGACTGCATGGTACACATGCACCCAAGTTTCAAAGACACACAAACACATACACACAGACAAACACACAAATACACACACAGATGCACATAGGTGCACATATAAATCTTAAAATAAATAGAAATATTCTTAAAATTCCTTCAAACAAACTTTCTTTCTACTGTTATCAAATTACCTTAGATACTTTCCAGAACTTTTATAATGGTCTTTAATCTTCTCAGCTTCACAATTGTTTCCTAAAATATAGTCAAAGAAAATTGTGATGCATTAAAAATTATGGAAAACTTACTTTCTAGCTTAGTGTATATGATCCATGCCTGAGTTATACACCACATTCTTCCCTTTCAATATTCCAAATCACAGAAGAGCATCAACAGTAAGGAACACTTGTTTCTTAATATAGTAAAGGAAGGAAGATGATACTCTTACCTATAAAAATGAAGTTCCTACAGATTTCCAGCATCACATCTCCGTAGAGTTTCTTCTGAGAAGGATCCAGCAAAGCCCACTCTTCCTGGGCGAAGCTCAGAGCGACATCCTCAAGGGTCACATATTCCTAAACATATCATAGACTCCACTGGTAATATATTCATATAACTCTGTGCTATTCACAGATTCTGTTCCACAACAGAGAAGTTCTAAAGCAAGCTACAGGTGGTTCTGAAAGGAAACACTAGAGGGACACTCCTCTCACTACTGAGCACAAGGTGGAAGATGTGCTGCTGCTCTGCCCCAATTGTCTATCTACAAGGCATAGTTACTTCCTGTCTTAAGAAATCCTGATCATCTAATGTACAGAGCAGAGGGAAATCAGCATGAACGAGCCTTCTTGTCCTTAGAAATCCCTGCAAATAATGTTAAAGTTTTGACGGTCTGAAGAAATTTAACATACGGCACAGATTGCATGAACATAAATGATAAATCCCATAGCATAAATGATTTATACAAACTCTCTGGTACATTATGAATGGTTCCCGTCTTGAAAGTCAATCAATCTAAGCAAAACTCACACAGATAACCAGACGATCAGTCTATGTCACCCCAAATATTTAAGAGACATTGGTGTAATGAGGTTCCCTGGTAGGCATAAATTCACATATGCCCTCACAACTTCTTAAGTGGGGAAATGAATGCATTTTATGTGTTTTCCAAAGAAATAATGTATATGCTGCTATAAGTAGTTTACTCAAGCACAGTTTTACTATTTTTATTTTGCATGCATGTAAGTGGAATGCACTCAGAGATCAGAAGAGGGGTTCTGATGATTGCTAGCTGCCATATGGGTGCTGGGAATAGAACCAGGGTGCTATGCAAGAGCAATGATTACTCTTTATCACTGAGCCATCTCTCGAATCTCTGAAGAACAATTTTACTCAAATAATAAATAGGATACACAGTTAATATTTAAATATCATAAAATACTTTGGTTTTTTAGGTAAAGTCAAATGCAAATAAAGTAAGTATAAAGAGGTAATGTGCTTCAGTAAGAATTCAGTGTAATCAGTTTTGTTGGTATGTGTGTATAGTCACAGTGTGTCAGAGAATGAGACATAAAGTTAACATGAGCTCAGAAGTCCAAGTTGGCCTATGCTTTGGAGCAAAACACCCATCTCAGGAAGAAAAGAGGAAAAAGGACTGCAATAGGGAATGGCAGGAAGTAGGGCCACCAAAATCCATGATTTCGTTTTATACTCTTAAGGGTAAAATTCACAGATTGCCAAACCAGACAATTTGGTACTTGTGCTGGATAGCTTTAGTGTCAACTTGACACACCTGGGTTGAGGGAGCCTCAATTGGGAATTGGCTCCATTGGATTGGCCTATGGCCACATCTGTGGTGTATTGTCTTGATTGTTGAGCAGTGACAGTATAAGAAGGCAGGCTGGGCATGAGCCAGAGAGCAAGCCAGTGGGTGAGGAAGCCAGTGAACAGCATTCCTCCATGGCCTGTGCTTCAGCTTCTGCTTCCAGGTTCCTGCCCTGAGTTCTTGCCTTGGGCTCCCTGAGTGATGAACTGTGACCCAGGAGATGTAAGCTGAATAAACCTTTTCCTCCCCAAGTTGGTGTTGGTCAGAGTGTTTTGTCACAGCAATGGAAGACAAACTAGGACATTACTGAAGGAAAAACTGACTAGTATCCATCAGCAAGTGTCTAGCCACTGTCAAAGTCAAAGAACAACATAGTGCTATTTTCCCTAACACACTTCAGGGCCTTCCAAATCATAAGGTAAAGACAAAAGGCCAAAATTAATTGCCACACTTTAAAAAAATTAAGTCAGAATACAAGGAGCTGGCTAAGTGGGTAAAGGGCTTGTAACATTAACATGATGACCTGAATCTGATGCCTATAACAAAAACGAAAGGTCAAAAAAGAGAAAAGAGAAAAGAAAAAGTTCTTCCCCTGACAACTGTGACATGCGTACTCTCATATACATACACATTATACTCAGAATAATGATTAAAATCTTAGAAAAAAAACAGGCCATCATCCTTGCAATCTGACACTTGGTAAACCATGACATAGTGCACTCATCTTCAAACTTATACCTAATGATCAATGGAGTTCTAGAAGAAGATAAGCACTCTTTTTTTTTTTATTCTTTTTTTTTTTTTTTTTTTTTTTTTTTTTTTTTTTTTTTNTGATCCTGGCATATGGGCTTCTCCTTGCCTGTATTCCAATGTGAGTCCTGAATGCCTCTTCACTGTGTTGAAGGCGTGTTTTGCTTGCCTCCTTCAGATCCTTCTTCGTAATCTCAGTTGGTGGGGGGCTCTTCAGCCCGCGCCCCGGCACCTGCCGCTGGGCTCAAGAGATCTCAAATCTATTTCTGTATGTGTATGAATGCACTGTCTACATGCAAGTTTGTGCACCCGTGTCGTGCAATGCCACGGAGGTCAGAAGAGGGTCTCGGATTCCCCTGGAACTGGAGTTCTCCTGGAATTGGAGTCTCAGATGGTTCTCGGCCACCATGCAGGTGCTGGGGATTGAACCCGGGTCCTCTGTAAGAGTGGTCGGCGCTCTTAACCACTAGGCCATCTCTCCAGCCCGAAGATAAGCACTCTTAACACAAGTTACAATCCTGTGCTACAGTTTTAATAAAATGACATGAAGGGCATCAGTAGGCCAGAAATGGACACTGATCTGAGAGATCCACACTTGGTCAGGGCTTCTCGGCCCCAGCAGACTTTTCCACAAGACAAACACAAAGCCAGTGCCTTTATGGACGTCACCTCCAGATTGGTCCAGCTTATCATCCAGACCCAATAGGGAGCTCCACACTAAAACTGGGTTCTCTTATATGAGGCAGAAACCCATTATAATTAGGATGCCATGGCTTAGAGAGTTGAGACAAGTTCCCTTGACATAATGGGCAGAGCTGACACAGGCACAGCTGCCTTTTTCATTGAATATTTAGTTCCCTAACAGGCCAGAAGAGAATGTCAGATTCTCTGGAAGTGAAGTTACAAGTAGTTATAGCCACAGACATGGTTGCTGAAAACTGAACTCTGGTTCTCTAGATGAGCAACAAGCACTCTGAATTGTTGAGCCATCTCTCTAGCCTCCTAAGTTTTAAGTTTAATAAACTTCTCTATTTTCTTCATGAGACAAATATGAATTTAGAAGAAATACCTATGAATCACTGCATCCATACCTCAAGCTCTCAAGGACAAAGTGTAATAGGTGTAACTGGACATAAAGTTCTTCAGATCACTCTAAAACAATATACTGATTCAATGCAAATCTAATTAAAACTAAAAAAAAAATCACACATTTAAAAAACTTTTCTAAAGTTTAATTGGAAAGGAAACAAACCTCCCCTGAAAGACCCACCAGATGCAGGATAATCCAAATAATCATCTGCAATGAAGAACTGCTACAGACATTATCATCCTTATTCTCAAAAAATACCACAAATAACATAAACAGATGGTCCTAGCATAAAACCAGACACATTGATCAATGGAATAGAAGTGAGGACCCAGTTGTGAGTCCACATAGTTATAACAACTTGATTTTTGACAAAGACATTGTATTAGTCAGGGTTCTCTAAAGAAACAGAAGCAACAGGACGAATATATAGCTATATACAATTTATTAATTTGCTCACGTGACAAAGCTCAAGTAGTCCAACAGTAGCCACGCCGCACTGGAGAGGCTGAGAATCTAGGTAACTGCTCAGTCCACAAGGCTGGATGTCTCAGTAGTCCCAATCTGGTGCTGAAGGCCTGATGGATTCCAGGAGATCTGCCAGTCTCAGTACACGCTGGGATCCGAAGGGTTGATCACAGCAGCAAGACAAAGTCACCAGTGAGAGAGAGGCAACCCGCAAGAAAAAAGGGACCAGCTCCCTTTGCCATGGCCTTTAATATTGCCTGCCAGCAGAAGGTAACACCCAAATTTGGGGTGGGCCATCCGGGTTGAGGTAGTCCAATCCAAAGATCCTTTTTCTCTTATTTGTTCCTTAGTCCAGTCAAGTTGACACCCAGGATTAACCATCACAAGTCCACTCCTTGTCAACTTGACACCCAATAAATAGCCTCTCCTTATGTTATGCTTAAATGTCAATTGTGAACAATGGCAAGGTCATAATTCCGCCTAACATGTTATAAGTATCTCATGTGCAATAGCAAAGCATTATATCTTAAAAGTAGGTGGTAATGTCCTTGAGGAACACTTAGTCCTTCAGTATCTAATAACCTAAATATGACAACACTTAACACTTATCTCAGTTGCACATTCAAAAGGGAACAACACAAGTATCTGCTTAATATACATACATATATGAACAAGCTGATTCTTAACCAACTAGGACAAAAGTTAATATCTATTATAATCCACATTTCTGCAACCGGTCCTGTGGCCTCAGCTGATATTTATGACTACCTTCTTTTATTACTCATTCTGTATTTCCTCCACCATCAGCAAGCACCTTTGCAGGTCGTGGCTCTTTCCCTGGAGGAGTGACCCATACCTTCATACCTGAAGAGTCTGGGCCATTTATTATCCTGTCTGGTTTTGGGTTGTTGGAATTTCCCATTGACATTAATCATAGGACATGGTAGCACCAGAAGGTGCCCTATAGCATCTCCTGCCTTCCACACATAATCTTCCTTGCCCCCATTGTGGAGAAAGAGTCCAATTTCCCCCTGGCAGTCTGGATCAATCACTCCTCTTCCTACTGTTACTCCTTCCTTAGCCTGTTGGCTTAAGGGCAGTAGAAGCCCAAAGTGGGCAGGGGGAACTCTTAGCTTCTAGTTCAATGGAACATTTACTGTATCTCCTGGCAAAAGCACTCCCCCTTTTCGAGCCAAAACTTCTAGACCAGCAAAACACAAGGTCATGGGTACAGGAAGCAAAAATTTTCCTACTGGGTCACCAGGGGTGATAGTGAGTGGAATCACTCCCACTTCCACCTGGATGTCTCAGTAGTCCCAATCTGGTGCTGAAGGCCCAATGGATTCCAAGAGATCTGCCGGTCTCAGTACACGCTAGGATCCGAAGGGTTGATCACAGCAGCAAGACAAACTCACCAGTGAGAGAGAGGCAAGCTGCAGAAAAAAAGGGACCAGCTCCCTCTGCCATGGCCTTTAATACTGCCTGCCAGCAGAAGGCAACACCCACATTTGGGGTGAGAAATCTGGGTTGAGGTAGTCCAATCCGAAGGTCCTGGACCCATGAATTCTGGCTATACGAGAAGCAGTACCATATAGTGGGCACTGATTCAAAGCATACACCTTTTGCTGGAGAACCTTGCCCCAGCCCTCCAGGGTATTGCTACCTAATTGGCACTGTAACTGTGTCTTCAAGAGGCCATTCCATCATTCTATCAAGCCAGCTGCTTCTGGGTGGTGGGGAACATGGTAAGACCAGTGGATACCATGACCATGGGCCCACTGTCG
>VZQC01000499.1:130358-176357 GCA_009823505.1 Rhizomys pruinosus
TTTTTTGGTCTTTTCGAGACAGGGTCTCCCTGTAGCCCCAGCTGTCCTGGAACTCACTCTGTAGACCAGGCTGGCCTTGAACTCACAAAGATCCACCTGCCTCTGCCTCCCAAGTGCTAGGATTAAAGGCGTGCGCCACCACACCCGGCTATGAATTCCATTTTAAATTACTTTCAACCAGGCTGTTATTTCAAAAGGTCCTAGAAGTCAGTCTTAGCCTATGGGCACATACCATAGGACATCAGGATCCTGAATCTAGGGCCCACCCTTCATCAGTTGAGTCTTGATTAACTACCAAAAAGAGAGGCTAAACTCAGACCCACCGGGCCCATTCTTGCCCCCTTCCACATTCTCATTCTGCTTCCGTAATCTCCCCTCTAATCAAGGAAAACCTGTGATGCCTCAGGTAGCAAAAAATTGCTAGTAGTTATGGTAACTGTGGTTTATGCCTTTAAAATCCCTGTATCTTAAAGTCTACCCGGCAATGATTTAATTGCTTTAGATTCAAGAATATGGAGAGAGCTGTAAAACGTCCAAGGACCATATCAGCACGAGTTCCTCAGGGAGGCGCTTCCTAGGGTCATGGAACCTGCCCAAACTGGTGCTATCTTCCCCCACCAGGTCCTTTCTCCTCATTAGACAGCTTGCCCTTCTCCTACCCAGCAGCAAACTCTCCTCGTTTCCTTCTCTAGTGTTCCCACCTTGACTTTCAGACTCCGATGCTCCTTTCCCCCTAATACCTGTCCACATACACCAAAAGCTCATCAGGAGCTCTGGAAATTAATCAGTACTGAAGCCGCCGGCGCAGGCGCAGCCTCCAGCTCAGGGCCAGGGCCAGAAGCAGCTGCAGCAGGAAATGCCACAGGCGTCCGCGCCAGAACCTGGTCGCCAGGACCGCACACGGCGCCCGCCAGTCCCGCTGCTCGCCCAGCCCAGGGAGGACCCAGCCCAGCCCGTTCCGGCGGTTCCAGCGGCCACTGCTCTTGTCTGGAGACAGCGGCCCCAAACTCACCATGGCCGGCTTTGGGATACCCCGCTTTCCTTGGCTCCCCACAGAGGCTCAGAATGCACCCAGGTAGGACCTTGCTCTGCTGGGAGTTCAACCTACAGAGCAGAACCTGACTGGACGCCTAAGAGCCCGCCTCCATTGCCCGCCAGCGCTCCTGATTGGACAGCATGGCCGGAAGCCATGCTTCGAGAAGGCCGCCTCTGATGTCTAGTGACAGATCGAAGTGAAGTAATGGATCACAGTCCTTCTTATACTGGTCTTCTGGTCTAGGTATCTTCCGGGCTCAAGTCAGAAGACATTTTCATTTAAGCACACTTACTCCTGTCCAAACAGAGCAGATCCTGCTCTCTTGGTAAAACTCAGTGGACACTTCCTGTTCTTCCCTGTTAAAGTATAGAGGCAAACCCCAGATAAAAGACAGGCACATGAGGCTTAGTCACTCTGGGAACATAATTTACTTCAGGAATTGCCAGGACTGAATACCTGTGGGTACATGGTGGGGTAGCAGCCACGGGGAGGGACCTTAGGTACAGGGGAAGAGGTGATCAGATTGACAGCCTCCGGAGGAAGTGGACATCTGTGTGTCCTTTGTAATTCTGGGAAGCCCAGACCTAACACTCCGGAGCAGAGGATGGCTCATATCCACAGTCAGTTCACAATGGCCTATATCCTTGTCACCTAGCCAGAGAAAGGTACCCAGCCCACCCTAGGTCATAGTATTGGAACTAGGGACCCACCTTCTGCAGAGATCTGGTTTTCTCGCTCAGACACACTAAGGCTTGTGTGAGAACCCAGGCCTGCTCTTTAGTCTATGAAGCCAGATCTCACACCCTGAAGAAACCAGGACCCTTCCTCTCCTGTTCACCACCCGCCCTTCTTAAAAGAGTTTAATGGACTGGTGAAATCATGCACCAGGGCAAGACGATCGTCAACAAGACTGATGACCTGACTTTGATGCCCCAAACCTACATTCTGGAAAGAACTGTGTGTTCTCCTCTGTGCTTGATGGCTTTAGTAGTGAACTTGACACACCTGGGTTGGGGAGTCTAAATTGAAGACTTATGCCCCATGGACTGGGCTATGACCTTGTATGTGTGTGGGCATCTTCTTGATTGTTGAGTGATGTGGGAGGGCCCAGTGCACTGTGGGTGGTGCCACCCCTGGGCAGCTTGTTCTGTGCTGTATCAAAAAGCAGGCTGAGCATGGGCCAGTGGACCAAGCCAGTAAGCAGACTTTCTCCATGGCCAGTGCTTGAACTACTGCCCCCAAGTTACTGCCCTGAGTTGTGACCTTGCGCTCCCTCACTGATGAATTGTGACCTGGGAGATGTAAGCCAAATAAACCCCTTCCTTTCCAAGTTGGTATTGGTCACAGTGTGTCATCAAAGCAAACTAGAACCACCTCCAACCTCCACATGTGGGTCCTGGCACATACGCATGCTTATGCACCTGCACTCACACTCAAATAAATCAATACATTTATTTAAAGTTTAGTATCTATAGACTTCATTATGTAACCCTGTTTGGCCTGAAACTCACTATGTAGACCAGTTGGGCCTCAAATTCACAGGGATCTGCATGCCTCTGCCTCCCAAGTGCTGGGATTGAAGACATGCCCAGCAAAATTGTTTCTGTTCTATTTTTCTATGAATAGATTGTTTTGTTTTGTTTTTGAGAGAGGGTCTCCCTGTAGCTACAGTTGGCCTGGAACTCTCTATGTAGACAAGGCTGGCATTGAACTCCCAGAGATCCTCCTTCCTCTGCCTCCTGTGTGCTGGGATTACAAGTGTCTACAAACAGATATTTAAAAGCCACCTTAATGATTCATGGTCAGAAAAGAATCTAATTGACATAAAGAATAGATTATAGTTGGATATAAATATAATGAATCTTGGTGTTAAAAATTATAATAACTTAATCATCATGTCATCTTTAAGTATAATCCTCCACAAATTTTTGGTGATGAATTCAGACCTATTGCAATGGGCATAAGTTTCCTGTCTTTTTTTTTTTTTCTATTCCTTTTTTTTTTCTTTCCTTCTTTCTTTGGTTTCTTTCTTTTCCTGTTTTTAAAAAACATCCAGTCATTTTACCTTCATGAGCTGTTGGGATGTTACTTTGTAAAACAAATGATCTCAGCAAGAAAAGGCAGGAAAGAAAATACACCAGACGAGAATCTTAATATGTGAACTCAGTAACTGCAACAGGCATTCAGCCCCATTAAGGACTGGGGTAACTGGGGCTGTACAGATGACTCAGTGGTTAAGAGCACTTGCTGTTCTTGTACAGGTTCAGTTCACAGCATCCAGACTGCAGGACATAATTGTCTGTATCTCTAGTTGCAGAGATTAGGATGCCCTCTTCTAGCTTCTGCCGGCACTGCACAATATATGCAGGGAAAACATCCACAGTCATAACATAAAAATGAATAAATCCTTAAAATAGTTGTAAAAAGAAATGGGGGAGCTGACATCAGCCAATATTTACTGAAGGATCAAGTGGAAGAAAGACAAGAGTGAGGATGTCCCAGAGCATGTGTATATTACTTTTTAGAAAAAAGTCTCAAAACAATAAATTAAAAATGCAACAGAAGCTTGAAAGATAGAGAAGCAGTTAAGAGCCCATTCTGCTCTTGCAGAGGATCAGACTTAAGTTCCCGTCATCTACATGGGGTGGCTCACAAATGCCTGGAACTCCAGATCCAGGGGCATCTGACACCTCTGGCCTCTGTGGGCACCTGCACTCACCTGCACTCATCCTACTTTGCATCTTTATTGCTGCAACAAGACATTCGTTTTTTTTTAACAAGACATTCTGACAGAAAACAATTTCTGGAAAGAACATGCTTATTGCATCTTAAAACTCCTGATCACAATTCATCTTGGAGTCTAGCCAGGCAGGACCTCAAGGCAGGAACTGCAGCACAGACCATGGAGGAATGTTACCTGCAATGACACAGATTCAGTAGATTAGTTGGGAACTCAGGGCAGGAACCTGGAGGTGAGATCTGAAACGTAAGCCATGCAGGAACAGTGCTTACTGACTTGCTCACCTGGCCCATTCTCAGTCTGCTTTCTTATACAATACAGAACATCCTTTCTAAGGGTGGCACTGCCCACAGTGGGCTGAGCCCTTCTGCACCACTCAACAATGAAGAAAATACCCCATAGACATGGCCACAGGCTCCCTCAACCCAGGTGTGTCAAGTTGAAAATAAAGCTGTCCAGCACACTCCAACTAAAGTACAGGCCTGATAGATGGTTTACTCTTAGTAAACCAAAAAAAAAAAAACCCTTCAAATTCAGGGTAAAGTGCTTATCACAGAAACATGAAGGTCAGAGACTAAGGAAAAAGCTGAGCGCTGTGCACACGCCTCCCATCCCAACATGGGAGGTGGAGACTACAGGATGCCTGGAGCTTGCTAGGCTGCTCATTTAGCTGAATTGGTGAACTCATCATCGTTCAGTCAGAAACCCTGTCTCAATAATTAAGATGGACTGGGCTTCAAGGTGACTCAGCCACTTAAGGTACTTGACCACAAGCTTCACAAATGTAGTTCAATCATCAGAACCCACGTAAAGCTGAAGGAGAGAACCAACTCCATAAAGTTGTCTTCTGGAACTCCACGCATTCATTAAGGCAAATGTGAGCCATGCCTGCATGTCATACACACCACACACACACACACACACACACACACACACACACACACACACAGTAGTAATGAATAAAAAATTTTAATTCAAAAAATGAGGAAAGTGACAGATGGATGCACTCAGTGTGGACTTCTGGCCTTCATAGACACATGGCCACATTCACATATACCTGTATTCAAATACAAAATACACACACACACACACGCATTCAGATGCACAAAACACAAGTCAACTCTGAGAATTTGCTTGTGAACTACCTCCCTGGAAAGAACGTCAGTTCTCACAATGCTCTTCAAATTCCCTCCCACTCAGCAAATGACAAACTCCTAACAGAGCACAAAGAATTCCAGGGTTAGTGAGAAAATGAAGCAGCCTTGACTCCACAACAATCCTGCCCAGAGTTGAACCCTTCTTTGCAGTGTTTTATTTGACTACCTAGCTGTTGTTTTTAAATTTTCTTATTAACAACACTAAGAATTCTAAGAGAGGATCAAACATCCCCAGTAATATGTGCAATTCAGGCAAGATTTCCCCTCAAATTTGGTAGCAATTTTACCACTTGAGCTCCACCTTAAAAATAACTAGAAATATATGCCAGATGTGGTGGCACATGCCTTTAATCCTAGCACTTGGGAGGCAGAGGCAGGTGGATCGTTGTGAGTCCAAGGCCAGCCTGGTCTACAGAGTGAGTTTCAGGACAGTTGGGGCTACAGGGAGGCCCTGTCATGACAAGACCAAAAAAAAAAAAAAAAAAAAAAACTAAAAACATAATGATATTGAAAATCGTATTTCCTTTTAAATTCTGATCTACAAAGATGTAAATATAGTCAGGTATTTGAATAAAGTGACATTTTTAGAAGTTTTATTTCTCAGGCAAACTGTCATGCAATTTTGTAAAAGGGTCTCCAGTCTGAGCAGGTTAGGTTTACAGAACTTACATACATATGTCCCTAGGTTGGGGGCGTGATTTCTGAACGTTAATGGATGATTGGTGACTGACAGACTCAAGAATGGCCTTGAGCCCACATCACAGGCTTTAGAAAAGGTAGAAATGGGCAGATGTCTGTGGACCTTCTGTGTTCTAGTGCCCTGGAGAAAATGGAAGAAAATGGATTGGGGGAGTCTCAAACACCACTGGAGAATTACCTGTTGGGGAACTGATCATGTTAGGGTCGTCACTGTCAGAAACTCAGAACTGGGAGCTGAACTGCAATTTTCATCAGCTGAATGGTGTAATCCTCTCCTGTGGTTTCTGCTGTTGAGAAAGGCTGCTGGCCCATGGCTTTTCTGGAACTAGGGGTTCCACAGCCAACAGCAGCTATGAAACTGATGGTTCCATAGCCGAACAACCACTTGCAGTTTCTGGTGTTATAACTGCTAGATGTCCAGGAAGCTGTTGGCTTTCTGGTGGTCACATAAGGTTGATGACCCCGTAATCAGATCTTCGTCTGGGCTGCTGGTCTCTTGACACACACCCAGGAAGCTGCTGGCTTTCTGGTGGTCACACAAGGTTGATGACTCCGTAACCAGATCTGTGTCTGGGCTGCTGGTCTCTTGACATACACCCAGGAAGCTGATGGCTTTGTGGTCAAACCCACAAAGTTATCATCTCCCTAGCCACACCTGGCCAGGAATCGGCTGGTTTCCTTGGGTCCCATATATGCAGGAACCCATGGCTGGAGGCCGTTTGCCTTTGTGACCACCCAACCAGCCCCATGTCTGCACAAGGCAGAAAGCTAGCTGAGATATTAATAGTTCCATGATGAATGTGCAATAACTCAGAGATCTCTGGCTGGCTGGTAGTAAAGCTTGTAAGACTTCTCTTTATTCTAACAGGACAAACAGCTATATGGGGTTAGGACAGGCAGCCCTCACTTTGGATGACCTCACTTCCCAATAGCCAATGTCAGATCTCCATGTCAACACGTGCCACCTTGTCGGGGGTGGGGGGTGGGGGAGGGAGTGGAGCCAGAAAGGGACCTGGGGAAGAACAGGTACATTCATGGCACCAAGTGTGCCAGCCAGTCCACACATGAGCCCTCCAGCTGGAACCCAGGACTGCCATCCTGCAATCTCCCTTAAAACTAGGATCTTGAGGAAGGAAACTTGAACTTTAAAATCATTTCCTCAGTTCTGTCTACCTTCAGGAAACACACTAAGCCTGAAGCGAATAGAAGCTGCATCAGAGAGAGCATCCCTGGTCACGGGCCAGTGGCTGGCACCATGCCAGAGGGCAGCTTGCAGGCCAGGTGCACATGCGCACAGGTGGGCTCACCTCTTGAGCCTCCTTTGAGTTGCAGTTTTGGTGTGCGCTCAGAAGAACCAATTAGCAGCCTTCTGGGCTTGGTCAGGCTGGGAATAAACCCACCTCCCTTCTTTGCATGGACCCACAGAGATTTATTATTTGTTTGTTTGTTTGTTTAGTGATGAGAAAATAGCATGTAGCATTACTTTCCCGGAGAGACTTCTGTCTCCCTCGAAGGGACCTTCACTACATCACCTGTTCCCCCTCACCTCTGTCTGCCCCCGTTACAAGTTTCCTCTCTCAATTTTTGCAACGTTTTGCACTTGCGAGATATGAAACTGGCTTTTCTCTTGCTAATCTGTTTTGTTGTTGTTGTCGTTGTTGTTGTTTTTGTTTTTTAAAATTTTGGTCCTTTTGAGACAGGATCTCCCTTTAGTCCCAGATATCCTGGAACTCACTCCATAGACCAAGCTGGACTTGAACTCATGGAGATCTATCTGCCTCTGCTTCCTGAGTGCTGGGGCTAATCTGTTTTTATGTCTGTTGAATTCATATCCACCAAAGCATAGGAGAGGGGTGTCATCTTTTTTTTTTTTTTTTCCAGACATGAAAGGCATTCCAGGCTGGCCTTATTTTCGGTCCCAAGGGCACCTCCACTCTGACACTCTTCCGCAGTTATAGCTGTCTGTGCACTAGGTGATTTTCAAGAAGCAATTTTTACTGACAGCTTCCTCAGAATCTAGTACCATTGCTGTAATGTGGTCATTTATCCTAAATACACTGCATCGTGTTGTGTGCCACCTGCTGGCCTCTCTGTGTGACACCCTCTAATTTCAAAGGCCAGATATGGGTATAATTTGCACATTAAAGGTCTAATTTGAGTGCAGTCAATACCTTTATCAGTTTGTTTGCTAATGTGTGCTACTTTATTTTGTGAGACAAGGTTCCATGTAGCCCAGGCTACCCTCAAACTCTTAGGTAGCTGGAGATGACCTTGAGCTTTTGCCTCTGGGAGTGCTGGGGTTACAGAATACTCAGTATGGTGTTAGTTACATTGATTTCAGGGAGCAGGAGCATTTCTACTGACATGTCTTAGATAGTTATTGTGCCCTTACCGATTCCTTCACTGAATCATCACTTCTAAATTTGCAAGTCTACAATACTCCCCCATAGATTTGTTAAACTTTAAGAACCTTGTAATGGGGCTGGAGAGATGGCTCAGCAGTTAAGAGCACTGACTGCCCTTGCAGAGGGGTTTGATTCCCAGAACCCACATGGCAGCTAAGAACCATCTTAGGCCATGCGTAATGGCTCATGCCTTTAATCCCAGCACTCAGAAGGCAGAGGCAGGCAGATCTCTGTGAGTTCAAGGCCAGCCTGGTCTACAGAGTGAGCTCCAGGCCAGCTGGGACTAAAGGGAGACCCTGTCTCAAAAGGACCAAAAAAAAAAAAAAAAAGAACCAGTAACTTTTATTATGCCCAATTGTGGACACTGGCAGATGGGAACATCAGGGTAAGGAGGATTCTGGGTCAGTGCTGAAGACAGACCAGGGCCCCAAACACCCCCTGAGGGCCAGCAAAGGATGAGGAACCTGGGCAGATCACGGGGGTCTTACTAAAACCCAGCTTTACAAGGGAGTGCACAGAGAGGCTGAGAAGAAAGCATCAAAGACTCCAGGCAGAACAAAAAGAGAAAGGAATGGGCCAGGGGAAGAGAAAGGAGCCCTGTGTCCCTGAGTCTGGTCGCAGCCTCTTACACCAGCTAAGAGGGAAGAGCCCAGCACAGCTCACACCTGCTGTGAAAGCAGGCACTGGGATTAAGCTTGTGCACCTCCTGGCCCAGCCTCTTTCTCTAATTTTTGTGATATAGTCCAAGGTTGAACTAGCTCTGTAGTCAGAGCATGGCCTTGAACCTTGCTTCTCCTGTCCTCACCTTCCAACTCCTTGGATCACAGGCATGAGACGCCACATAGGGCTTCTTGCATGTTGGGCAAGCACTCTCCTGATTGAACTGCATCCCCGCCCCACCCTTCATCTCTTGATCTCTGAGGACTAGAGGCCCAAGGCTGCACAGATGGGGAGAGAGTAGTTCAGAAAAAAACTGGCAAATTTAAATTTATAAAAACAACAAACTGTTAAAATCAGAACAGAAACTCTGGATTTTCCAGTGTAGGTGGGTGCTAGTCTTATTTTGTTGCTATGATAAAACGCTCTGACCAAAAGAGACTTGGAGAGGAAATCTGGTTTACATCTCCTGGTTACACTTCATGTTGAAGGAACTCAATCAGCTCCTTATACAGTGCAGGATCATCTTTCCTAGGGAATGGCACTGCCCACCGTGGGCTGGGCCCTCCTACTAACCTGACTAACTAGACAATGCCCCACAGACATAGCAACAGGCGTATCTGATAGTTGTGATTTCTCAATCCATGCTTTCCTTTCAGATGCCTCTGGGCTGTGTCAAGTTGACAGTTAAAGCTAACTAAGATAAGTCAGACTTCTCAAACACTTTTGTGTCTTTCGAGAGGAAACGAAAGACTCTCCCATGCACACTGTCTTCTATACAGGATTAAGTATATTTCCATCCTTGCTCTTGTTACTTTACAGACTCTTTCGAGTTATTGTAGTACCCAAACCCGTTATTTATAAGATGAAGAAGACAACACTCATGAAGAAGGACTTGCACTCCTTTTACACATTTCCTTTGCTCATGTATAGACGAAGAAGTTTTCAACTAGAGAAGAGGGAATTCTGAACCTCTTCTGAGAGACACCTGCGTCCCTGCCGTGGGTACCACAACCAGGACCACAGGATTTGAGAGGATCTGGAAAGGGCTCCTGGTGAGGAGCTTGGCAGCCTCACACCACATCACACAGCTCCCAACTGTTCTCAGCTCTGTCTTGGAGGAAAAGCTGGGTGGTTCTCCTGGAAGAAAAATGGGCTCTCCTTTGCCTCTGTCCTGGGGTTTGGGCAACAAATGTCACAGCTGCAGACAACAAGGCAAGCAGTGCTCATCTGCAGTTGGGAGAATATTCTGCTCTGTCTGGTCCTCAGTTCTGAGTCCCTCAGGGGGGCCACTCAGTCAGAGCAGTCTCAGGCGAACACTGAGATTACAGAAATTGAGACCACGTGATAGGAATTTAACACCAGGTTTTTCTAAAAATTGAGAAACATTAGAGAAGTGATGATACCTCACCTCTAAACAGACGCAGAGGCCAGCGTTGAGGGTTACACAGACTTACACGGGAATTTGGAGGAAGTGTGAAAGGCTGGGGATGAAGGGCAGAAAACCAATATGATTCCAGGCTTTGGGCAGGAAGTTTGGAAATAGAAAAGCCCAAACCATGCTGAGTCAGTGTCGGATGGCAATCAGGAAGGGACATTTGGCTCATATGGGCTCATTGTGAATAAACACGGAGGATGCTATTGAGAAATTAAGACAGGGCTGGTGAGATGGCTCAGTGGGGACAGGTGTGCTTGCTGCCAAGCCTGGTGACCTGGGTTCAATCCCTAGGTCTCATGTTTTGGAGGGAGAGAACCAGTTCTGCAAGTTGTCCTCTGACCTCCACATACTCACTGTGGCACATGCAGGAACACACATTCATCTGTCTATGCACAGATCTATGTATCTGTGTGTCTATCATGTATTTATCTGTGTGTGATAAAAAGAAAATTTAAAAAAGCCAGGCGTGGTGGCACACGCCTTTAATCCTAGCACTTGCGAGGCAGAGGCAGGCGTATCTTCATGAGTTCAAGGCCAGCCTGGTCTACAGAGTGAGTTCCAGGACAACTGGGGCTATAGGGAGACCCTGACTTGAAAAGACAAAAAAAAAAAAAAAAAAAACAAACAACAACAACAAAAAAGCAAAGCCGTGTCCTCCTTGGCAACAATTGTGCTCCTTAGTTCCACTGCAGTTACTAAGCTACCTAACATTAACACAGGCAGCTTGAAGACTGCACTGTGGTTCACTCCACATCAGGGGGAATGGCAGAGCAGCTCAGCTCACCTGGTAGAAGCCACAGAGAGAAGGGACATGCCCCGCTTTCTGTCTTCCTCTATCTTTCATTCTGCCTGGGGCCCTGAGCTCATGGCAAGGTGCCACCACTGTCGGGGCGGGTCTTCTCCCTCATTCCTCTAGAGACACCGTCACTGACCCACTCAGAGGTGTTCCTCGGTGTCCTGGGTGACCTATGTCCACCCCAGCTGGCGGGGAAGGTGAGCCGCCACACTTGATGTATTATTCATCTCACCAGGAAGTTCTGGGGTGTTGTGCACAGTACTGTTCATTCATAAGCACTTGTGGTTGGACCTTAAACAGCCCTGGGGAAGCCGAGAAGAGGCAGATCAGCTGAAAATTGCACACTTGGACTGCGCAGACCCAGGACTACGCAAGGGCTTTCAAGGAGTGAGGAGACTGGGGAGCCTGATCCTCCCTTCCCCTTAAAATAGAAACAGGGACACACGTGGGAGGAGAGAGGATAGGTGCTTGTGCCCAGTCTCACCTCTCTTGCTAACAGTCTGCACTTACCCTTATCGCTACCAGGGGAAATCCCTACAGTGTACAGGACAATGCCAGGGCGATCCAGGGACGACTGGCCATAGTCCCCATCTTGCATCGGAATGTTCCCTTTACACCCAAGGACAGAACTGAACAAACCCGCCATTCTCTGGTCTACCCAATCCCAGGCCCTTGGAGAATCCAGGAACACGTCCTCTCTTAGCTGTGCTGCTGGACAGTGCAAATTTCCTCACCTCACTGCGGGACGCTTTCTTCAGCCTGTTTCCCACTGAAGCTTTGCCGAGAGCTTGCCGCATCTCCCTTCTCATGGCCCCCTCAATCCCCCACCAGCCATTATTCCTTCCCCACCTCTCTGACTCCCAGCAGCAGCCGCCTCAGTGCGCCTTTCACCTCCTGGTTCCTGAGCGTGTAGATCAGAGGGTTGAGGAGCGGGGTGACGATGTTGTAGAAGAGGGTGAGGAACTTGCCCTGGTCCTGGGAGGAGCTATTTCCGGGCTGCATGTACATGTAGATGATGTTTCCATAGAAAAGCGACACGACAGTGAGGTGCGAGCTGCAGGTGCTAAAAGCCTTTTGGCGGCCGGATGCAGAGCGGATTCTCAGCACCGCCCTGGCGATGTAGCCATAGGAGATAAGGATGCACAGCAGGGGCGACAGCACGATACCTATAGCCAGGACGAAGACGGTGCCCTCCACTGCGGCCGTGTCGACGCACGCCATCCGGATGAGGGCTGGCATCTCACAGAGGAAGTGGTCCACCCTACGGCGCCCACAGCGGGGTAGGCTGAGGGTCACCGGGGACATGGCCAAGGAGTTGGCCACGCCGCAGCCCCAGGCCACTGAGACCAGTGCCGCGCAGAGCCGGGGGTTCATGAGCGCCAAGTAGCGCAGGGGCTTGCACACCGCCACGAAGCGGTCGTAGGCCATGACTGCCAGCAGCAGGCACTCCACGCCGCCCAGGCCCAGGAACAGGAAGAGCTGCAGCGCACAGCCCGCGTAGCTGATGGTCTTGTCCGGGCCGCCGAGGTTGTGCAGCAGCTGCGGGATGGAGCTGCTGGTGAAGCTGAGGTCCAGGAAGGATAGGTGTGTGAGGAAGAAGTACATGGGCGTGTGCAGGTGCGGGTCCAGCCGCGACACCAGGATGATGGTGCTGTTGCCCAGCAGGGTGAGGAGGTAGGCGGGCAGGATGACCATGAAAAGGATGCCCTCCAGGCGGGGTCTGTCGGAGAAACCCAGGAGGATGAACCGGCTGTGGGCACTGTCGTTGGCTGTGTCCATGTCTACCGCACCTGAGGAAGGCGTGGGAGGGAATGAGGGGAGCTGACCGGGAGGAGAAGCGGCCGCAGCCCACGCGGTCCAAGCACTGAAGGTTTACCTACTCTTCCGAGGACACAGATATGGAGCAGACACCCTAGTTATCTGCGAGTTACAGACAAGGAACCCGAGGGCCATGTGTGGAAAGGGGCTGAGCTGATTTTGAATCCAGGAATTTCAACCAAGCTCTGCAGCCTACCCACCTCCAGTTTTGCCTCTAATTCCATGAAGTGGAAGATGAGTTGTGTCCGGGTCCAGACACACGTTCTTCCTAAGCTCCCTTCCAATCCCTCAAAGCACAAAACACCGTCCCAAATGATCAACCAATAGTATTTAGGAAATGCCCACACAGTTGACCCTCGTCCATCAGCAGTCTGAACTCACATGGGTTCCGTGACACACAGATGTAATTTAGATAAGTGTATTGGAATTTTTTTCTGGAGATGTTCAGTAATTTGATAATTCAAAGACAAAACCATGCTGCCTCGAAATATCTTAAAAATGAAGCGCAAGTTTGGTATGTTATAAATATGGAAAATATATGTAGATAATATGTGTTTAAATTTTTTCTAACCAAATATTTAAAAATCTGGTATAAAAAGTTTGTCAAGATTGACAAATACAGCGGGCCCATGGTGCCCTTGGCCATGCAGAGTGGAACAGACAGAGGCTGAAACAGAGCCACCCTGGGCCTAGTCATCTGTGCTGCTGCCGGCATCTCCTGGTCACCCTGTGGTTACTGCTGTGGACTAAAGCGTTCAGAGAATCCACACCAACAATGTTCACCTCCAATTCAGTGGCTCACCCTCAGTGAGTGCTGTGTGGCAGCAAACATCGATTCTTTGGGCTTCTCGTGCATTTTCCCTTCTATGTAATATGTAAAACGCTCAAACTATGTGCTGGCCAGATGTTTTCATCATCAAGGCTTCTAGGACAGCAGCAGGCTTTCAGTAGTAATCTGGAGGGGAGTCAGACACTTGACAAAGATTTTCAACTGTGAAGGGTGGTGGACGCCCTCATTTCCAGTGTTCCAGTGTTCCAGGACCAATAATATATTCAGGGAGCCCACTCACCTGATTATTATTATTTTTGAGGTAATTTTAAATTTCCTGAGTAGAAAAACAGAATATGAGAAATAGATTATTAGTAAAATATTACGCACATAAGAGCTCCTTTGTTTGAAATTAGGTCTAATAGTGAAGAAATGGTGTTTTTTTCGGGGGGGGGGTTTTCAAGACAGGGTTTCCCTGTTCCAGCTGTCCTGGAACTCTCTATTGTAGACCAGGCTGGCCTTGAACTCACAGAGGTCTGCCTGTCTCTGCCTCCCAAGTGCTGGGATTAAAGGTGTGTCCCACCATGCCCTGCAAGGTGTGTTTTCTTTTTTTTTTTTTTTTTCTTTTGTTTTTTGGTCCTTTTTTTTTTTCGCTAGGTCTCCCCTGTAGCCCAGCTTGTCCCTGGAAACCTCACTCGTGTAAGCCAGGCTGGCCTGAACTCACAGAGATCCACTGCCTCTGCTCCCAAGTCTGAGGATTAAAGGCGTGTGCCACATTTTTTTTCCGCTTTTTTGTTTTTTGGTTTTTTTTATGTGTGGTTTTTTCTTTTCTCTAAAGTACATAGGAAGCAGGGTGTGTTGGCGCACGCCCTTAATCCGACACTTGAGAGGCAGAGGCAGTGGATCTTGTGAAGTTCAAAGGCAGCCTGCGTAACAGAAGGAGTTCCGGACCAAGCTAGGCCACATGGGAGACCCTGTCTCAAAAAAAAAAAAAAAAAAAGAGGTTAATAATAACGTTGTTAAACAGATGAGGGGCCCAGGATGGATTAGAAGCAAGCAATTACTAAATTTTAACAAGCATAGGTATGTGACAGAAATTGAAAATTTGTTCCCCAAATACATTAAGTTAAAATAAGTAGAAAACAAAAAAAGAGGCTGGGGCTGTGTTCAAGTTTGGGTAGGACTGCTGTCCTAACAAATCCAAGCCAGAGTTGCACCTATACCAGCATGTTATAAATAGGGTAGCACATGCCTGTGATCCCAGAGCCTAGGAGGCAGAGGCCAGAGCCTTAGGAGTTCAGGGTCATATTTAGCTACTTAGCAAGTTCTCAGCTTGCTTCAGTTACATGAGATTCTGTCTCAAAAACAAAATGAAAAAAAAAAAAAAAAAAAAAAAAAAAAAAAAAAAACACACACATACACACACGACACACACAACGCCACCCAAATACGACTCACACATATATGTAGAGAAATAGATATATGTAGATTTTTCTTGAACTAGAACCAGTACCTGGAAAGATACACTTGTAGAGTGAGGTGCTGAGTTAAGGCAGGTTAATTTTTACATCCTCCTCCCCAGAATTGGTAAGAAAAACCTTCAACAAAATCAAAATCAGAAATAAAGAAAAAATAAAAAAAAAAAAAAAAAAAAAAAAAAAAAACTGGAGAGATAGCCTAGCGGTTAAGAGCAACGACGCTCTTGCAGAGGACCCGGGTTCGATCCCCAGCACCCACATGGCGGCTGAGAACCGTCTGTAACTCCAATTCCAGGAGAACTCCAGTTCCAGGGGAATCCAAGACCCTCTTCTGACCTCCGCGGCATTGCACGACACGGGTGCACAGGCCTGCATGCAGACAGTACATTCACACACATACAAAAATAAATAAATAAATAATAAAAAAAAAATTAAAAAAAAAAGAAATACAAATGAGTTAGGAACAAGTTATTTATAAATATAAGTAATGTCACTAATGATTGAGGACAGAAAACTTAAAACCAAGATACTGGTTTATAATAAATAATAATCATGAATCATTTATTTGAGAGAAAAACAGAAGTAAGCATATATGTATACTATTTGATGTTTAGAAAATGGGTGCTTTTATTTTTTAATTTATGTGTATGAGTACATTGCTTGCTTGTTGGTAGGTGCACTCATGTTGTGCAATGCCCTCAAAGGCCAGAAGAGGGCATCAGATCCCCTGGAACTGGAGTTACTGATGGTTGTTAGCTACCATGTGGGTGCTGGGAATCGAACTGGGCCCTCTGCAAGAAGCCAGAAGGGGGCATCAGATGCCCTGGAGCTGGAGTTACAAGCAGTGTTGAGTCACTGTATATGGGTGTTGGGAACCAAACTTAGGTCTTCTGCAAGAGCAGCAAATGCTCTTAAACACCTGGCCATCTCTCCAGTCTTTTTTTTTTTTAATATTTTATTTATTTATGTGTATGAATGTACTGTCTGCATGTAGGTCTGCGCACCCGTGTCATGCAATGCCGTGGAGGTCAGAAGAGGGTGTAGGATACCCCTGGAACTGGAGTTCTCCTGGTTCTCAGCCGCCATGTGGGTGCTGGGGATCGAACCCGGGTCCTCTGTAAGAGCAGTCAGAGCTCCTAACCACTAGGCCATCTCTCCAGCCCCTCCAGTCTTTATAAACATTTTTTTAAACTGTTAATAAATTTTTTTAGCTGTATCATTATCTTCTTGGGGATCATGATTCTAACCCCCAGGTAGCCTTTCTTTTCTCCTAAACATTAGCAGGATGAGAAATGGGGGAGGGGTATGGAGGCTGAAAGGACAAAAGACTAAATGATTTCCAGTCACCATAACCACCAGTGATTTCACAGAGTTTATATTGTGGAGTCTGAGAGACAAGAGGATGAGGACCAGGGAGCAAAAACCCAGGCTGGGCACAGTAGGGCTTTCAGGAGAGATTGACTTCAATTTCCTTCCTTATCTTCATCTCAGCAGTAATGTGGTTTAAGAATGACTCCCCAGGGAAGGTGCTGACAATTAGCACCTTCCCTGGGGAAAGTCATTCTTTTTTAAAAAAAATTTCTTTCTTTCTTTCTTTCTTTCTTTCTTTCTTTCTTTCTTTCTTTCTTTCTTTCTTTCTTTCTTTCTTTCTTTCTTTCTTTCATTTCTGTATGTGTATGACTGTATTGTCTGCATGTAGGTCTGTGTACCCATGTCGTGCAGTGCCGCAGAGGTGAGAAGAGGGTGTTGGATTCCTCTGGAACTGGAGTTCTCCTGGAATTAGAGTTTCAGACGGTTCTCAGCCCCCATGTGGGTGCTGGGGATCGAACCTGGGTCCTCTGCAAGATCAGTCGGCGCTCTTAACCGCTAGACCATCCCTCCAGCCCCGGAAAGTCATTCTTAAATTATTTTTTACACTTATACCTCTCTTGGCAAGATGCTGCCTCATTTGTTCTCTTTAAAAAGACCAAAGAGGGGCTGGAGAGATGGCTCAGTGGTTAAGAGCACTGGCTGCTCTTGCGGAAGATCCACGTTCAAGCCTCAGCACCCACATAGTGGCTAATAACCACCTGTAACTTTAGTTCCAGGGGAATCTAATGTCCTTTTCTGACCTCTGCAGGCATTGCACAACACGTACACATTTTTTTTTTAAAAAGGATCAAAGGTCTCTCATTGTTTCAGTTGATGGTGTCTCTGTGCTGGTGGCCAGAGGTCTCTAGATTTTCCATGAATGCACTAGTTCATACTTGATTCTATTCAGTTGTTATGTCATTTGATATGTGAATTTTGTCTTTCTCCCTAAAAGATAAACAGTATCAAAACAACAAACAAATATAAAACCTCAGAGCGAGATAGAAGTGCCATCTCCTCGCAGCACCTCCAAGGGAGGCTGTGTCCACTCACTAGAAAAGATTCACAAGTTCACAGTACCTTGCTGCTGTCTCTCGGAAGAAACAGCTCCCTCCTCCCTCTGAATGTTGACTCTGGAGGGAGCCTGCACCTTCTCCCTGCTGTGCCCTGCCAAGAACCTTCTCAGCATACTGGTCCAGAATTTCAGTTCTCTGTGGAAGTGTTTTACTGAACCACTGTAACTTGTCTTACTGATACAACATGCTAGACAAAGAAAGGAAATACGCAGGCCCATTTGAGGGTAGCAGTCTTGCCATGCCACTAGGGGGCACAGTGACTATCTATGCCAGCTTCACTGTAAGCATGGCATGCCTGAGAGGATCCTTTCTGATGCAAACGGGAGTGACCCCCATGACTGTAAACTCCTTTAAGACACTAATGCAGGACATTCTCTGAAATAAATAGCATTGGTCAGTGTGGCTGTCATGGGCGAGCCACGGGACCTGAATGGATTACATAGATCTGAAAAAGGACCCAGGGGACTCATGGAATTTTATCTCTTTAAGCTTTATTTCTCCATCCATGAATGAGACATAAAAACACAGAGAAGCCTACTAGAGTCACAGCTAAGTATTTATAGAACAATGAATAATAATAAAGTGGCCAGAGTATTGTACTTCAGTAAAACATGAGCAAGATAGCATTATCACCATAGTACGACTTCTTGGGAGAACAAAGTGTTTCCTGAGAAACTAGGGGAGTGCTGGGAGAGAACTCCTCAGCAGGCATTCTTGCACAAACTTTCTCTGGAGACCGGGCTCTCCAGGCAGACATGCTCAAAGTTACAGCTTAATTTACCAAGCATATTTTTAAAGCCATAGGAATGCTGTTTCACGTCCATTCAGATCAGTAACCTGCTTAAAGAATGCCTTGGTTACAGTTAAGAGCACTGGCTCCTCTTGTAGAGGACCAGTTTGATTCGGAGCACCCGTAGGATGGCTAACTGTCCATAACTCCAGTTCTAGGAGGAATCCAAAGCCTTTTTTTTCTTTTTCTTTTTTTACCTCCACTGGATTTCACAACATGGGTGCACTTACACACATGCAGGCAATACACTCATACACATAAAATAAAAATAGGGGGTGGAGAGATGGCTCAGCAGTTAAGAGAGCTGACTGCTCTTGCAGAGGACCCAGGCTCACCCAGCACCCACATGGCAGCCAAGAACCTTCTGAAACTCCAATTCCAGGAGAACTCCAGTTCCAGGGGAATCCAAGACCCTCTTCTGACCTCCATGGCATTGCACGACACGGGTGCACAGACCTACATGCAGACAGTACACTCATATACATAAAAAACAAAAAACAAAAAAATAAAATATTTTAAATGAGTGCAAAAAAAAGAATGGCTTGGTTAGTGGTTGCTAACACCCTGGATGTGGAAACAGGAGCTTCCCTTGTCTAGGCAAAGCTGATAGCCTGAGGCAAGGAGAGAGACCTGCTTCCCAACCTCAAGAGACCAGCCTGAAGCCAGATGAAAGGAAACAGAATTCTAAGACATCCTAAGGGGGGGGGGCGTCAAATCAGTGAGCCAGGTACTTCCAGAAGCCCTTGCCCAAAGCAGTTGCTTACAGAACCTCACTGCTAACCTTGCCTACTCAGAAAGAACGTAAGAATGTTTCCCCTCTCCCCTCTCTCTCCCTTTTCCTGGTACTGTCCCACATCCCAAGTCACCCTGCCTGGTGCTCCAGTATTCTGTGTCCTCATGTGAACGATCCTCCACGCAGCCGCGCACAGACCTCCGGGGCTGAGTGAGCCTCTGCTTCCTAGCAGCTGCTGAGTGGGATTCGTCTGCCCCTTTTTCTCCCTTCTTTCCGAACTCCAATAAAATTGTCCTTGAGTTTTTCTGCATCCATTTTAAAATTATTTTGTCTACAAGACTAAGAATCTGCAAAAGGGACCCTATGTGTGCTAGTGATATTACTTAAATTAATTAGGCACCTTTTCACGAACCAACCAGAGTTACTTGGTGACAGAGAAGACTAGCCAGGCCAGTTCTTGCATCTTTTACACCTGAGTACAGAGCAGAAGCGTGCAGGCTAAGGTAGAAGCAGGCCTTGGCTCCTCACCTGGGGCCAGGATTTCCTCTTTTTCCTTTGAGTCTCACAGGGAAGAGAAGTCAGGACCAGGTACTAAGTGGAGCTGAGTCCTCCCCACAGGAGAAGGGACGGGTGGGAAGGGCTACGATGGTTTTAATGAGATGGGGGACAAGGGACTGAAGACCGCAGAGCGGCCCACCTATGGAGTGCACTTCCCCTGCTTAGCACTGGGTGTCACCCATGGGTGCTAATGGGTCCGAAGTGGAACCTGTAGTCACCGGGTGCACTGTTCTCTCCCTGCGCTCAGGTCAAGGCTGTGCAGCTGTTGTCAGACCCTAGAAGGCTGTCAGGAAATCTTTTAAATCATTTTTAAACTAAAAAATTTTTAGTTTAACTTAAAATATTTTAACAGAGTTATTTGACAGTTTGGAAGACTAAAGATCTTGAAACTCTCAAGATTAATTATGAATTAGCATAATGGGGACTGAGGCCTGTAGTCACAAGTCAACCAGGAGCCAGTGTAGGTTCTGCTGCTACTTTGAGGTTTGGAGGTCAAAATAAAACTCATATCCCAGATCTCATGATTGTTTTAAATTTTTATCTTTGACAGGGTCTTCCTAGCCCCAGCCCTCCTGGAACTCACTATGTAGACCAGGCTGGCCTCCATCTCACAGAGCTTCACCTGCCTCTGCCTCCTGAGTGCTGGAATTAAAGGTGTGTGCTCAGCACCCAGATCTCAGATTGTTATTTCTACCTGAAAAATATCAATTTTCTTTTCCCAACAAACTCCAATTCCAATATTAAAAGAAACAAAACTTTTGTGTTTTATGTGTCTGTTCAGCACTTTCATACCTGATCCTGTAAACACGGTTTATTGCATTGTTATAATTAATCAACATATATGGCTTTGTGCTGCTGTTTTCCTCTTGTTATGTCTGTCATAATCTATGAGCAGCAAAAAAGAGGCTTTTCATCTTTCTTCCTCTTCTTTTTAGGTTTAAAATCTACCTCCCCATGCCAGGAGAGCTAGGCAAGCACTCTACCACTGAGCTGTGCCCACAGCCTGACTTTAAAACAGACCAGCGGGGAGAAGTGCAGATCTCTGAAATTAGCTCCTAAATTCAGAAATTAACTCACCACTGCACTCATGTGCTTCCGTTGCCACTGAACGTCTCAGGACAGAAGGTTCAGCTCTGCACAGAGGATCCTGGTCAGATCCTGCAGTGCCTTGCCTTCTCTGATAGTCAGGGCTGCAGTTGAGCAACACCAGATGCTGAGGAGATTGAAGGTGCCTATCCCAGGCAGGGATCATCCTCTCTCTCCTTTGTCCCGATGTTTGCAAAGGGATTTATCACAGGCGTGATGGATGTAGCTCTCCAGAGGAAAGACTGGAGAGGAAGCAGAATCCTGGGGGGTCTAGGTTCATCAGCATCCCCAAGAGAGATGGGGCCAACATCCCTTCAACATCCTCCAGGGGGGTGCATCCCCAAGCTCTGGGCAGTCTTCTGAACCCAGCAGGGTCATTAGCACAGTCTTGTTTGACCTCAATGTTCTACTCCCACAGGGTTCAAACAGAAAATGAGGTCTGTAGGATTTGTCTTGATGGAAAAAGGATCAAACACTGCATGCGAGCAAATTTGGGGGTACTTGCTGTGTTTTTCCAAAGACAGAAACACCCAGGGGCCATTTTATTCCCTCCCCTTATTTACAAGACTTGTTATATGGGCGGGGGAAAAAAAAAAGAATCTAATGGAGACACAGCAGTCAACTTCTACCCAGAACAGGATCACACTTTTTTTGATCGAAGATCCACTGAAAATAAGGCAAATATATGATATCTTTTACTAATAATTTTATGTCAGGAAAGATTCAATTTTCCTAGACAGTAGAAGAATTTCATGTGTAAATGACTTAGTAGGAGCTGGGTGTGGTGGCACACGCCTTTAATCCTAGCACTCGGAAGGCAGAGGCAGGTGGATCTTTGTGAGTTCAAAGCCAGCCTGGTCTAAAGAGTGAGTTCCAGGGTTCCAGGACATCTGGGGCTACAGGGAGACCCTGTCTCGAAAAAGACCAAAAAGAAAAAAAAAAAAAGACTTAGTAGGAAAATCTCATTTTAGTTTTTCATTTTTTCACTTTTTAATTTGGGAAGAGGACAGTATATATGTGTTTATATTTTAGTTTCAAGAACTGGATGAACACTGAACAGATGTCTTGAACACCCTGATTTGTTGGACTGTGAATATGTATACATGGTTTTCTTTTCTCTTTGTGATGTTGTAGGTGGGGCCCAGGGCCTCACACATGCCAGACAAGATATAGTCTACCACTGAGCTCCACCCATGGACCTGCACCCATGTTATCATAGAGGAAAAAAAAAAGACAGGAAAAGAAGAGAGTTCCTGATATCAGCCAGGCAATGGCAGAGGCCAACAGACCACATGGCTGAGGAATTTATCAAAATGACTGTATCTTTTGAGGAGAGGAGATCTAGTTACAATTAAACAGAATATTCCCTAAGGGCAACTATGTACATTCTGACTTTGTGGGCATCTGATTTGCACATATGGTAGCTGTCTCCATCCTCCTCTCCCCTCTGCATAGTAGAAGAGCTCAATAGGCCCCAGAAGCAAATAGCAATCATGAGTCTAGGGGCTGGTGCCAGACAGCAGACAACTTTAACAAATCCCTCTGCTTCCAATTTCTCTGTCCTGTGGGATGCTGAGAGTTGGACCTGCCTTTCTAAGTTTGCTCATCACATTTGCTGGGTAACAGGGCCAACACCACGAAGCCCCTTCTTCCAGTGTTCCTGGTTCTGAGCCTTCCCGGTATGCTGAGAAAAATGGTCTGTTTATCTAATTCATACCATAAGCATGACTGAGGTCAAGAAATGTCTCTAGGTTGAAGAGAGAGGGACAGGAGGAAAGAAAGGAGTATCTAATTAATTACTTTAATAACTCCTCCAGCCTTGTAGAAATACATAGATCTACACAGATAGAACTCAAGATCCAGAGCTTAGGACAAACCAATCTAAAATTGGGGCTTGAGCTTAATTGGTCTTTATTGAGAAGAACAGAGCTTCCTAATTGTCAGAGCAGTGCTAAGAACTGAGACCCCCTAAAAAGCAAACAAACTGATAATTCTGGGGGCTAGTAAAAAAGTCCAGTCTATAATAAGACAGTGCACAGTGTGAGAGATATTAGGGGAGGAGGGCAGAAACCAAGAGGGAGCACTCCTGCTGTGCAGCTCAGATGGAGAGAGCATAGGAACCAGGTGCAAACAGATTTTTAAAAATTTTTTTTTAATTTTATTTATTTTTGTATGTGTATGAGTGCACTGTCTGCATGTAGGTTTGCACAAACCTACATGTGTCGTGCAATGCCGTGGAGGTCAGAAGAGAGCCTCAGATTCCCCTGGAACTGGAGTTCTCCTGGAATTGGAGTTACAGATGGTTCTCAGCCACCATGTGGGTGCTGGGGATCAAACCCGGGTCTTCTGCAAGAGCAGTGGGTGTGCTCTTAACTGCTAGGCCATCTCTCCAGCCCCAGATTTCTTTTTTTTAAGTAATATTTTTCTTTTTTTTAATTTTCCACTGTTTGTTTATGGATGCTTGGGGACTTGCATACAGCATTGGCCATAGGTCAGGGCAGGAAAGAGGGGCCGGGCACTCCCCCCCACCCAAACCCACCCCATCCCCAGATTCAATGCATCTGCGCCATAAAACTATCTCGCAGTCTATCAGTTTTTTTTTCCATTTGTTTAACAAATAATGATAATTTATGAGTACAAATCAAATGTAAAACCAATTTTGTAAGCAGTTGTGCCCAAACCCACCACAGCTCATGGGTCCCACCATCCAGCATGGGGGGCTTGTATGTTCAATCAAGTTGATCAGATGAGTGTCCAACTATATTGCTGTGTTCACCATTCACCCCATTCACCCCAATCGCAGCCCTTACATTCTTACCACGCCCCCTGTATTAGTCAGGGTTCTCTAAAGAAAAGAAGCAACAGATGATAGTATATATATACTATATACAATTTATTGATTTCCTCATGACAGAGCTCAAGTCAGCCGGCTGAACTTGGAGAGGCCGGGAATCCAGGGAACGGCTCAGTCCGCAGGCTGGATGTCTCAGGAGTCCCAGTCTAGTGCTGAAGGCCCGAATGGATTCCAAGAGATCTGCCAGTCTCAGTACACGCTGGGATCGAAGGGTTGATCACACAGCAAGACAAACTCACAGATGAGAGAAGCAAGCCCGAGGAGGAAGGAAAAAGGGACCAGCTCCCGCTGCTGTGGCCTTAAATACTGCCTGCCGGCAGAAGGTAACACCCACATTTGGGGTGGGCCATCCGGGTTGAGGTGGTCCAATCAGAAGACCCTTTTCTCTTATTTGTTCCTTAGTCCAGTCAAGTTGACACCCAGGATTAACCATCACACCCCCTCTTCCGCAGATTGTTCCCTAGGCTTAGCAAAGGGGCACAGGTAGATGAGAAGGAAAACAGTCTACTTTCTCTGGAGCTGTTGTCTTGGACTCTGGTCAATTCTGGCTGTTTTCTTACATGGGCTGACAGTTTGTCCAGGAATAACCTTTCAATCCTGGAGCAGTGGTGGGCTGCTCCAGGTGATCCTAGCAGGTCCAGAACCTGAGCCCCCAACACATGACCTCACTTTTTTATTCTTCTCTTTGTGTGTGTGCACATGTGTATTTGTATCCATGTGTGTGAATATCAATTTCATGTGCATGCATGTTTGCATGTCTGTGCTTATGTGTATGCATGTGTGTGAATGTGTGTTCATGTCTGCATGAGTGTAGGTGCACGTGAATGTGGAGGCCAGAGGTTGATGACAGAAATCTTCCTCAGGTACCTTCCACCTTATTCATTGCGACAGAGGCTCTAAATCAAACCCAGAGCTCACTGACACGGCTAGCCAGCTTGGTCTGGGCATCCCTGTCTTGGCCTTCTGTGTCTGGAATTACAGCAGCCCTGCACTCTTAACTGGAAATGAAGTGGTTCTGGGGATCTGAACTCTGGTGAAGTCCTAACCGTCTTCCCAACCCAGGAGTCAATATCATCACAAGAAGGTTTTAATGCATGTAAGTTCCTGGAAGGTTCCCCACAATCCTAGTCAGTACAGCATTTGTGACATGGCCTATGGAGTCAGAGGCAATGCCTGACTGCCATTGTGATGTCACAGGGACTCGAAACTCCATCGGGTTCAGGGAAACTATGCCTGGGGGTGCTGCATTTTCCCTTTATCTAGAATTATTTCTCTCTTCAAACTTGGCTTTCTACTTGAATTTTTCCAGTACCTAAAAACATATTTAACACATTTAACACTTGGCACTAAACTTTATTGGTGGTAGTTGTACAGCTACAAATAATATCATTATATTGCATTTTGTAAAACACTGCCAAGTGAGTCATTTAATTCTTCTAGATAGTCAGTCATTTACTCATTCAACAAATAAGCATTCGGTTATAACCACATAGAACCAGTGATCGAGATTCTGGGACATATTGAGGAATGGTCCACGGTGAACAGACAAATATCCCTGCTTTTGTGGTTTTTAGATCACACCAAAAGGCAAATAAGTTAGTCAATAATTAAATAAAAACTTCATAAATAAAAGTATGGTGATTTAGGAATTGGAAAGTAGTCTCCATGAGCCTGATTCGCTAGGTACACCTAGGTATACTCTAGGGTACATGTAGGGAACTTGTAAGGAGCTGCAGGCTTTAGCTTGCTTACGCTGAGCTTGCTTACAAGGAAGTTGACTCTGTGAATTGTCACCTCGAGCCTTTTTCCAAGAGCTGGGTGCGGACGTGCAGTAAAAGCCACCAGCCTTTCTCAAGAGCTGGGTGCGAACATGCAGTAAAAGTCACTAGATATTCCAGCCCGATGTCTCAACTCGTGATTTTGCAAAAACAGACCCTCCTCTGATGCCAGAGAGCCTGATAACTGATTACCCTGCTTTACATCCCCCTATATGCTTCCCGCCTTTTGCTAAATATATACTGCCATGTACTTTGTTAATAAAGTAGACTTTGACAACCTTCGCAAAGTCTCGATCTTTTCTTCTAGCTTATCTCCACAGGTCTTGGGGTCCTTCTCGGGTACCTGACAGTTACATGCACCCTGAGTCAGGGTCATATTGGCGCCCAACGATAGAGGTCGAGGTAAAGAGACCCCTCTACCAGTACAAGGAACAAGGAGGTCGGCGGATCGACTAATACGAGGGCGCTTCGCCATCAGCGGAGGCAGGAAAACCTCGGAAAAAAAAGAGAGGCACTTTGCCAACCCATCGGAGCGCAGATCCTACGGGAAAAAGAGAGAGGCACTTCGCCATCACGGAGCAAACTCGAGAGGAGTCGCCTCCTAGCAAATCCTCGGAGAAGAAAAGTAAGTGAGTTCCTTGCTATTTAAAGATGCCATTGGCTCATATTATGGCTTCTGTCTAAGGAAGAGAGACAGCCTCAGGGAGAGAAGAGTCCGGCGTTATAGGACTCCCCTTCTTGATAGCACCTTGTCCTTAAAACTACAGAACAGTTCCTAAAGACTAAGAGAATCCAAGGAAATAATAGCCTTATGTTCAATTTGTGGGGCTCGGGGGTAGAGAGCTGACCTGAATGCCACTCACAAGGAAGGGCCCAAAAGGTCACGCAAAAAAAAAAAAAAAAAAAAAAAAAAAAGAAAAAGAGTTTTAGGTAAAGTTATGTTTTATATTATGTGGAGATCTCTGTCCATGGTTATATTGGACGGCCCTCGCATTTTCTCCCAAAATATGGGACAAGGTGGTAGAGGAACTTAATGCCCAGCCTTAAGCGAAAAGAGGAATCTCTCATTATTATTAGTCAAATGTTCTCATGCTAAGCTCTTCTGTGTTAACTGTTCTCTCTGTGTCTTAGATTTATGTCATGTGTGTTCCTCTGTGTTGGTTTCTGTCAAAAAAGTGGCACTTCAAAGTTTTTTTTCATTCTTCTATTTTGCCGATGTGATAAATTAGTTTACTTTTTGGATGCCTCTTAAACTTTTTTACAAGGCCTATATTTGAACCCGGTTCCTAAGTTCCTACAAAAAAATTCTATAAATGGTTTTTCTAAAGGTTTATATTGTTATCTGTTAGAATGGATTTGATCTCCAAATTAAACTGGCTAAAGTTACAGGTATTTAGCAGAGTGGTGGCACTGCTCTTCATTATCCTAGCACCTTGGGATGGCAGAGGCACGGCGGATCTTTGTGAGTTTCCAAGGCCACTTGTCTACAGAGTGAGTTCAGGACAGCTGGGTTTATGGGGAGACCCTGTCTCTCTAAAAAGGACAAAGGGAACATAAAAACAAAAAAGAGAAGAATGTGTGTGAGCTTGTTAGGTAACCATTCAAATGTAGTATGTTGACTATTTGAGTAATATTTCCAATTCCCATCTGGTCAGTGGGCTGGGCCTTAGTTGTGAGGAGAGTTGTTTTTAAGTAAAAGGATGCATCAAGCATGATTGGGAACCATGTGAAGAATGTGTGGAAAGATGAATGTGCGTGTTTAGATGGGCTGGGGGCTTACTGTCCCATGCACTGGGAAGGAGTTGTGAATATTTCAAGGCCAAAAAGTGTAATGGAAAAGATAAACAAGGACTGAAATTGGTGCGTTTTACTGATTAAAGAAGGAAAAGCCTATTCTGATTCTCTGATGAGAAAAGGCAGGTTTAGAGATTTTTATTTTGTGTGTGAGCATCAAGACAAGCTGGAGTTTTCAGGTCAAAGAGGGCCGTTTCTCACCCTCTCACCCATCCTGTACTTGCTTACAGACTCAGGTCGATTTGAACCACTCGCTGACTTTTCTGGTGACCCTGCTCAGAGTTGGTCACATTTGATGTTCACACCCTTAGACACCCAGTAGATCTCTGATTGGGGATCGTGCCGGGCTTCATCTGGGAAGTGACTTCCCTGTAGTCCTAAATGATCCAGTTAGGGTGCCTGTCAGTAGCTGTGAGAAGAGGATGCTTCATGAGCAGCATCTGTGTTTAAAACATATATTTAAAAAAATCTTACCAGTTGCTTCACTAAAGGGACCAGAGATAATCTGCTTCTTACCCAGGGGCATTAGTTTAAATTTGCCTACAGCCAGTCTGCATTGGAGGAAGGGTCTTAGCAGCATTGGGAAATAGTTCCGTTGAAAGAATTCTCTGGGAAACCTTTCAAATCTTCGCTGGGAATTGATTTTGGACGCTCTGGCATCATAGAGATCAAGCTGGGGTGATATGCCACCAAAAAAGAAGCATGAGTATCCAGGGGGCTGTCATACGAGGCTCTTGCCTTCAAGAGCAAGGGGGAGAAGAAAGCAGTCTGGAGCAGGCTAAATATTGTGGGGTCTCTGATATATGTTTCTCACCGAAGACATTTGAGCCTAAGTTTCGTCCTCCTCCTTCCTCCTCAACAATAGGCGACAGGGAAAAGGGACCTCTTTGGGTCTGCCCCCGGCCTTCGAACTGACCCTAAGGTTGAAGGCAAAACTGCTTGCTATATGTTGTTAGAAGGATTGGTCATCAAAGACTGGGTGATCCAGGTTCGTGAAGACTAGTGACATTAATAAGTTTAGGCTACACTGGCTGCAGGCAAAAGTAGTGGCGCACACCCTTTAATCCTAGCACAAGCCAGAAGGCTATTTAGGGGCAGACATTACTATTGAAATTCTACTGTAAAGGTGAACTGTAACAAACTTAAGAGTCATATTTTACCATGATTTAGGTTTTCATCTCTAAATTAGAGTTTTCATCAAGGTGCTAAAGTATTTGGACGCTTTGAACTAGTTCAACATATTTGTTTCATGGAGCTGTTTAAATGAATAGGGTTGCACTTAATGCTAATGATTTACTTAATAATTGTATCTGGGAAAGAGGGACTTGTGGGTCTTGGAGACCAGTTTGATAAGGTAAAATCTCTACAAGATGGGGTATTACACTTTCAAGGAAGCTGTGTTCCAGGAGAAATTGTTCTTTGTGGTGGTATTGGCATGTGTTGTTTTTGACTGTGTGCTAGGTTTTGCCAATGGCATGCATTTCAAGTTGTGACATGGAAAAGGTTTAACGTCTCCAAATCAGTAAAGGCATTGGCTAAGGATAAACGCAGAGAGAATTCTCCTGTTGACTATGGTGGTGAGCCTGTGGATGGTGCTGATGGGGACTTGGCCTATGAGCTGGAGACGCTTTCTCTGATAGGCTTTGGAAACTTGCATTCTCTTGTGGGTTCTCACCCACTCAGCAGGGCACAATTATGGAGCCCAGCCGCTGAACGCTGACTCGCGCTTTGAGCCTTTCCCGGATATGGGGGCCTTCCAGCGTCGCAGTGGGTATTCAGAGGAATTGTGAGAGGAGAGCTTCTTCTCCCTTGCACTTGCCCTCTAGAGGTTTTGAAATGTGATTTAAAATTTGCCCTGAAGCTGGGGCCCTGGCTTCCCCTTTTGGCCACAGCTCAGGTGGGGGAAGGTCACAGAGGGCTGGAAAGGACAGGCTTGCCCCGAGGCAGCATTTCTTGCTAATCAGAGCATTGCCTAGTC
This sequence comes from Rhizomys pruinosus, assembly GCA_009823505.1. NCBI lineage: Eukaryota > Metazoa > Chordata > Mammalia > Rodentia > Spalacidae > Rhizomys > Rhizomys pruinosus. The sequence continues at coordinate 159,349 of VZQC01000499.1, forward strand.
TTTATGCTGCTCAAATTGAGGCTTGGTAATTCTGGGCTCTTTTTGGTGGTGGCCCACGCAACTATTTTAATCCAATAGGCTGTGGTTCTGGGTCTCGCCTGTTCTACATTTATTTTGCAAGAGTCCCAGCGGAAGAAGTGTTCAATGGTTTTGAACAAGTTGGCAGCTTTGATTTCAAACTCCAGGACCAGACTAGTTGGACCTCCACCCTACCAAGTTGTATAAAGTAAATGAGTGGAAGGCTGAATTGGCTTTTCTAGAAACCAAAAAAAAGCCAGTAGAGTCAGGCTAGTCATGGAAATCCATAAGTACAGAATCCTTTAATTTCCTGTTGTGTTAAGGTGAGGCACTAACAATAAAAGTGACAAATAACCAAACTATCACTATACCCCCCTCAGTACTGTACAAACTTGTGAAGGGAAGCTTACTCTCTGTGACCAGCTCTCCCAGGTGTACTTCTAAAGAGAGTCCAAGTGTTCAGGACTTTTTGTATGTCTGTTTGACTTTGGCTTAGTTTGGGTGGTTCTGTTTATTAGCAAAAAAAAAAAAAATTACAAAATGGCAAAAATAACTGACTTGATCTCACTAATTTAGTTACAAAAATGAGGCTGATGGCCTCAATTTTTTTTTAAAACCGAAACAAACTCGGTTCTCATCCTCAGCATGTTAATCAAGTACTAGACGAGAACTTCTACAGGCCAATAGTGAGTTCTAAAAAACAAACTTGTTCCGATAAATTGTCTTTTTTTTTAAAAAAAAAACTTTGTTAAAAGTCTCTTTAATAATGTGAATTGATATTTTGGTTTAATTTAAATAAAAAATTCTTTAAAATAAAACTGTTTTTATGCTGTCCTTTAGGCTCATTCTTCCAAGCTGTGTTAGTATCGTGAGTAAGTGATGAGTCCTATGCTTTCAATTTATTATAGGTCCTACAGGTTTAAATCTAATTAACTAACTATAAACAAAATAGATTCAGATTTCATTAAAAATGTTATGCTTTTACCCCTTAGTGTGTAAGCAATTTTTAATTGGGTTTTTTAGTAGCATATTATTCAGTTCAGATGGATCAGATTGTTGATAATTATTAGTAGTAATTGTATCATTAATAGGATATAGTTATGTATTAAATATCAATTATTGAATAATAATTTGATAAATAATTTATCTAATGATAAATTGTTCATTGTTGGCTGCTATTTTGACCATTATTATTTATAATTACTGTTGTGACTAATAATGGTAATTGGAATTTAATTGAATAATTAATAAGTTTAATTAATAATGGTTATAATTTTTGTGATTATGAATAATTATTATTCTTCCTCAAAGTCCTTAATAGCAAGACAGATGGATCATTTCAAGACTACAAACAACTTTGAACTGTCTACTTTTGGCCACCCTCCTCAATCTTTAGACTTGTAAATAATATAGGGTCAGTTAAGCCTAGCAAAAGGACAGCTTAAAAATAATTGACCAAAAGGACAGGATATATGAGGGAAAGAATAGTAGACTTTAGGGATAGTTTATTGAAGGAAAGTGGTTGGGACTGTGCCTAAGAGGTGGTATTTGGATCTCAGCTGTTTTGTGAGTTACTCCTTAGAGAACATTTAATTTCTAATCTATAGTAAAAATAACCGTATAAACAAATGTATAAAGATTTCATGTTTGTCATTGAACATCAAACAGAATATGGAACTATATCATAATCCTCACAGATATCAACCTAACATATCTTTAATGTAAATAGTAATGAAAGTGTATGTATATTAAATGTGCAAAAATGCACATGTGTGTATTGGAATGAGATGTACTTTTTTGTGCATTCTAAAAGAGAAATATATTATGTTAATAAGACCAATAGTAAATATGGAATAAAAGAACATTAATAGCCTTCTAGAGTGTAGGAATGAGGACGCCTATCATTCTTACGCAAAAGACGCAGATTTATGTTAAACATCCAACACATAATTCTATTTCAATAAAGGTTATTGGTTATCTATCAAAAAATTTGAAATAGATGATTGCTACACTGGTGTACTATTCTTGCAAACATCTAAAACAACGATGCAACCAGGTTTTCAGTTTATTAAAGTGTTGATAAGTTTTGGATGTTTAAAAATAAAATGAAAAATAGGTGCATATAAAAAATTAATCAAGATAACAATGATGGTAACAACTTCTCATGAAACATATCAGCCAATCTTTTCCCAAATTCGCTGCATGAGAAACAAAATCATTATATATAAAAAAATATATATAATTATTTTTTAAAAAAAAAAATTAAGAGCTAGATATTAAAAAATCTTTTAAGATAGGCTATTTCATGCCAGGCCTAGAAAAAGGCCAAGAACTTAAAAAAAGGTAGCTATTATAATCCACCTTGTAAGGTTACAGTTTAAAATGGGATAGATACTTTATTAAACTAATTAAAATATAAGATGTTAAATGTTTTATTTGTAATTCTGTATTGAATTTCCAACAATGGCTGGGGATTGGGGCACACAAATTGTCTCTGGTTGAATTTTTCTGTGATTCATATATACAGAGTATAATTTGAAGAAAATTAAGTCTAGAGTTCACCCCTCAATAAATTAACGTCAAAAGGAAATAACACAGCTTGGCCAGTAAATTATATTGATAAAGGATTAACACTTCGCGTTACCTTTTATGGGAGCAATAAAAAATTAATATATTAACAATTTTATATAAATTCCCACAATTTTGAAAGGGGTTAATTTTATAAACAATATGCAAGGAGTTTGAAATAATTGGCGGTATACCATTCTCCAATTCAGAATTCTAGGTCAAAATACTAAATATTCCATTCGCCTTTCCCAGTTAAATAGTCGAGGAATATTATAGCTCCAAAATAGGTCATTAATTGACTCGGAAAACAAAGGGGAAGAACGTTGGCAGAGATATTCCACGGTCTAAAATAATGGTAACAAAACATGTCTATCTTCACGAATTAAATTTTAATTTTCACAAATATCATCTCACCAAAGCTTAACAAAAGGAAATGTTGAGATGAGGAGATTTGTAATAGTATGCGGACAGGTAGAAACAACCAACGATGAATGCCTTAAAAATACACTAGATCTCTGACTGCAAAAGATGGACTGGAAATGGGACAAAACAGAGAGGATGGACATCGGGACATTGAACCCAAAAGGCACCTCAGATGCCTGAGATCAAAGACAATGACATTTATAGCGTGATTCGTATGTTGGAACCAACCCCTCAAGATAAGAAACTGTTCATATGTAATGTGCAAGGTTCTTAACTGAAGAGACCATTGACACTATCAAGATGCGGTTGAAAAACCTTTCATACCCTACTTTATAATCGAAAAAAGACAAAAAAATATGGATACGGTATATAGGGGAGCAATTCCAGGGCCAAATATAGTAAAATATAAATGAAACCAACTTGGCAAAAACCGAATTAAATGGCAGGTAAATGCTTATAGAGTAGGTGTGACTGCCTTCTTTGATCTGATTATAGACTACAAACTGTACAGAGATGGTGTCTCTATCTAAAGCTAAATAAATACGTAATATTATAAGTGGTTATCAATTGAGCACAATATGTTCAATAACAAGAAAGTCTGAATGTCAGACCATGGATTGTTCTGCCAAGAAAGAGTTTTGGTTGGAAGGGAATCCAAGCCCGCCAAATTATAAAGGCGCTTCTCTTGCCTAGTAAAATAAATGGAGATATCAGTGCAAGAGAATAAGGTCGGTAAGGTCCGCTGTTATCGAAGAGTCTGGCTGAGTAAGCTAAATGAAACAAAATTATTTTTGAGATATCAACAGCTTTGCAACTGCTACAGCTTGGCCGTTTAAAATGCCAGGCAGCATTACCAAAGGCCCTAAGTGACAAAGCAGGATAATTGGTCTCCTGAGTCAACAAGACTCCTCATGTCAGCAATGCAGCTACACCGCTCAGAATTCTGGAGGATGCTGTTGCAAACAGTGGCAGGCCATTGCTATCTATCACTATATCCCAAATCTAATTGTCGTATTGGCTCTTCCTTGGAGGAATAATTCACGCTGATGCCAATTGAAGCTTATGTCCCTACCGTGGTTAGGAGATTATTATATCGAGCCCACAATGAGAACTTGTCATCTTTTATATAGAGACCCAACGAGCTTTGTCGATTAACATACCATCCAAACTCGATGTCTATGCTCAACAGCTTAGTTGCCATAATAATATTGTTTAAATGCTGACAACTTTAATTGCTGTGCTTTGTTAGTAGGACTAAAAGAGGGTACGCCTGGATAAGCTGCAACCTGAGGGAGAACAACCTGCACTGGAGTAAAAAAATCTCCGAGAGAAAAACGCCTGCTTTGCTTCTCACCCGCCTGTGCCCCTCTCCCAACAGCCTAGGGACAACTTGCGAAGACATCAGGGAGTGGCGTTTGTGGGGGAAATGTAAGGGGCGCAGAGGGAGACTGGGGTGAAATTGTGAGATTACCAACAATATGGACCTGACTTATGGGAATCTTGGGTTGTTCAGAAATATGAACATCAGATACTTGAAAAACCACCTTTAACAAGTGGGGCTCAGGACCCTCTTTTTTGCTTACAGGATGCTAGAAATGCAAAGCTGTACTATTCAGGATATTCAGCTACTGGCCTTGCTTTATCTCAAAAATTTACGAAGTACCAGCAAGGTGGCCGCTACCCAAAGATGGGCAACATTCCTCTTCACCAATACTACTTACCAAACTAAGACAGGAGCCAAAATTAATTATTAAAATGGAAAACTCCCCATTAAAAACATATTGGAAATTGGATTAAGGAAACAGAAACCAGCTGAGCATCTACTCAAGGACAGGCACCCTTAAAGTGAAAGGATTGGAAAAAATAATAATAACAAACCAGAAATTTCAGAGGTACCAAAAGAGCAAGGGGGTGTGTTTGTTGTGCATTTAAATCAGAAAATAGACTTCAAATTATAAAATAGAGAAAGAGGACAAAGGGCCATTTACACCTTTATCAAGAAAACAATTGACCATGAGATTTCACAATCATTTATTATCATCCAATCTGTGTTTGCAACAACTTTAAAGACAATTTCCCTGCAAGGCCACAGATCAGATAACCCCCCAGCACTTAGGGACCTTTAACACCACTGACCCTTGGACAGGAGGTCAACGGACAAAGAATAAACAGAGAGAAGTCTGAACTGAACAATACAAAAAACCAAATATACTTCACAGATATCTCCAGAATATTCCACACAAACACAAGAGAATACACTCTCTACTCAACACCCCACAAAACACTCTCCAAAATCAACCAAATACAGTAAAATAAGTAAATAAAAAAAAAAAAAAAGATGATATTTCATGATTACGACTAACAATCGCATAAGCTTCAACTATCAACACCGGATAAGCCACCTATCTACTAAGAAACATGGAACTTATAACACACCTCTGAAAAAAATGGGAAGCAGAAGAAGAATAAGAATTAACAGCATTGACGATGACACATGATCAACACACAGCAACAAAACTATGATACCTTTAAATATCTTAGTTTCGTTCTAAGAGGGAAGTATATATCTTTAAGTGCTTCCATTAAGAATCAGAAAGAGCACAAGTAAGTAAATGATCTAACACTGAGCCTAAAAACACTTGAGAAGAAAACAACAAAGGCACACAAATGCCAGACAGGGAAGAATTAGCAAAATCAGAGCGATCATGAATAGAAAAAGGAAAACACACAAAAAGTCGATGAATTCCAAAAGTGGTTCTTTCAAGAATAAAAAAATAGACAAGACTTCTTAGCCCAGTTAACCAAATAGAGAGGCAAATTCCAAATTCAAAAGATTCTGAGATTAAAAGGGAAATATCACAACAGTAATAAAACATCCAACAAGTAGATGGAAATTTTCAAAAATGTATAACTAATGAAGTTGGTTAAACTAGGAAATGAATGATATCTTCCTGACTCACCCAAAGCTAAACCAAGAAGATTGACAGCTTAAACAGACAATAACATAGAAGAGGAAATTCAAAATGTAATAAAAAAAATCCCAACAACAAAAAGGCCCAGGCCTTAGAGTGGCATGGCCAGGAATCTAGAAAACATGTCAAAATGCGACAAAGTATGACAGCCAAAGGTTCAGGAGATACAGGTAGAGGGAAAGTCTGCCCCAACTTCTATGAGCCAGAATCAGTTCTTAACCAAACCAGGCCAAAGAAACAACCAGGAGAATAGAAGCGAAGAGCCATCGAGTAATGAAGAAAGAGAAAACGCAACAAAATAATCGCAACAGCAACAGACGCCAAAAAAAAGAGTTAATGCGTCCAGGACCAAGTGGAGCACCGAGAGCAGAAGGCAAAATTCAAAGCAAAAAAACAAAACAACAAAAACACACGATCACTCAAGACGCGGAAAACCCAAAGCACCCAGCAACCAAACTAAGCCGCAGAGCAATAACAAACCACACAACACCAAGCAGAAAAAGACAAGCACCAAGAACGCACCAAACCCTGCAACCCTCGAAACGGACCCATGAACCAACGTACAAAGAACAGAACACCACCAAGACTGAGGGACGACAGCGTGTGTCCAAAGTGGAGGTAAGGAAGAGGGGTTCTTGAGGGTCGAACCTAGAGACAGGATATGATCACATTAATTGGCTGCAGACTGCCACTCTTGCTGATTACTTATCGATACCTTTTTAATGGGTTAAAGAAGGGGATATGATGTAAGGAGCCGCAGGCTTTAGCTTGCTTATGCTGCGAGCTTACTACAAGGAAGTATGACTCTGTAGAATTTTTCACCTCGAGCCCTTTTTCCAAAGAGCTAGGTGCGGACGTATGTTGAGTAAAAGCTCACCAGCCTTCTCAAGAGCGGGTGCGAACATGCAGTAAAAGTCCCCAGATACTCCAGTCCCGAGTACTAACCAGTGATTTTGCAAAAAACAGACCCTCCTCTGATGCCAGAGAGCCCGATCAACTGATTACCCTGCTTTACACTCCCCCTATATGCTTCCCGCCTTTTGCTAAATATATACTGCTGTCTTTGCTCAATAAATTAGACTTTGACAACCTTTGCAAAGTCTCGATCTTTTCTCTCGCTTATCTCCACAGGTTTTGGGGTCCTTCTCGGGTACCTGACGTTACATGACCCGTAGACAGGGTCCGGAACTGACCCTCAGGAGCAAGGTTTTGAGTGGGCTTACCAGAGGGAAGGAAAGCAAGCAAGGAGGCACTGGGAAAGGAGAATTTCAAGCAGACATCCAATGCTCCTAGCTTCTGAGGACACCTGCACTCACATGAACACACTCCCCTGCCCTACATAATTAAAAATAAAATAAATATTTAAAAATAAATTAAATATTATATTTTGTCACCATATTTACATTGCATTTCAATAACAGTTAAATTCAAACCTCTCTTATCAATAATGACTTCAAAATTTTCTATAAGACTGTGAGGGTGCATCAGCATCCCCCATATAGGAAGCACATACAGGAGCTGTGCCTGGGAGAGAAAGGGTGTTGTCTACCTGATAAATACAACCATATCACAGAGAGGCAGAAAGTAAGCATAGGTCATTTCTTTCTCACCAAGATTTCTTTCTCCTAGTGAAGGACAGAGCTCAAACAGTAAGCTTGCTTTCAAGCCAGTTACTTAATCTCTTGATTTTGAAAAAGGATCTAAGCTGGGCGTGGTGGCACACGCCTTTAATCCTAGCACTTGGGAGACAGAGGCAGGTGGATCTTTGTGAGTTCAAGGCCAGCCTGGTCTACAGAGTGAGTTCCAGGACAGCTGAGGCTACAGGGAGACCCTGTCTTGAAAAGACACCCCCCCAAAAAAAAGGATCTAATCAAAATCTGAGAAATTCCTACTTGTTTTCTTGAAGACTGAATCCAAGGCCTTGGAAAATAAAGAGGAAAGGATCCAGAATTACAGCTCTTACTGGAGTAACACCAGATTATAAGCCAAGAATGCTGGCACATATTGCGATTGTGAGCCCGGGAGGCTGAGGCAGGAGGATTGGGAGTTTAGGGATTGCCTAGGCTGTATAGAGTGGCTCTGTTTCAAAAACAAAGCGATCAAACCAAAATGAGTAGAATTGTGGCTTTTGAATCTGATTATACAGCCGGCAACAGGGTTGGACGAGCCTGCTCCATCTCCAAAGTCCTTTACTCCGTGGCATCCCTCCACGTGTGACTACTCCACACCTTCTCGGTCGTCCCCACGGGAGAATTTCCACAGACCAGGCTGCAGAACTGCCTCGCACTGGCTGGTAGGAGCCAGGTGCAGCCGTACCCATCTCTCCAGACCCTGGCGAGGCGCTGCGCTTCCCCAGGACACGTCAGGTTCCTTCATCTGTAACGGTAGCAGCAGGGTCTCCGAGACCCCCCAGGGCCCAGTTCGAGGCCCCTGGTTCCGTCATAGGTGGCAGGATAAGAGGAGTCGTGTCACAGACGAAAAAGTAGGGCCGGAGAATGCCAGATAAGAGCTGGTTGAATGTGTAGATGTAACACCCATTTGTGACGTTGTAGAAGGAGATCTCACCAGCTTCGTAGTCCAGAAAGATGCCCACCCGGCGCGGCCTTTCCTGCTGCAGCACGGGCACCGAGGGCGAGGCCAGCACCATGTACTCGTTCCCGCTCAGCAGCCACACCGCCCAGACTCCGTTCTCTGGGGCCGGCGTGGTCTCCCCCTTCCTCGGCAACGAGTCTCTGCAGACCCCCAGTCCCCACTCTGCTCTCGGCCCCACCACGACTTCCCAGTAGTGCCTCCCGGAGGAGAAGCCCTGGAGTCCCAGGACGCAGGGCCAGGTGTCAAAGCGTTCGGGGTTGCTGGGGACATCTTTCCACAGCTCCCCGTCCTGCACGGTGCGCAGGTCCGCAGTCAGAAGGAGGCTGGGATGGGCCGTGGCAGGGTCCAGCTTCAGGTCCACTGTGGAAAGAACATTGTGCAATGTAAAAACGGGCAGGAATGACCGGGCACAGGGGCACATCCCTTTACTCCCAGCACTCGGGAAGCAGAGGCAGGTGGATCTCTGAGATTGAGGTCAGCCTGATCTAGAGAACTAGTTCCGGGCAGGCAGTGCTATGGGGAGACCTTGTCTCAAAAAGACAAAGAACAAACAAAACAGACAAAACAACCAGAAAATCCCCTCCCACAAACTCTAGGAATAAACATAGCGGGGAAGGTCAAAGACCTCTACAAAGAAAACTAAAACGAAAAAACTGGAAGAACAAACCACTAGATGAGAAGACCTCCTGTGCTCACAGATTGGTAAATTAAGATAGTGGAATGACCATGTTATCTAAAACAAACTACAGATTCAATGCAACTTCCATAAAAATTCCAACAGAAATCTCAGAAATAGGAAAAAATATCCAAGCAATCCTAAACTTTATATGGAAGCACAAAGGACCCAAAGCAGTCAAAAGATCCTGAGCAAAAAGAGCAACAACTGATCTCAAGTTATATTACGAGCCATACTAACAAAATCAGTATGGTGCTGGCACAAAGCCAGGCCTGGTGGTGATCAGTGCAGTGTAAAGAGGACCCAGGTATAAACTCACACAATTTCAGCCACATGGCTTCCAACAAAGGCACCAACATCCTGCATTGGAGCAAAGAGACTTCAGCAGGTGTGGAGAAACTGGGTGTGCACAGGTGGAGAGCTCCATCTCTCACTCGGCACAAAAATCAATTCAAAATAAAAGACCTTAACCGAAAACCCAAAGTTCTGAAACTGCTGGAGGAAAACACTTAAAGATTAAGACTAGACAGGACCTGTCTAAACGGACTCCCGTAGCTCAGGAAATAATCTCAGGAATTTACAGATGGGATTACAGGAAACTAAAAACGCTTCTGCACATAACAGTCAACAGATAAAGGGGTAGCCCCAGGCATTGGAGGGAATCTTGCAAAGACACATCTGAAAGGATATTGATATCTAGATCTATGTACTCCCAAAGTTAGACTCCAAAGCCACTAAAACATCAATCAATAAATGGACAAATGATATAAACAGGTAATTCTCCAAAGGAAAATACAAATAGGCAATAAATATATGAAAAGCCATCATCATACTTATGCATTATGGAAATGCAGATTAAAACTACACTGACATTTCAACTCAGAATGGCTCTCATTAAGAGAAAATTAATGACAACAAATGCTGGTGAGGATTGCAGGAAAGGGGAAAGCTTATACAGTATCGCCGGTGGGATTATAAACTGATTCGAGAACTAGAAATCAGTATAGAGGTTCCTTAAGTGAAAAATAGATCTGTGGGATAAACTGCTGTACTGCTGCTGGGTCTGCACACAAATCTGAATCAGTATGCTTGCACATCCATGTTTATTACAGCTCTATTCACAACAGCTGAGATAAGGAACCAGGCTAGATGCCCACCGCTAGAGAAATGGATAAAGAAAATGTAGTACATACACACAAGGGAGTTTTATTCAGCTGTAAAGTACAATCAGATTATGTCATTTACAGGAAAATGAGTAGAAGGCAAACAATCCAGACCTAGAAAGACAGGTGCTGCATGCTTTCATATATGGCAATTTTGTTAAATATGTGTATGTGGGTGTGTGGGTGTATGTGTGTGCATTTGCGGATGTGTATGTTTGTGTGCGTGTGTGTGTGTGTGTGTGTGCGCGCGTGTGTGTGTGTGTGTGTGTGTGTGTGTGGTGTGTGTGTGCACATATTACTTGGAGGCAGAAGGGGTGTTTGGAGGTGGGAAGAAGGGTATAAAGGCATCAAGGGAGTGGACAAGAAAGAAAAACAGGGTTGGAGAGATGGCTCAGCGGCTAAGAGCACCTACTGCTCTTGCAGAGGATGAGGGTTCGACTCCCAGCACCCACATGGCATCTAAGAATCAATTGTCTTTAAGCCGGGTGTGGTGGCACATGCCTTTAATCCTAGCACTTGGGAAGCAGAGATCTCTGTGAGTTCCAGGCCAGCTGGGGCTATAGGTAGCCCCTGTCTTAAAAAAACAAAACTAAGCAGGGAGCAGTGGTACACGCCTTTAATCCCCACACTCCGGAGGCAGAGGCAGGCTGATCTCTGTGAGTTCAAGGCCAGCATGACCTGTCATACACAGGAGTTCCAGGACAGCTGGCAAAAGACCATAAAAAAAAAAAAAAAAAAAAAAAAAGAACGACAAAAAAAAAAAAAAAAAAAAAAAAAAAAACAAAACCAACATTTTGCAAATTCATTCAGAACCTAGATTTAAATATGTAATTATCCATCTACATGTCTATCAATATTAGTTATCTATATTTCTATTATCTATTTACCTATTATCAATATATTGATCTATTTATTATCTATCAATCAACTACCTATTATTTATGAATCATCTATTATGTATTTACCAATCATATCAATCTATTATCCATCTACATCTATCATCTGTCTAATCTATCTCTATCATCTATATCACCTGTCTATAATCTATATCTATATCTGTCTATATCTGTATCTGTCAATCATCTATTTGATCTATTACCTATCTATCATCTATCTATCTATCTATCTATCTATCTCTCTAATCTATCTATCATCTATCCATCTGTATATCATTCATTTATATCTGTATCTATCCATCATCTAACATTTGTATCTATATAGCACCTGTCTATTTAATTTCTGTCTATCTATTATCTTCTATCTAGGTATATGACAAGAAAGCAGAGGGGGATGTTTGGGGGAAGGGGACAACAGGGGGTGATGGGGAAACTGAGCATAATAAAATTATGTACATGTATGAAAATGTCATAAAGAAACCTATGACTTTGTATTCTTACTAAAAAGATATTTAATTTTATGTATTTTTTTATTATTATTATTTTTTGTCTTTTCGAGACAGCATCTCCCTGTAGCCCCAGCTGTCCTGGAACTCAATCCATAGACCAGGCTGGCCTCGAACTCACAAAGATCCGCTGGCCTCTGCCTCCCAAGTGCTAGGATTAAAGGCATGTGCCACCATGCCCGGCTCTAAAAAGATATTTTAAATAAAAATTTAAAAAGCAGCAGAGGCCACCACCTGCTTATCCCTGGAATGTGTAGTGGGGTGTCCTGTAGAATGGGTATTCAGCCTGCCACCATCTCTGGGTTGGTTATATCGGAAGTGAGGGGTATTAGACACTCCACTGGAGAATCCCTTGGTCAGCCACTGGGAAAAAGACCATCACACACATTTTGGTAACCCGAGATGCTGGGTTCATCGATCATGAAGGAATAGAGAAAACAAGGTGACTTCTGTTTTGTTTGCCCTTGCCCTAGGTTCCAGATGAAAGGCTGTGGCTCTGGAGCCTCCACAGCCCGTGAGAGCACACTCTCAAAACGAGCCTTTGCCGACTTTTGCCTCTAGGGTTGTTTGGGGCTCTGACATTGCTGCCTGGTCCCCACGGGGTCAACTGTGCTGAGGGCCCAACCCCAGGCATCAAAGTTCTGTCTACAAAACACAACCTACTGTAACCAGGGCCCTAAATAAAAGAATGAAATGTCTCCAGGAAACCCCACGTGGGGTTAGCATAAGGTAGAAAGCCCAGTGCCAGAGAGGAAACTCTGTCCCAGGAGACGAATCTCCCAGCTCCACAACTTATCACACAGCTAAGTCTGCATATATGCTCCCTGCCTGTAGTTTTCTCATTGTAAGACTTACAGGCAACATGGTTCTCCTGAGAAACTGAGCTTTTCTTTCACCAGTTCTGGCCTAAACTGCAAATAAACACACTTCCCTTGACTTACTCCCATCTCCCACTCAAAAAATATTGTTACTGACTTGGTAATTTCATACAGTGCATTCTATCATGTTCCGACTCCCTCTCCACTCTTGCCGTGCTCCTCCTCCCCAATGTCCTGTCCTCCATTACTACTTCTCTCTCATCTTTCAAGCCTATCAGCTGTGTTTCCCAAGTACTCTTGGGTGTGGGTCTATCCCTGGGAGTCTGGTCAGCCTACCAGGTATCACACCACTGAGGAAGACTAACTCTTCTCCCAGCATTGTCAATAGCCAGCGGAGCCTGGCTGGGGCTGGGCTTCCTGCCCACCTCCCCACCCACGCTGCGCCCCTGACTGGCTGGGGTTTGCACAGGTCTTGTGCATGCTATCATAAATGCTGGTTTCTTTGTTTCTTTCTTTCCTTTCTTTTTTTTTTTTCCTTTCCTTTTTTAAATTTATTTATTTTTTGGTAAAGTTGGAGTCCAGTGGACCTAAGTCTGTGACTGCCTACCTTGGAATTTCCTGAGCATTTCCCTCATCCCCGGGATCCTGCACACTGTCTTCAGGTCCATGCAGATGGCCTCTGGCTCCAGCTTCCGGACAGCCTGGCTTCTGGAATCAAGCAGAGCCCAAGATGTCAGAGTGGCTGGTGTGGCCTGCCTCCCCTCCCCACCCCCACAACCTTCACTGACTCACAAAGGAGGCGTACCTGGTCAAGGCTCCTCTCACGCCCTGGAAAGGAAACACACAGGTGAGTCAGATGCTGAACTGCTTCCTAAGCAGGTTTCTGGCACTGTAGCGATGGCCTAGAAATCACTAGAAATTGCTAACAACTAAAGTAAAACCGCAGGGGACATTGGACTTCTGCTCCTTACTGTAAAAACTAAGCTTGAAACTCTGGTGACTCTCATCAGTGAAGTCAGTCCTAGGGTAGAGTCACACTGCAGAGTTAGGGTTCACTGTGTAATCTATCAGTTTAACTACTTTCTGAATTGGTAATCTGGCAGCTGGCTATTTTAATAGAGTTATGTTCTCTAAACTGGACAGAAATGGAGTACACAGACCTTGAATATTTGAAGGACTTATTTGAGGTAAGTATTCACAAAGAATGGTGCCCTCAGTGTCTTTGTAAGAGTCCAGTTTCTAATTCTTTGAACCACAGCACCAAAGCTATTCATTTGGCTATGTACATAAGAAAGGGTGGTGTTATCGGCTAGTGGTGGTTTATCTTTTACAACAGACTGATAACAGATACCTCGGAAATCACCTGTAATATATTTCTCTTCTAGAGATAGTCAACACTCAGTGTTTTTATACTTATCTATTGATTATTATTTTGTGTGTCTGTGTATGTGTGTGTGTGTGTGTACAGGTGTTGTGTATATATGTGTATTTGTATCCTAGTTTTCTTTCTAATGCTGTGATAAAACACTCTGGGCACAAACAACTTGGGGAGGAAAGGTTTTTTTGTTTTGTTTTGTTTTTACATTTTACAAGTGAGGGTCAGAGCAGGAACTCCAGGCCTGAGCTGGAGGCAGGAACCTTGTTCAGCATGGGGCCCTCCCACATCAGCCAACAGCCAAGAAAATGGCCCACAGCCAGGCCCGCAGGCCACACTGATGGATGAAGCTCCTCAGTTATGGCTCTCTTCCCAAGTTGACAGAAACTAACACAGTGTGCGTGTGCATGGTTGTGTGTGTGGTGTGTGCATATGGTGTATATACAGGTGTTTTGTAAATGTGTGCACAGTGTCTGCATGTGGTATATGTGGTGGTGGGTGTATGTGTGTATGTATGTGTGTATGTATGTATATGTGTGGTGGTGGTGGTGTGTATGTATGTGTGTATGTGTGGAGGTGGTGGTATATGTATGTGTGTGTATGTGTGGTGGTGGTGTGTGTGTGTGTATGTAATGTATGTGTGGTGGTGGTGTGTGTGTGTGTATGTAATGTATGTGTGGTGGTGGTGTGTATGTATGTGTATGTATGTGTGTGCATGTGTGGTGGTGGTGGTGTGTGTGAATGTGTGGTGGTGGTGGTGGTATATGTACGTGTGTATGTATGTGTATATGTAGTGTGTGTATGTGTGGTGGTGGTGGTATGTGTATGTGTGTATGTATGTGTGTGTATATGTATGTGTGTGTGGTGGTGGTGGTGTGTATGTATGTATGTTGTGTGTGTATGTGTGGTGAGGTCTATGTGTATGTGTGTGTATATGTGTGTATGTGTGGTGGCGGTATGTGTATGTATGTGTGTGTATGTTTATGGGTGGAGGTGGTGGTAGTGGTAGTGTGTATGTGTATATGTATATGTGGTGGTGATAGGTTGTGTATGTGTGGTGGTGGTGGTATGTGTATGTGTGTATGTATGTGTTATATGTGTGGTGGTGGTGTGTGTATGTATGTATGTATGTATGTGTGTATGTATGTATATGTGTGGTGGTGGTGGTGTGTGTGAATGTGTTGGTGGTGGTATATGTACATGTGTATGTATGTGTATATGTAGTGTGTGTATGTATGTGTGGTGGTGGTGGTATGTGTATGTATGTGTGTGTATATGTATGTGTGTGTGGTGGTGGTGTATATGTATGTATGTATATTGTGTATGTATGTGTGGTGATGGTATATGTGTATGTGTGTGTATATGTGTGTATGTGTGGTGGTGGTATGTGTATGCATGTATGTATGTGTGTGTATGTGTATGGGTGAAGGTGGTGGTAGTGGTAGTGTGTATGTGTATATGTATATGTGGTGGTGGTAGGGTGTGTGTGTATGCGTGGTGGTGTGTGTGTATGTATGTATGTGTGTATGTGTGGTGGTGTTGGGTATGTGTGTGTATGTGTGCATATGGGCGGTGGTGGTGATGGTGTGTGTGTATGTGTATGTGTGTGTGGGGGGGTCTGTCCAGTTCCCCAGGGTGCCCTCTGATTCGCAGGCTGGTGTTTTGGGACTCAGGAGCTTTCTGGGGCAGTGCCAGGGTGCTCTTTCTGACAGCCATGCCCCTCAGAGTTCCCCTGTGAACATTCCTGTCCTTTCTTTGTTCCTTAGCCTGACCCCTACCTGCACCACAGCTCACTCCTCACCTCCAGCAGCCCCAGGGCTGGCCGCTGGCTCCTCTCCTCCAGCTCCCTGGCCAGCTCTCTCAGCACCTTGATGTGGTGGACCAGGTGGTTCTTGTGGTCCCTCAGTCTCTGCAGGGTTCCTCGCTCCTCCTCTTCCAACCTCCTCAGCTGCAGCTTCTCCTCGTGGGCCAGAAACCCCCGATGCTTCTCAAACTCCAACCTGAAGCGCTGTCTCTGCATCTCTACCTTCTCCTGTGGGGACACAGTGACCAGGTCATGGGTGATGGGGTGAAGTCCTGGGGCTTCTTGCCTTCATGCATGGGGTTCTGGAGCTGGGCAAGAAATGCCAGAGTGCTCCCAGTAATTCCGCTCTGTGGACTGACCAGTGGATGTGTCCTGATAGCGCGTTTGTCTGAGTGGTGTCCTGGAAGAGCCTCCAAACTCAGTTTCAGAGACTGTTGGACTCAGAGTCTCCATTTACCACAGATTTGGAAGCTAATATTTCTAGATACAACTTTCAGTATGATGAGTAAAAAGAAAAGAGGAGTCGCTTGCATAGCAAGCGCTTTACCCACTAAGCTACCTTCACAGCCCCTGATGTCCTTTATTTCATGGTAATCATGGTTTAACATTCTCTGCAGAGCCAGGAAAGAGCTAAAAGTTCCTTGGGTGGCTAGTTTGAGCATCAACTTCAGATTTTATCCTAGTTCCGTAGTTTCCACCCTGAAATCTCACATCTACACCTTCTTAAGGGGCATAAGGTGCTGACTTTGCTTTGGAGTTACCATTTCAGTTTCATTGTCTTGAAATTAGCATATAGGAGACTATCTTCAAACTGAGAGCAACATGATTTTCCCAAACATCTACACCCTGGATTCTCTGCCCAGTTTTTAGCATTTAAATTTCCTTATTTCACTTAAAGACATTATCTAATCTTTTAAAATCCAGTAATATTAACAATTCTCTCCAAACCCTTTAAGATAATAGCTTCTTCCAATTTCTGCCCCGACTCCTTCCGCCACTCCCTAGGTCACTGCATTCATATAGTTGTGGCTGTTTTTAAAAGTCAAACAGCTCTAGCCAGGCGTGGTGGCGCACACATTTAATCCAAGCACTTGGGAGGCAGAGGCAGGTAGATCTCTGTGAGTCCAAGGCCAGCCTGGTCTACAGAGCGAGCTCCAGGATAGCTGGGACTAAAAGGAGACCCTGTCTCAAAAATATC
>VZQC01000499.1:176439-240313 GCA_009823505.1 Rhizomys pruinosus
AAAAAAAAAAAAAAAAAAAAAAAAAAAAAAAGTCAAACAGCTCTGAATTCCAAACTCTGATTTCTGAAAGGTGAGGCTCGTATTAAATCTATGTACTCCCCCAAATTTGGGGGCTGCACTACCGGTGAGCAAGACTGCCAGCTCAGCTCTAAGAAAACAGAGTCGTATTGGGGCACTGGTTGGTGAACCACGCGGAGAGCTTGTCCTTACACAGGGACCTTCACATCACCTCTGTGTTAACCCAGCGGCTGAAGGCCTGAAATAGTGGAAAACCAGGTCTTGAATAGATACAGGGATTCTGATTATGAAAGCCTGTGGGCAGGCCAGGATTGGGAGTGGGTGACTTGGATTATGAGCTTGAATATCAAACGATGAATCGATGTTTAACCTTACCTGTAATGGACACAGCACTTGGGACAGATAAGACAAAGAAAAAAACATGGAGAACCCAGCACTAATGGAAAAAGAGTATGCCTGTAAAAGACTACGTGTTCAAGGAAAACAAGAAAGAATTAGAAAGATGTAGAGAACAGTGAAGGTTATCTGGAGGAGAAAAGTGCAAATGTTTCTCATATGTCATGTGGCAAGCTGAATACATAATGTACTCATGATTTCTAAGTGTCACAGTCTGACATCACTCGCAGCACGACTAGATAACACTCTGCTGTAGGTGTGGGGAGAGTCCTATAGACAGTGCCAGGTGTGTTCTAGGACTGCTGGGCATGTATGATAGCGTCATAGATGGACTGCCCTGCTAAGTCCAACAGCATTCCCGACTTTGTCCAGCAGGTGGCAGCACCACATGCACGCCCCAAGTTGTGACACAGAACTGCCCAGCTGTGGCAAAGCGTCACTGGGGGTCAGAGGCACTGTGAGCACGCGGGCAGGCATGGAAATTATATGGATAAAAGATTAGAAGGTCTGGTGAGGGGCAAAGAGGAATATGGGGATGGCTGGCTGAAACCAGGCTGGACGTTCCCAGCGTTTTCCTCCGTGTAGGTATCGCCTTTGCAATAAAGTTGTGTCACATTGATATTTTCATTCCTTTAACACTTTTTTGTTGGTATTTTTGAGACAGGGTCTCCCTTTAGTCTCAGCTGGCCTGGAGCTCGCTCTGTAGACCAGGCTGGCCTGGAACTCACGGAGATCCGCCTACCTCTGCCTCCTGAGGAGTGCTAGGATTAAAGGAGTGCACCACCACGCCCGCCCGCTCCTTTAATACTTTTATTCTTGAAGCATGGCAGGAAGTGATCAAGTTACAGCAGTGAATTTAACAGTAAGATCCAGAGAAGAAAGCTGCTTACTTAGTTGGAGTTGGGTGGGGTTGCGTCAACAGATGTATAAAGAACAAAAGCGAGTGACTTGATTTGAAGGGGCAGAGTGACCCAGGAGGGCACATGGATGCTCCTCTCCTCTGGAGGGAGGAAGGAGCTGAGACAGGAGTGTGAGAGTCATGGTGAAGAAGAACGACTCGGACCCTTTTGGCCCGTTTTATCCGCAAGCTCCTGGAGCCCCTGTTCAGTTCTCACCTTCCAAATGACAGTCTTCTTGCTCACGTTGGCCTCCTGGGCCGCTGCCTCCTCTACCTCTTTCCTCACAAGTTCCAAAGCTGCCTGTAGCTCCTTCTGTTTGGGAAGAGAAGCCAAGACGGTTACAGACGCCCTCACGTAGGGATCCTCCTTGCTTAGCTGAAAAGGAAATATAAAGATGAGCCAAAAAGTGCCTAACTGACCTCATCATTGCCTAAGTTGAAGGCAAACCCATTTTGATGCAAGATATGAAGATGTATCTAAAATATGCACATTGCATCATTTTTTACACCAGTGAAACTATGATTAATCACAATGTTAAAATATGAGGTAAAAGATACAGTACGAGAATCCAAGAAAGATGCTGGATATTTCTGACAAGAAATACAATTATAAAGATATGTAAATATACTTAATAAAACATAATGCCGATTTTGAAAAGAGCATTTATATCACAAATGTAAAAGTTTAGTAGTAGTAGATGAAATGTAATTAGGCAAAGTGTCACCTGTTCCCGTTAGGCTGACGTGTGATGGAATTTACTTATTATTTATGGTAAGAAAGGGGTCTATTTCCTTAAATAATTTCTTTTTACACTCATGTGTGTATGAAGGTCAGAAGACAACTTTGGGAGTTGGTTTCTTGATTTTCTCTTTCTGCCACGTGGGTTCTGGGGATCAAGTGTAAATCATCAGACTTGGCACAAGTCCCTTGACCCAGTGAGGCATTTCACTGGTCCCCCCAAAAGATTTATTTCTAAGAGTATTAGCAGTGGTACCTAGCCAAAAGAAATCTTTGTGCTCAACATTTAAATGAAAAAAAAAAATGCAGCTTCTTAAAAAAAAATCTATGTCTAAAAATGATATAATAGAAACAATCTCCTTTAGTGACAGAGTTCTGCAAGAGGCACATGTGTATACTGTACTTCATTTTTAGAGTACACACATGTAAATGTACTTTGGAGAGAAATTTTTATAAAAACTACTCAATAAATCCTGTGTACACATGGTTTAGACTTAAAAGGTGGCTTCTATAGAACTATATCAAATGCTGAGTGTGAAATAGCCCCGGAACTGTGGTGGCCTCTGACAGGACAAGAAGAGATTCTTGTTTTGAATAATGAAAACACTTTGACACCGTGATGGATTGAATCTCCTCAGGCCAAAGCAAGCACTGTAAGCCACACCAAGGAGGTGACACACAAACAGCACTGCAGGCCTGGGGACAACAGTGACTTGGCGGGTTCTGCTCCCTAGGATAAGAGTGTGCAGAGTTTCAACTGATTGGCTCAAAGTCTAGATGATGTTTATTTGGTTTTCAAATTGAAAAAAAATACTACAGAAAATATAGAGAATGTCCTTAGAAAATAGCTTCTGCCTGAATTTTGAAGAAGTCAAGAGAAGCAAGCTAGAAAACAGAGAGAGAGAGAGAGAGAGAGAGAGAGAGAGAGAGAGAGAGAGAGCGCCAGCACTTTGGGGGAAAATACACAAATTCTTACTTGACAACAAAGAAAAATCAACAAACGTCTCGAGGAAGCTGGAATGTGCTCTCTCTCACAGTGTGAGATCGCACCATGGTTACCTGTCAACAAACTGAAGACCACACTGGCTTCTCGATCTGGGAGCTGTTTCAGTTGTGGAGAACTCCGTTCTCCACAACTGAAACGTGTTCCACAGCGTTCCTCCACAGACGAACACTGACTAGTAAACAGCATTTCCCAGGTGCAATATGCAGAGCCCAGGACTGTAATCCGGAGCCCTCTTCACTGACGACCCCAGGGACGTCTCCTTAGAGGGTGGTCCCCGTGCTCAGATGGGGACAGAGGCAGGAGCGAGCCCTGTCCTGACCAGAAGCTGTGTTTACCAGAAACCCAAACCAGAGCCTTATTTTGGTGATGTATTAACGCAAAGATAAATAAACACTACCTATGCCAGGCGCAGCTGGAACCCAGGATCTATGGCTAGTCAGCGCTCCCCCCGCGGGACTCAGGCTGTGGGCGTCCCCCAGCCTTGGGGAGCGCGAGCTGGAAGCGATGCGGGGGCGGGGGGGGGGCGGGGGGAGGTCCATGGGAGGAAGTCTCCAGGGAGTTACGTGGGAGACCTGGCTGCCGGCTGCCTGCTTAGCTGTGTCCGGAGCAGGACCCTCCACCTGCCCGCCCGGTGTGTTCCCGGACTGCACGCCGACCCGAGCCGGCGCCCCGCGGCTCACCTGGTAGCGGCGGGCGGCCGCGGGCAGCGGCGCGGTGCTGTGGTCCCGGTGCTCCGGGCCGGTGTCGCAGACCCAACACAGCACCTCCTGGTCCTCCTCGCAGAAACGGCTCAGCTCCTCGCCGTGGCGCGCGCATAGGCGCGTCCCCGCGGGCCCCGCGCCCAGCCCCAGCTGCCGCACGCTGTCCACCAGGCTGGCCAGCTGCCGGTTGGGCCTGAAGCTGGCGGGCCGGAAGGGCGCCCGGCACTGCGGACAGGCGTAGACGCCGGCCTGCGCGCTGTCCGACTTCTCGCAGAACTCCTGGATGCAGCGCCGGCAGAAGCTGTGGCCGCAGTCCACGCTGATGGGATCCTGCAGGAAGTCCAGGCACACGGAGCACCGCGCGTCCTCGCGCAGCCGCTCCCCGGGCGCCCCCGACGCCATGCCGGCCGGGAGCGCGGCTGTGTGCCCTGCGGTCTTCCCGGGAGGAACCCAGCCTGGAGTAAGCTAGCCCTGAGGGTGTTATCGCTGGCCAGCGTCCAGCAGCGCCAAGGAACCACTCCTGGTGACAGCTACACCCAGTCACGTAACTCTCACCCCCTGGGAAACCGGCAAGCTTGCTGTGCATCCCCTTCATTTGTTCCACACCTTTGAGTCCCTTAATACCAGGAACAGGAACGAACGCACCACCGTTTACCAGTCCTAATCAACATGGGAGGCTGCAAGTTGGAAACCTTTTGTGGTAATAAGACTGGAATACAGGACCTCGCAGGCGCTAGGCAAGAGTCTTTGTCATAGAGCTATTTCCACAGGCTTTTTAAAATTTTTATTTTGTTATTATTTATTTATTATTTATTTATTTTTTGTCTTTTCAAGACAGGGTCTCCCTGTAGCCCCAGCTGACCTGGAACTCGTACTGTAGACCAGGCTGGCCTTGAACTCACAAAGATCCGACTGCCTCTGCCTCCCGAGTGCTAGGATTAAAGGCGTGCGGCGCCCGGCTTTAATTTTAATTTGTGTGTGTGTGTGTGTATGAATGTACTGTCTGCATGCAGGTTTGTGCACCCGTGTCTGCAATGCTGCTGAAATCAGAAGAGGGTGTCGGAACTGGAGTTAAAGATGGTTCTCAGAATCTGGGTCCTCTGCAAGAGCAATCGGTGCTCCCAACCACTAGGTCGTCTCTCCAGCCCCTTCCGCAGGCTTTTTATCCTAAGGCATTGACTTGGGGAGGCTGACCCTGGTCTCAGTTTGTAGCCCAGGCTGGCTTTGAACTTTCTCTTTTCCTGGCTGAGCCTCCCAAACAGCTGAGATGTCAGAACTACATCACCAGGGTCAGAAAAAGGGGGGTTTTGTTGTTGTTGTTCTTGTTGCTTTGTTGTTTGTCTTTGTTTCCAAAAAACTCAAAACTCCAGGGCCCACGTGTGGGTCAGCAGATAATGAGACTCGAAGCCAAACCTCGTCTGATTCCCTGGACTCACATGATCGAAGGAGAGAATTGGCTCTTGCAAGTTGTCCTCGGAATATACTTCCATAAGTATATTCTGATGCATGAATTTCCCCCCCATGAAGAAATAAATGAAATAAATATAACAAAAATTTTAAAATGCTATCTAAATTTGAGATTAACAAAAGCTTACAAAATTTCCTGAAGCGTGTAGGATAGGGGTTAGGGCTAGCTCCCTCTCAGTCTGCCTGCCTCCCTCCCATGACTTGCTGAAGAACTGAGCAAGGTCTAGTGCTATAATCACTATTATACTTTTTTATATCACACACACACACACACACACACACACATTTTCTTAATATTTCTCCAAACTCGAGGTTTTCAATTTCAGAAATAAGCTGTCTCTTGATGGGAAGATGCCTGAAAGGGTGTGCAAGGTGTGAAGGCACAAACCCCAGCATGAACGAATGCACTGGTGACTGGTGCTCTCTGAGCCCAGAAGAGGGCATCTGATCCCCAGGAGTTGGAGGTACAGGAAGTTGCCAGTGTGGGTGCTGGGAACAGAACTTGGTCCTCTTCAAGAGCAGCAGGAGCTCTTGACTGCTGAGCCACCTCTCCAGCCTCCAAAAGAAACAATTTCAAGTCCAGCCTATTGATGCTGCATGTGTGTGATGGGGAGGCCGAAGCTGGAGCACGGTGATCCTGCAGAAGATATGACCTGTGTCTCTCGGGGAGGCAGGACTATCTTAACTCCACGAGGCTCGGCTTGGAGGATGGCAGGCATGCTTCTGGCACATCCATCCATCTGTTTCCGACACACATTTGTGGTTATTCGTCTCAGAGGCGGCACTGGGCATGAAAGGCAGGATGATGAGGAAAGAGATTGGACCTCATCCCCCTAGGAGCTCAGCTGGTGGACACAGACTCAGAACCGGGCAAGCATTAGAGGACCCACTGGGTGAGGCCCTCTCTGTGCACAGCACAGCATTCTAAGCTGTTGATCCTTGAAGCCTCAGGACTAACGAGGGAAGGCAAGGAGGAATCCTGAAGTGTCTTGTGGAGGGTGGGAGGGGGCTGGCTGCACCCAAATGACTCTGAAGACTCCAGACAAATTGACACTCAGCAGCCTAGACAAACAGCAAAAGATAAGCTTTCAGGGAGAGGCCAGGCTAAGTGACTCAGGATCTGGCAGCGCCTCCAGAGTTGGCTTTATTACAAGACAAACCTTGGCCTGGAGTGTTGGTGGCGTGCAGGGTCGAAGGGCTCCTGAGGCCATCTGCCCAAGGGTTAGGTGGATGGAGTGTCGGTGGCATGCTGGGTCGAAGGGCTCCTGAGGCCATCCGCCCAAGGGTTAGGTGGATAATTGAACAGATTCTTCAGGTACAAACATAGGTCAGAACAGTAGTGCACAAAATGTTAAAGATGCAACAGAAAAGAAAGGAGACGGGGCGGGGCTTAGCAGGAGGGAAGCAGAGCCTGGCTACTGACCAGGGCCAGACACCTGCTGGGCGCCTTGCTGCAGGCTGTGTCTCCCCAGTGCAGTGTTTCACCTCACACACAAAGATGGCGGTGTTAAAGTCTCTTTGCAAGGCTCTTTGGAGGATTAAATGGGGCCCACATGGTTAACAGATATCCTGCTGCATGGTCACTGAACCAAATAAAAAGACATTGGAATAGGGATGGAAAAGAGACGTGGAGTCCAAGCTGCACTAGGACCGGTTTCCCCTACGTCTTCACTCGTATAATCATGATGGGTGCATCTGATTATTCGGTAAACACCAGCGAATAAATAAGTGAACGGAATCAACACAGTTTGTCACAGATGCTAATGAGGGAGAGCTTTGCGGTGACTCCACATGGCATGGCTCTGTGTCTCTAGGGCACATCTTGCACAGTGGTAAGCGGACTGTACCTGCAGGGCAGGGTATTTACAGTTGCTGTATGGGAACCCTTTCCCAGGCACTCTTATTTACCAGGAAGAGGCAAGTCTAACTGAAATTTGCATCTTCTGGGGACTTCTTCCCTGGTGAGTAAACTTCTGGTCTGCTCCAATGCAGTCCTGCTGTGGCCGGATATCCTCTCCCTTACCGCCCCCCTGCCCCCCAGCAGGTGTCTCCTTCTCCTTAACCAGCCAGGGGATGAGCAAATTGTCCCGGTCCGTGGCTTTTCCCAAGCCAGCTGCTCTCCAACTGTGCCCTACCTTTTTCTGACTTGGCATTAGTTCCCTGACACCCAGAGCCTGCCATCGTGGGAGCATCTCTCTCTGCCTTCCTTTTTCACTCTTTTGGGTCCTGGGTCTGGATTCCAGAACTTCAGGATGTATGCAGCTTCTTCTATCTAGGAGTCCTTTAGGGTCAAGGCCTCAGCTCTCCTGGGCCATAATCTTTCTCTTTGCTAGAGGGAGCCACAGGTCTGTGCTCAGAGTTTCTCTCTCTCTCTCTCTCTCTCCCTCTCTCCTCCCCCAGGAGCAATAACCACTGACTCAGCAAGTTCCTTCCTAATATGATTTTAGTTGGGGCTTTCAGAAGTAAAATGTGCTTTAAAATTTGAAGGTAAAAAAGCAGCTCCTTTAGGATGACTGTGGAGGAGGCAACGGCCCAAGGAGCTGCACCCCAGGGGGTGGAGGAGGCTCTCAGTATTCACATCTGCCTACCCTCCTTCACCACTTTGCTTTGGGGATTGCATCTGGTCTCTTTATGCATCTTTCTCACTAGTCACAGAATTGCAAAGCTGATTGGACCCTGATGTCATCTGAATAGACAACACCCATTTTCTTTGGTTTCTCTGTGACTTTGATCCACTGTCACAGCACAATTCCTGTAATTGCCCTGAGAGTGCTGTCGGAAAAGATGGTGACTTGGAACACCTGCATCTCCGCCTCCACCCTCTGTGCTAAACTGAGTGTTTAGAAGGCTGTGCATATGTGCTGTGCATGGAGCGTGTGGATTCTAACCTGTGCCAACACGTGCTCCTTTATATCTGCCTCCATAATCACATAATGCCCCTGGGAGGAAGAAAAGGAAGCTCGAATCTTATGGGGATACACCCCGTTCAGTTGTCTGTGGGGTCTAATTGTTCTGAAGTTTTCTCATCTCCATTGTGAGATCAACATGGGGATATTCAAGGGGGAGACTTTCTAATTATTCACCAAGAGGCTCCAGAAGATAATAACAAATTATTGCTAGTGTCAAGATGTGGCTGTCTTAAAAGGAATGATTCCCACATTAGGCACCTTTCTTCCATGGCTGGTTGTTTTAATTAATTCAGCAGTTTTATTTACTTGCTTGATTTCAGAGAATGATCTGCCTGGAGTTCTAACAAACTCTGACTGAGAAAGAGATGAAAAGCATGTTTGGCAGAATGCATGAGCTCTGGTGGGGTGGGGGAATGGGGGGGACACGGGTCTAGATTTGATTAAAAAAAAAAAACAAACTCTGACATTACAATGTTTTATGATACTCTTCCATCTGTGTCATGATGAGCCCACTGTACTCAGAAATATGTCCACAAAGCAGACTGGGGTAGGTGCATGTATTCATTACTTTTTTATTCCTGTGAAAAAATTGCCATGACCAAGGTATAGAAGGAAAAGTTTATTGGGCTCAGGGTCGAGAGGGTACGAGTCCACTGTGGCAGGGAGGCACGGCAGGAAGCAGCTGGAGCAGAAGGCCTGCTGCTCACGTCTTCAAGCAGGCACAGGAAGCAGAGATAAGCCAGAAAAGGGAGGAAGCTAGAATGCTCAAAGCCCATCCCCCGGGGTGACTGCTCGGCTAGCAAGGCCACACCTCCTGTGGTTCCACAAAACACTGCCCCCAGCTGACCAAGCACTGGGATACCTGAGACTATGGGGAGCCTCATCCAAACCACCAGAGCTTCATTCTTCACAGAAATGTTACAACAAGGAGAACACGTGAAGCCCATTCTTCCGCTTCGATTGCTGGTTGTGGTGTCAGCACCAAGTCCTTAGAACTGAAAACAGCACTGGGGGAGATTCTAAAAGAGGTGGAACTTTTAGGAAATGAAGCTTACTTTTGGAAAAACATCTATCCTCCTCTGTCGCTAATGCCGACAAAGTTAGTTTTAGATTTGGTCAGAGGAGAGTGACCCTAATTAGTTAAAAGTATTTTTCTATGAAGTTGAAGAATTAAATTCAAGAAAACACTTGACTATATCTTCCATCTAGCAAACTGTATTCCCTGTGTGGTGCCTAGTCTGGTACAGAGTCTTAGAACAGTCTTCCCTTTATAACCAAAATATATATTCTCTTAAAAAGATATTTTATTATTTTAATATTCTGAGTGTATTGCCTGCATGTCTGTAAGCAGACCTGTGTTGTGCAATGCCTGAAGTCAGAAGACTGTATTGGATCCCCTGGAAATGGAGTTATGAATAATTGTTAGCCACCCTGTTGGTGCTGGGAATCGAACCTGGGTCCTCTGTATGAGCAGCCAGTGCTCCTAACTGCTGAGCCATCTCTCCGGCTCCCAAAATACATTTTCTTAAAGTCTCCAACTGGCATTTATAAATTTACAGTAAAGCATCAATATTAATTTTTCATGTAAAACCATTTAATTTTTTTTTTTTTTTGGTCTTTTTGAGACAAGGTCTCCCTGTAGCCCAAGCTGTCCTGGAACTCACTCTGTAGACCAGGGTGGCCTTGAACTCACAAAGATCTGCCTGCCTCTGCCTCTTGAGTGCTAGGATTAAAGGCATGCACCACCGCGCCCGGCCATTTAATTTCTTTTTAAAATGATCTCTGTATCTCTCTTTTTCTGCAGATATGATGAACTATCTCTTCATTTCTTTTCCCTTCATGTGATTCTGAACCCTGAGGCCAGTAAGCCAAGTTCAACTAAGTTTCTGGACCACAGCTTCAGGAGTGAAGGAGTGTGCTCCCGGAGGCCGGCTAGAGCTGCTGTGGGAGACGGCCTGAGCCAAGCCTGTGATGTCTTCGTCTTCAGTTTTTTAATTTTTAAATTTTATTTATTTATGTGTATGAATGCACTGTCTGCATGTGGGTCTGTGCACCCGTGTCGTGCAATACAATGGAGGTCAGAAGAGGGCATCGGACTCCCCTGGGACTGGAGTCAAAGACGACTCTCAGCTGCCATGTGGGTGCTGGGGATCGAACCCGGGTCCTCTGCAAGAACAGTCAGCGCTCTTACCTGCTAGGCCATCTCTCCAGCCCTGTCTTCAGTTTTTATGAACAGGGCAGACAGGGCTCTCCCACCCACAGGGAAGCAAGGAAGAGCTAAGTTTATACACGTGGCCTGTGCATCCAGATATTCTGGAACTCACAGAACATGGGGCCTTAGGCTTCAGATTTGTGAGTGTGAGTGAGTCCCTTAGTGTGTTAGCTTTGCAGTCTTGTGATGAAATGCTTGAGATAATGAACTTCATAATGGAACTGTGTCAGTACATGGCTCTCCCTAACCCTGTTGCTTTGGGTCTATGGTGGGGAGACACATCAGAGACAGCTCGGAGCACTGGGACAGGAGTTAAGCATTTTTAGAGCGTTGTTAAGTATTACTAAATCAGTAATAATGTTAATGAGGAGTCATTTGTGTAAGCATCCCTTTGAATATTTATTTTGCTTTAAAGTGAGCTAAGATGTGGAGGGAGGATAGCTAGACTCCTTGGCAGCTGTTAGAACTGTCTCCGATGTCTCAGCTGTCTTGAGTGAAGTGCTGGGCCTGGGATTGCCCTCAGTCTCCCTGCTAAGCTTGCTCCCAGGACTCTGCAGATATTTCCATTCCAGTCACTAGAGAGAGCTGTCAGATGGGCCAGAAGAAGGTTTCCAATTGGTGTAGACGTTATCTCACATTTGCATGAAGGTCTGCCTTGATTGGTGCAGCCCCCCCCCCAAGCCACACCCTCTGTCCATGTGTGCAGAGATCCTGCTAGCTGACTTCCAGGCAGCAGGGAGACCCCTCCTGGTAGTTGTAAAAGGCTCTTCCTGAAAGGCCTTTTCTTGGCTATTCTGATGTTCCTCAGAGCTGAGCTGGGGTGGGGCGGGGGCAGCAGCTGTGACAGAGGTGGGCATTTGTCCTAGAGAGAGACTGGGCTGAAAGAACAGAGAGCACAAGAGAAATGAGTGCCAGCAGGAGAAGAGACGGCAAAGGTGGGCTGAGAGCTGGGGCCGGCAGAGGCTCACAGCTCAGGCTGGACAGAGCATGTTCAGGCCACAGAAGCCAGAGACTCATGCCCTTGGTCACTGGGGATGGAGAATCCTTGCTTAGGCTTCAGCGCCAGAGACTGGCACTTGGCAGCTGGCACAGATGAGGGAACCAGAGGTCACAGCTGCAGACAGGGACTCATGGGTAGGCTTTGGATGTTGGAACTTCAGCCAGGCGCTGACAGGTGTCACCGGCCGGATGTCTGGGACCCTTGGCCCTTTGGAGCTGTCAGGCCCTAGAATTCTGTCTGCCTCTGGGACACAGCCTCAGCTCTGCCAGTCCATCCTAGACAGGCTCCTCAGCACTGCACAAGCTTCTTACCTATCTGTGATTCCTGTGAGGTAGAGCAAAAGGACCCACCCAGCTGGCAGGTCACAGAGCTGCAGTAGGTCATGGTAGGAGCCTGCAGCAGAGAAAGCCTCCTCCCCTCCTGGTAGCTGGAAAGAGAGAAAATGAGCCAGCCCACGTCCCACCATCCTCTTCTGGGCTTGCAGCCAGTGGCTGAACTTCCTTCTACTGGGCCCCAACTCTGAAGGTTCCAGCATCGCCCAGCAGCACTTTAGGATAGGGTCAACCCTTAGCACCTGGGTCTTTTTGGGGGGGGCGGGGGGGCATCAGGATCCAGGCTACAGCACTTCCATCCAGACACTGAGTGTTCTCGCTCAGCAAAGTGATTCCAGCCTAGACCTGGTGTGACAGTGGGGCTTCCTCATGAATGGTGACATAGCTGAAGGGATGCTTAGAAACTCTGGCTGGGACTGGTGAGATGGCTCAGTGGGTGAGGGCGCTTGCTGCCAAATCTGGTGAACTGGGTTCAATTTCCAGATGCATAGGATGGAGAGAACCAACTCCCACAAGTTGTTCTCTGACTTAACATGCATGCTGGGTATGTACCCACCCACACAGGAACACATTCACATACACACAAAATAACTAAATAAATGCAACAAAAACCTGATGGCTGTATTATTGTTTTTAGATATTGTCCTTGTTTTAGATGTTAATGCAATCATTATTACACTGTTATATTTCTTAGTACTCGATTAGCTCTGAAATCAATTATTTGGGCAGACATAACACTCAAAATATAATGGTATTTCATAATTACAGAATTTCACAGTTCTCTATAGACAGATGGGTGAATCAATCATAAACCTATGAAGAAAAATCAGTACTGAGAAATACAATGGGCAAATCTAAATACCCAAACATATAGGTAAATGTGTTTAGTGTGATATTCTTTTTATTATTGATTTTAGCTCAGCAACATAATTTTTAGTTAAAATTTTAGTTTAATTATATATAATTAAATTATATATAAAATTAAATATGTATATAAAAATATACATACAAAAAAAAAAAATCTTTTTTGTGTGTGTGTGTTGTGTGTGTTTGTGTGTGTGTGTACAATGCAGTGCACACCACAGGCCCAGATCGGGCATCACACCCTCTGGAGCTGGAGTTGCAGGTGACTGAGCTGTCCGACGTGCTGAGAACTTGACTCAGGTCCTCTGCAAGAGCAGTGGATCCTCAACTGAGGCATCTCCCAGCCCAACGCTCTAACTCTTAATTGAATACAATAAATACTAGTAAACATAACTTCATAATGTTCAGAATAAGAAACCAATAACAGGATTTTTGATTTGCCATGAAATTATTTTCAGGATATGTCACAATCTTAGCATACCACCAGAAATATGGCTCTCATAGGAAATAAAAGGTTTTTGACAAAAAAAATGTTCAAGTTATCTAGACTGGGAGGATTAGAGAAAAGTGACTGTATTCGCCCTTTTCATTACCATAGCAAATTACCCAAGGCAAGGTAAAACTGTCACCTTAGCACTGGCACTGCAGCACCCTCGCTTATAATAAATGCTCAGAAAAAGCTGGCTGGGCTGGTGAGATGGCTTGCTGCCAAGTCTGACCATTGGAGCTCAATCCCAGGCCCCACAAGTGGAAGAGAGACGACTTTTCCTTTTTCTTTTCTGTTGTTTTCTCTTTGTTTCTTCTTTTTTTTTTTTTTTTTTCTGTCTTTTGACGCCAGGGTTCCCTGTAGCACCAGCTAGCCTGGAACTCTGTAGACCAGGCTGGCCTTGAATTCAGCTCCTGTTGGAGCCATGCTATTTGGATTTTAAGCCTCCAAACCCAAGAGCTAAAGAATTTCTTTTTTGTCTGTTTGAGTTTGCATGCTGTCACCATTGCTGTAAGTTCATATGAGCAAGGTTCCAGGAGCCTGTAAGAGTCTATGTCCATATATGGTCATGCACCGCCTCTCCTAGCTCTTATAATCTTTCTGCCCCCTCTTCCACAATGGTCCTGGAGCTCTGGGTTCATTGCCGTCTGTTGCATGAGGGTGTTTCATTGATGAAAGTTGAAGATGCATTAGTGTTCTTTCTACCCCTCATTCCACTATGTTCTTTGAGCCCCAGGTGTAGAGGTTCCATTGCAGATGTGTCACTTAGGGCTGGGCGTATTACATACTTAACCTCTGCATGTGACTTGTCGTGGATCTCTATAATAGTCTCTATTTGTTGCAAAGGAAGCTTCTTTGATGAGTGGTGACTGGCGCATTTGTCACCACTTGGAGGCCTGATTCAGATGCTCTCCTCCACCTCTTATTGGTCTAACACTGCCTCACAATGCCACCCTTCTGGAGATCAAGCTCCTAACTCAGGCATCTCTGAGGGACAAGCAGCACCCAAGCACAAACCTGCGCGATCAAGTGCATTGGCCTTAATACAATCAGAGGGAACAAACGTGAGCTATTCCATGCTTCTGTTTCTTAATTTTATGGAATCTATTTATTTATTACTATTTATAGTTAATTTATTGTTGTTGTGCACATACCACAGGGTGCATGTGGAGAGAACAATTTGTGGGACTCAGTTGTTTGTCCTTCACCGTGTGACTCCTGGGGATCTAACCCAGGTCACTGGCCTTGATGGCAAATGCCTTTGCCCACTGAGCCATCTTCCAGCCCTCATACCTTATGTTTTAACTCATTGATACCCACTTCCTTCTTAGAGGTAATATGTGTACACCTTACATCTCCTTCCTGCCCTAGGAAAGGGAAGCCCACCCTGTGGTGACCCTCATTGAATGCTGGGCATTGCCTTCTCCACATGACACTCTGCCTGCTGTGCCTCTGATGCTTTGGCTTCTGACTATACATTGCCATGTTCTCTCCCCCCTCCCTGCCCCCATGGCTCACTCTGGCTCATGGCTGGGCTATGTTGGTCTTCTGAGCCCCAGGACCTTTTCATATCTGCTTATCTGGCTGGGGTTAACCTGAACAGAAGTGCTGTTCCGCAGATGACAGGGAGAGTATGTCCATGACCTTCACAGTCTGGTCATGTTCATATCTACGAGCACACAGGTCTTAGAAGGCCTGGATTGGCATCAGATGTGAACAGCTCACTCTAAACAGTGAAGGACTATGTGCTCCATAACAGCATCTTGAGCAGTCATAATACCCGCAATACTATGACAATAAATACAAATTGTCAAGCATTTTAGCTTCTTCCTTAAAAAGCAACTAGAGAGGGGCTGGAGAGATGGCTCGGTGGTTAAGAGCACCAACTGCTCTTACAGAGGACCTGGGTTCCATTCCCAGCACCCATATGGCGGCTAAAAGCTGTCTTTAAGCTGGGCATGGTGGCGTATGCCTTTAATCCTAGCACTTGGTAGGCAGAGGCAGGCAGATCTCTGTGAGTTCAAAGCCAGCCTGGTCTACAGAGTGAGCTCCAAGACAACTGGGGCTACAGGGAGACCCTGTCTCGAAAAGACCCCCCCCCAAAAAAAAGCAACTAGAGAAAAGGTCCAGAGTGGGAGTAACTGTCAAAGTTATAGTTAATGGGAACAGCCAAGCTTCAGGTCATACAGCAGCAACCTGACTGTCTACCCTGTGTGCTGGACACATGGAGTTTCCAAGGAAGACAATGGGTGCTTATGTGGACGACAGAGCTGTGTGCTATTTCAAAAGATGCCACTTGTCTGCCACTTGTCTGCATTTTCTGTCTTGTTGGGGATTTTGCACAAACTATACTTGAGTCTTACTTTTTTGAAAGAAACGCAAATAGTTAAACAAAGCATCAGTAAATAATAAATGATGCAGCTTATCCCACTACACCATAACAACACATCGCAATGCCCGAGAGTCCAAGGCTTACAGTTGTTGTGCTCCGTGCATTCTTGTTAGTCAAATGAATTATTTAAAACAAAACCAAAAAGTAGCTAGCCACGCTGGCATGTGCCTATCACCCCAGCTCAGGGAGGTGGAGGCCAGACCAGGAGGCCGGGGTCAACCTAAGACCTGGTCTCAAAGAAATCCTTTAATATTTTCTTTTAAAAGAAAAGGTACAAATTTATTTTGACTTTATTAATATTGACAATTTAGCTCTTCTGAATGAGACAGACATCCACCCACTTGGATTTTGTTTTTGAATTCTGACATACTGGAAACAAATTGAAAGTCTTTCCTTTTTCAATTTGTTTTCTAAATCTCTAGTCAGAACGACCTCTCAGACCAAGTCCTGTGTGACATGCTTCTAGATAAACACAGAGATTCACAGATGTAATGAACCCTGTACAAGTTTGCTTAATTGGTGAGTCTACTCATTTGTAGGTGCATAAGCATTCAGCTTCATTTACGATTTTGGCTGGACAATGATACACTAATAAGGCAAGAGTTCCAGAGCTTTAGAATGATTAATTACCCACTGGGTGTAAGAAAAAAACACACACATTGTTTTGTTTGACTGAGTTTTAGGTCAAAATTATTGGGTCTTGCTATAACTTAATTTTTTTTAACTATTTCAAAATGAACTCAATACCTCTTCTCTTCCCAAGTGATTTATCACCACTGAAGCCTCCTGGGCAGAATGGAATCATGGCAGTAGGGTCTCATTATTTACCAACTTGATTGGCAAATTACAGAAGAGTATCTGGGGAACAAGTTTCTCAGAAGGGCCAGGTCCCAAAGAAGCCAGGGGTTATTGAAAGAGTCCATGTCCTTCAGCATCCAGCAGCAGCAGCAGCAGCAGCAGCAAATGGCAGAGCCCAGAGATCACAGACAAGCACAGCACGGTCCTGGGCAGAGGGAGGCTCCAGGGGCCTGCAGGCCTCCGGGCAGAGGGCCAGGTGCAGAAGGCTCATGCACATAGGTGCGGCCACTTTCAGAAGGTGATGGGGTATGCATCCTGCTGCCCACTGCCATGTTTTCTGTTGGACTCATGGTTGCTGTGGTGGTGAACAGAGAGTGGATGGGTGCTGGAGAGATTTGCAGCTGGAGCAGGCTTATCTTGCAAAAGAATATAATATTGAGTTTTCAATAAAGTCACAGATCCTGACTGAGTGGACTGATGGAGAAGAGGCGCTCCTCAGTGAAAGGGACACAGCAGGCACGGAGGGAGCCAGGCAGGCTGCAGGAAAGCTGGTAAGGGGGTCAGGCCATATAGAGACTCAGAAGCTAACTCTGGCCAGAAGTGTGAATGTGTGTTCCAAGCATAGAAGCCGTCGACACAAACCCTGTGTTTTAGCTTCATGCATAAACTGGAGGGGGAAGAACCAAGAGAGTGGACTTAGGGTCAAGAAGGAGTGAGGCTGGCTCTGTCCCCAGAACCACAGCTAAGTATGCAATAAATAGTTGGAAGAAACTGAGATGAGAAGACAGAGGACGCTCAGCCCCCAGGTGACACAGACAGGAAGTGGAGGCTGCATCTGAACCGATAGTGTGTGGCCACAGACACTGAGTAACCAGTGGAACAGGAAGAGCTAGTGACAGATGAAGAGGGTTAGTAATGGGGAAGGATGGGGACAAGTGAAGGGGACATGGTGTGTGGAGCATGGACTCTGGCCTTTACGGGGCAGAAATGACAGAAACTTTGATTGCAATGGACTAAGAAAGCTGAGCAATACGCAGCTGAAGGATGCCACGCCCTCTAAAGGGAAGCTCGACTGGAAGCCAACAGGCACAAGCACGCTGAGAAAACATTACCATCAAGGCCTTCCTTCTTCCTGCTGCCTTTTTTTTAAACGGAGAGAAAACCCAGCCTCTTGGTCAATAAAGAAAACATCCAGCAGAAAGGTGGTGATTGCTGATTTAAGGGAGGAGGGTGTGAAGGATCTTGCATAGTGGGAAAAGGGTGGTGGAGACTGAGGAACTTCCAGAGTTGGGGGAGGTGACCCCCATGCCCACTCAAGGGTGTGTCTTGGAGGCAGGCAGTCCACTTACGGGGGTGAAGGAGGTGGATTCAAGAGCACAGGAAGAGTGATCTGGTGTCTTAATCACAGACATTCCACTTCAGGCTTCAGGGTTTTCTGGGCTCCTGCTGGGGCAGGGGGGAGACACGGATATGTGGAAAATTCCAAAAGAGAAAACAATCCTGAAATAGTCTTTGAGGAGACTGGGAAGGTGACTAGAAGGAAATGGGAACCATTGTTCTGCAGATGGGAAACACCAGGTTCCTCATTTATGAATAGAAAAGATTTGCTTTTAGTTCCAAGTACTTGTGAGTCTATGTGAATATGCACATGTGATCGCAGGGCTGAAGAGTCAGAGAAGGGCATTGGGTCCCCTGGCCCTGGAGTTAAAGGTGGTTGTGACCTACCATAAGGGTGCTGAGAGCTGAACTCAGGTCCTGTGCAAAGGCAGCAAGCACTTGTGAACTCTGAGCCATCTATCTCTTCAGCCCCTCATTATGAATTTTAATGTGGCAACACCTTCTCTTGGATCTCACCCCTTACAGGTACAGAGCTCAGGCATGGCAGCAAGGCACTGATGTTTTGCAGAACCATTTGATGGTGAATTAAATGAAAGTGTGAGGGGTGACAAGATGGATGTGTGTTCAGGAGAGTGGTCAGAGTGATGGAGTTCATTTCTAGTAGGGTGAGGGCTCTGAGGAGTGAGATCTGGATCAAGTGATCACAGGGCTTTACGACATACAGCCACACATAGACACACATGATACATGTACACACAGACAACACGAACACATATACACAGTATAAACATACGTACATACACAAACAGATGCATACACACACACATGCATGCATAGCAGGGTGTCAATAAATACTGTTTAAGGAAGAATCTATAAAATTTCCCAGGGTATCACTCTGTCATCTTTGAAGAAGCATTTTCTTCCATATGTTAATCATTTCTATAAAGTTTTGTTGTTATTGTTTCTGAGGTTTTTCAATGTTGTTGGGTAAAAAATGGCAAGTATTATTACATACATTTAAGGTAAGCCAGCTTATCTTTTGATATCTTATAAGACTCATAATTCTCAATTTGCTTACCATATCTATCACCTCAGACAGTTACAGTTTTCTCTTTCTGAGTTATTATGTGTGTGGGGCGTGTGTGTGTGTGTGTGTGTGTGTGTGTGTGTGTGTTCTGCAATTTATGGTCCCTTTCTTCTATGTCTTTTGATCTGAGACTTCCATATTTCTTAGACTCCAAAGAAAGAAAACTTGGTAATATCTTTCCAAGATCTAATATCTGCTTTCAGGTTCACAAGGCAGCTGTACCACTCCGTGTGGAGGTACACGCCTGTGTACCACTCCGTGTGGAGGTACCTGGCTGTGTACCACTCCGTGTGGAGGTACACGCCTGTGTATGACTGGGCATGGCAGTTACACGTCTGTGATCTCACCACCTGGCAGATTGGGGCAGGTGAGGCATGAATTTGAGTCTGGTCACTCTGCTTCTGCCTGTGGCTGCTGGGTGATCAGCTGCCTCACACACCTGCCATGCCTCGCAGGACACATTGAACCCTCAAGCTGTGGCCCAAATAAACCCTTCCTCCTCTTGACACAAGCTGCTTTGTGTCAGAAAAGTAATACACTGTCCATATCCATCTAAATAAACTATTAAAAGACCAGTTTCTGAAGTTCTTTTTTTTTTTTTTTTTTTTGTCTTTTCGAGACAGGGTCTCCCTGTAGTCCCAGCTGTCCTGGAACTCACTCTGTAGACCAGGCTGGCCTTGAACTCACAAAGATCCTCCTGCCTCTGCCTCCCAAGTGCTAGGATTAAAGGCGTGCGCCACCACGCCCAGCTGAAGTTCTTTTTTTTTAAACCAGTTTCTGAAGTTCTAAACGTCCCAAGTTCTAAGTATATTAAGCCTTGCATAAACTGTCTTTTTCAAAATGTTCTCTGCCTTCCCAGGTGATGGAATCCCCAAATGTCTCCACTGTCACTGAATTTCAGCTCTTGGGATTCCAGAGCCTTCTCGAGTGGCAGTCTCTCCTCTTTGCCATTTTCCTGTTCGTCTACCTCCTCACCATCACAGGCAATGTGGTGATCATCCTAGTGGTGAGGGAGGACCCTCGCCTGCACACTCCCATGTACACCTTCCTGCAGCACCTCTCCTTCCTGGAGATCTGGTATACCACCACCACGGTGCCCCTGCTACTGGACAACCTGTCCTCCTGGGGCTGCACAGTGTCCTTCCCCACCTGCATGGTTCAGCTATACTTCTTCGTGTCCTTTGGAGCCACCGAGTGCTTCCTTCTGGCCGCCATGGCTTACGACCGGTACCTGGCCATCTGCAGACCGCTCCACTACTCTCTCCTCATGAGTCCTGACAGATGTGCAGCGCTGGTGACAGCCTCCTGGGTGACAGGGGTGGGCACTGGCTTCCTGCCTTCCCTCATGATTTCTAAGTTGGACTTCTGTGGGCCCAGCCGCATCAACCATTTCTTCTGTGACCTCCCTCCGCTAATGCAGCTGTCCTGCTCCAGCGTCTATGTGACCGAGATGGCCATCTTCTTCTTGTCCATCACTGTGCTGTACATCTGTTTCTTCCTGACCCTCATGTCCTATGTTTTCATTGTGTCCTCTGTCCTGAGAATCCCTTCTGCTTCTGGCCGGATGAAGACCTTTTCCACTTGTGGCTCCCACCTGGCTGTCGTCACCATCTTCTACGGGACCATGATCTCCATGTATGTACGCCCCAACGCACACCTGTCACCAGAAATCAACAAGGTCATTTCAGTCTTCTATACTGTGGTCACCCCACTGTTGAACCCTGTTATCTACAGCCTGAGGAACAAAGACTTCAAAGAAGCGGTTAGGAAAGCCCTAAGAAGGAAATGTGGGATCTACGGAGCCAGAGTGAAAGGAAGTGTCTGTGCTAGATAGGCAGCTCCCTAGGGCGCTGGGGGTTTAGAGCTGGGAGGATGGGGAGCAGTGTGAAGTCCTGGCCCAAAGCTGCAGTCGCCTGGTGCTGCATTGGCTTCGGTAAGCCACAGCCAAATACTTGCAGTGCTCCACCAGAAGATGTTCTGTTGGGACATTGGGTTCTTCCTCTTCTGCCTTTTGGTGGGAGTCTGATTGTACAACCCTAGTGCGTGCTGACCCCACACAACGTTGCTTTATTCTTCATTCATGAAAGCTAGGCCAGAAGCTAAGTTTCTCTTAAGTGCTGTTGGACTAGATGCAGAGTCTGGTGGTTATTATTAAATAGCTGTACAAAGAATGAGTGAGAAGAGATAAAGCTTGGACTGTTTGTCCTCTGGATAAGAAAAAACTAGGCTCTTTGAAGTGCCGAACATTTTGTTTAATAGCTTAGAATTTTAATGTTTTTTAAATGAAATCCTAGAAAGAAGCAAAAGTAAACGTGGAGAGAGAAAGGAAGACCCAAATAATTTTATGTTCTGTGAGTCTTTGGTTTGAAAATTTTTTTTTATTAATTTTATTTTTGTATGTGTATGAATGTACTGTCTGCATGCAGGTTTGTGCACCCGTGTCGTGCATGCCGCGGAGGTCAGAAGAGGGTCTCGGATTCCCCTGAAACTGGAGTTCTCCTGGAATTGGAGTTACAGACAGTTTTCAGCCTCCATGTGGGTGCTGGGGATCGAACCCAGGTCCTCTGCAAGAGCAGTCGGTACTTTTTTTTTTTTCCGAGACAGGGTCTCCTTGTAGCCCCAGCTGTCCTGGAACTCACTCTGTAAACCAGGCTGCCCTTGAACTCACAAAGATCCGCCTGCCTCTGCTTCCCAAGTGCTAGGATTAAAGGCGTGCGCCACCACGCCCGGCTTGAGCAGTCGGTACTCTTAACCGCTAGGCTATCTCTCCAGCCCCAAGTCTTTGGTTTGAAGACCAGGCACTTCCCTGTTTGGGGAATTCAGACAATACTTAGGACCTCTGGGTCCCTCTCGAACACTGTTCTAGTCATCAACCTGCAGATGTTTTAGTTCACTGACATGTGCCAGGCCTGACGAAGAATGTATAAAAGGCCAGGGAAGGAAGACTTTGCCTTAGTGGAGCTCCCAGTGGAGAAGGGGGAGAATGTGTAAAGAAGTGGAAAGAGGCTGACCAAAAAAAGAAAAAAAAAAAAAAGCAGGGTGTGGTGGCACACGCCTTTAATCCTAGCCCTTGGGAGGCAGAGGGAGGCAGAGGCAGGCAGATCTTTGTGAGTTCCAAACCAGCCTGGTCTACAGAGTGAGTTTCAGGACAGCTGGGGCTACGGGAAGACCCTGTCTCAAAAAGCCAAAAAAAAAAAAAAAAAAAAAAAGAAGCATTTGAAGTGCATCTGCTGCTGCTGGTGACCACTGGGAAATAGACACAAGCTAATGTAGAGACGCTTCAGGAAGTCAGAATTGACACAGGGGCCCAGGAAAGCCCTGTTCCTGCAGGGGTCTAACCTCCACCTCAGGATGGGAACATGAGAGGACTGGCCAGGCAGGGAACACGCAGAGAGGGCAGAAGAAGAAGGCATGGAGGAGGAAGGCATGGAGGAGGAGCTCAGCGGGGTGTGTCCCGAGTCCGGAGGGGGACAGAGGCTGGATCAGACAGCTCAATAAAAAGCACCACGGAACTTTTTAATTTTTTTTTCATTTTTTATTTATTATTATTTTTTAAAGAATTTTTAAATTTATTCTTGTATGTGTATGAATGTACTGTCTCCATGTAGGTCTGTGTGCACATATTGCGCAATGCCCTGCAGGTCAGAAGAGGGCGTCGGATTCCCCTGGAACTTGAGTCAAAGACGGTTCTCAGCTGCCATGTGGGTGCTGGGGATCAAACCGGGGTCCTCTGCAAGAGCAGTTGGCGCACTTAACCGCTAGGCTCTCTCTCCAGCCCTACTATTACTTTTTTAATGTATTTAAATGTACTATCTGCATGTAGGTTTGTGCACCTGTGTCGTGCAATGCCGCGGAGGTCAGAAGAAGCCATCTCTCCAGCCCCCACAGAACCTTTTAATTCTAAGTATGAGAAATGACTATCAAAGGGTAATAAACAGGGGCTGGAGAGATGGCCTAGTGGTTAAGAGCGCCGACTGCTCTTACAGAGGACCCGGGTTCGATCCCCAGTTCGATCCCCAGCACCCACATGGCAGCTGAGAACCGTCTTTACAGTTCCAGGGGAATCTGACGTCTTCTTCTGACCTCCGCGGCATTGCACGACACAGGCGCACAAACCTACATGCAGACAGTACACTCATACACATACAAGAATAAATAAAAATTAAAAAAAGGTAATAAACAGACATTTAATGATCAGCTTGACATTTAAAAAGTTCAGTGTTGTTTAGATAAAAAGCCAGTGGGAAGAACTGTTAAGATCACTGCAGTAGCTGTTCTGGACAGGAAGCTTCCTAGATTTTAGGGCTGATAATATAATCCATCAAAGGAAGTGTGTGTGGCGGAAAACAGAAAACGTGAACCAGAAAACCAAGCAAAGAACAAGATAGGAAGGAGCTTTAAAATGTCAGACCTACAGAAGAGGCAACCCATTGTAGAAGTAGAAGCACCCACAGGGGGAAGTGGGGTTCCGGAAGAAGGGGGAGGGTGGTGTTTGTGCTCTTGGAGAGGATGGCAGTGTCCTGAGGAGGAAGAGGAATCTGAGAACTGAGGTCTTCATCAACCTTCTCAGAGCAGGCACTGCAGCTTCTCCTGCATGGTGTGTGCGTGTGTGTGTGTGTGTGTGGGGGGGGGGTTCTTATGCGGAGAGCATAGAAGAATATTTGTCCTTGAGAAATGTACTTTTGAAAGGGGAGAAGAAATAAGTGTAAGGACAGTTGTATTTTTGTCAATTGTAAGATTTATTATCTGAGAAAAACTGAACACTTGTGAGAAAGGTCAATTGGCATATAAAAATCCGTGTAATTAACATCAAAAGTGCTAGGCGGCATCCTACGGTGAAGCAAGAAGGACCTGAGGTAGCTGTGGACTTGCTACTCCCTACAGGAAATATGTATTTACTGGAGGAGGTTCAGGTCACTGCACTGAGATTTGAGGAGACTGAGACAGGATTTGCACAATGTGTGGGCACACATTGCTCACGTTTCTGAGACAGGAGCACTAGTTCTTCCTTACCACAGAGGATGCAGGTTTGGCAAAAGTGTCACAGGTGTGCATTCTTGCTTTGCATTGTGGGACTGAGGCTGATGGAAGGTGGGTTTAGCAGAGGTAAGGACAGAGATGCTGCATCTCCTGGAAGCCTTGTGGTCTTGCACTTCCTACCTCTAAGGTCACACAGCTGGGCCTCTCTGTCCCTCTGTCTCTCTGTCTCTCTGTCTCTGTTTCTGTCTCTGTCTCTGTCTCTGTCTCTCTCTCTCTCTCTCTCTCACACACACACACACACACACACAGTGAAGTCAGGCTGAGCTTTGCATGTTAGAGCTGGAACAAGGAAGGGCATGACAGCCTTTAAATCTCAGATGAAAGAAAAAGAATGTGTGGAGAGTGAAAACAATGGTAGGAATCCAACGTAAACACGAGTGTGGTCGGTTATTTATACTCTCTAGGGGGTGATACTTGAGTTTTAGGGATTTAAACTAGTAAGTTAAGACATGTTTTTGTTTAAGGGGCAACAAAGTCAGAAATGGACACAGGCTTGGGGGGGCACCACAGGCTTACAGCTTCGTGTTGGAGCATCTGCCCAGCAGGTGTGAAGCCCTGAGTCTTAGTCACAGCTCTGGAAAAAAAAAATGAATATGTGAAATAATTAGGCCAGGGGAGGAAAATGGATTGGCCATGTGTCTGGGGGTAAGATTTTGAATAAGAAATAAATTCATGGTTCTAGGGTCACTCCTAAGTGAGAGAAAAAGGGTTGGTAGCTGGCAAATTAGCCCTGAGTGGGTTGTGTACTTAGCACGGGTTTAAGGAATATGTTTTTCAAGGGGTTGGATTGGTAGAAAAGCATATCCTAAAAAAAAAAAAAGAATATCCTAAATAAAGCATTAAGCAGGGTGGGATATAACATAAGTGACCCTGAAATATTAGAAGACAGAGGTGCTAACAGTTTCCCAGTGCAGAGTCTATGCTTGGCTTCCATCCTGCAGAGTAACTGGGTATGGTCATAAAGGTGAATTTATACACATGAAGGTGGTACACTCATGCACATAAAATAAAAATAATAAATAAAATATTTTAAAACAAAACAACAAAAGCTCCAAAAGGTAAATATATATATCTTTAAATTTTACCAGAAGAAAACTTTTTTTTTTTTTTTTTATTTCGGTGTGGGATCTTTTCAATGTTTTCACTTTCTTCCTGAGTTATTCTTTCTTTCCTTATTTCTTTGAGTTTGTCTATTACTGTTCTTTTAAGAACTGTGTCCTGTGTTTGTTTCCATGGAGAACTCATTGTTGGAATCTCCTATAGGATGACAATTTTGGGGGGATTTATTGTTTGCTTTTTCCATGTTGTTTGATTTTTCTTTTGTGCTCTCAGCCTGTGGATTTTGATTTGTTGTTGATAGTATGATGATGTGAAATTCAAGTGCTTTTTCATTTGGTTGAAGGCCTTTCCTCTAGGTTGGAAGGTTGTCTCTTCTGTTACTTTGTGTTCTGAGTCACCTTCTCTGTTCCCACCATAGCTGCAAGGGGGTTTGGCAGCACTGGTTTTGCCTGCCCAATCCTATCACCACCAAGGTGACCTTAGGGCCTTACCCAATGTGGTCTGGAATTTGGAGCAGCTCTGGGGGCCCTGTTCCAGAAGCAATAGGGTTTGGATGGACCTAGAACCCTGTGGTGGAAGTGACTGGG
The DNA here is from genome assembly GCA_009823505.1 of Rhizomys pruinosus. Classification (NCBI taxonomy): domain Eukaryota; kingdom Metazoa; phylum Chordata; class Mammalia; order Rodentia; family Spalacidae; genus Rhizomys; species Rhizomys pruinosus. Next base: position 201,770 of record VZQC01000499.1, read on the forward strand.
CTCAGATGGTTCTGGAACCTGCTTTCGAAGAAGCCTGTCACTCTCCTTGGACTGGCAGTGACAGGGATCAATTGGTTCTGGAATCCTGTAGCAGAAGTGACTGGGCTCTGATGGTCCTGAAACTCTGGACTGGAAGGGAAAGGCCTTTGGATCTAGTTGTTCTTTTAGTGAGGTGAAGGTATAGTTTTTATTTTAATTTTTAAAATGTTGTTTATTGAAGTTTTGTACAAATCATAATTAGAAACATTTCTCAGTCCAAAATTAGCTCATTCCCATTCCATCCTCCAAAAACACGATCCCGATTAAATACATTTTGCTGATGTATGTGACTTGCATTTTTTTCAAGTCTTTTTTTCCTTTTTTAAAATTTTATTTTGAAGTTTTATGTTATGAATGTACTGTTTACACATAGGTCTGTGCACCTGTATCATACAATACCCTTGGAGGTCAGAAAAGGTGTCAGATTTGCCGGAACTGGATCACAGAAGGTTGTCAGCTGCAGTTTTTCTAGGCAGAGTTTTATTGTTAGGGGCTGAAGTTTACTGTTATCAAGTTAGTCTGTTCTTTGACGCAGTCCTTTTCTGTTATTCCCTCCAATATGTATTTCTTCCCAGAATTAATCCTATATGTTCTTCACACATGTACCAAAATTATGGTGTCTGAAAGTAATTGATATGTTAATTCCAAAACCATGTTTAGGAATTTATTCCCTTGAATTTTACATTATCTTTTAGAGTAGTATATGCAAACTTTAGTTGGCATAACATACGTCCCCTATATACACACAGTTACAAATTTCTGAAAATAAGTGTAGGTTGTGTCTTATCATACATTATAATTGATACAGTTTTTTAAGTTAAAATTTTTCATATCTATATACTATTATCTATTATCTATCTACTATGTATCTATTCTATCTATCTATCTATCTATCATCTTACCCTATCATTTATGTCTATCATCATCATCATCATCGTCATCTATCTGTTGTCCTTACTACATATGTTTTCTGTGCTAGTATCCATTTAAGAGAGATATCATTCTATTTGTTTTCTGGGAGTGTGACTTAGTTCACTTAGCATAATGTCTTCTAGTCCATCCATTTACATGCAAATTTCATTATGCTGGCTGTGGCAGAGTTTGCGTGATTACTCAGGGCAGTCATAGTGTATATTTGTTTAGTGAGATTGTCTGCCTGTTGATTAAGTGAGACAGGAGAATTTGGTTATTACTCAGGGGAGTCATAGTATGTACTTTTTAAGTTTTATATTCTTTTTATGGTTGTTATTAATTGTATTTTTTATTATTTCTTTGGTAACAAGATTATGTACTAATCAAATCTATAATATATATAAACCCAGAGCCATTGCATTCTGCCAAACATGTTTTTTCATCTTTTATTCTCGTCTTTCTCAAAATTCTGGATGGGAAATTGGGATGGTTGGGTAGAAGTTCACCGTTTCAGTCATATCTTTGATGCAGTCTTTTTTATGTTGTTGTGTTGTTCTTGTTTCTTTCTTGATATGCATCACTTCCCAACTACTTGGACAAAAGCTCAGGGGCCATGCACAAAAATAAATGGTAGTTAGCGCGCTAACCACAGTATGAGGGATTTACCATTTCATTCATCTTTTTTCTATTGGGACGTGTGTTACTTCACTTCACACTAATATGTTCTAGCTTCCATCCTTACCTGCAAATTACATGATTTGTACATCGTTTCTTTATCTGCTGCATAGCAACTCACATTTATAAGGTATCACATTTTTCTCTATCCATCTCATTAGTTGAGGGGCGACCTTGGCTGGTTCAGCCTTTTTGCTTATTGTGACGAGAGCTGCAATTAAAAAACAGTATCTGTGCATGTATCTTTGCGTAGTATGTGTCATTGTGAGTTATTCCAGAGTGGTATGCACTGGGCTCAGTGGAAGGCTCATTTTGCAGTCTTTTCAAGGGTGTTCTCCACTACTGTTCTATCCATAGTGGCCGTGTATCAGCTTTGACATTCCCACAGCCCTAGTGGATGAGTGTTCCCTTTCCCAAAACCTCCAGCAATTGGGTATCAGTTGTTTCTTGATCGTAGCCAGTTCTTATTGAGCTAGAGCGATGATATTTTAAAGTGTGTTATCATTGCATTTCCTTGATAATCTAGCACAATGAACATTCTTAGATGTTTTCAAGGCATCTCGTAATTCCTCCTGTGAAGTCTCTTTCAGATCTTCTCATCTTTTGAGTGATTCATATTTGTTTCTTTTTCTTGTTTTTGATAGCTGTACTGTACTTCTGGAATAATGCTTTGGTCAGAGTGTATTTGAGTGAACGGTCTCCCCCCTCTGGGGTATTTATCATTCTTTTTTTTTTCTTATTTTCTTTGTATGTTTCAGATTTTGTGTTTATAAGGTCTTTAGTAATTGTCGATTCTTATTTCTTGTGAACAAGGCTGCGTGCTGATTTAGGAATTCTTTTCTACTCTTATGTCACTTTAGCTTGCTTGCCAAGCTATTTTCTCTCTATTCACCTTCAGAGTTTGGGTTTTAGTTGAGGTCTTTGATCACTTGGAGTTTGATTTTTTACAGGGTGAGCAGGAGTGGGTTAATTTTATTCTTCTACAAGATTGTATCCAGTTTTGCCAACACACTTGCTGAAGATGCTGGTCATTTTCTCCATTGTGTACTTCTTAGGCCCTGTAACAATCTTGGGGTAGCTGAAATTGTTACTGAGCTCACAGTTTGGTACTTCAGTTTTTGTCCATTTGTCCCAACTGGTCTGTTTTTGTGCCAGTAACACTGTTTTATGATATTGCACTTAGGCCTTGTAGTTAGTTTCGCTTGGGTATAGCAACCCCCTGTATGCTCTTTTTCATCGAGTTGCTTTGTATATTCGGAGGTCTTTTGCTTTTTCCATGAAATTATGGACTTTTCCCCCACTTGTGCAAGATATTTAGGGGAGTTTTAATTGGATTGCGTTGATCTGTTTTGTACTTCTTTAAGTGGTCCTTTCTTACTTTAAGACCTAGCAATCTGTTTTCAAGTACTATATTGAAGAGGGATGGTGAAAGGGGGGCAGGCTTGCTGAGTTCCTACCTTTTAAGGGGAATGTTTTCTGTATCTTCTCCATTTAGGATGATATTGGGTATGGGTTTCCTGTATATGGCTTTGATTACATTGAAGGAATGTTCCTGCAACACCAATTCTTCTCTAGGACTTTAGCATGAAGGCATGCTGGATTTGTCAAGGCTTTTTTGCATCAATTGAGGTGATCGTGTCTTTTTGTCTTTTATACCATTTATGTGTTTTATGATATTATTGATATTCATATGTTGAACCATTCCCTTTGCATGTCTGATGATGAATCAACTTGGTCTCTCATTAAGAATCCCCAAATGCCAGGGACCCAGAGGCAGCTCTGAGTTCTGCCTGCTGGCGTGGCCAGCGTTTCTGCCCTGGCATCTCCAGTGGGAGTGCTGGCAACCACTAGGCCTGAGAGGAGGGCCTTATCTCAGGAGGAGTGTGGCTCATGGTTCAGAGCCAAGAGAGGACAACAGTGCTCCTCACCCAGAGAGGAGACTGGGTGGGGGAGGTGCACCCAAGAGAATGATCTGACTGCGCGTTTCCTTACGCGCAGTGTCACCTCACGATGCTGCAAGCCCATAACTGGAGAAATGAGAGAGCAAGACCCACTGGGCCACTGGGCTGAGCCCGTCACCTGGTCTCTCAACTCCAAACGTGGGTTATTGGAATGTCAGATCTGGGAACCTCTTACCTCCCTGCAATGGGATCCCTGGCCCTAATCTCTGCAACCTTTGCATTTTAGATCACTCACATTTCACTTTGCTCTTCTGACCTCTGAAAGAGCTAGCCCAAACTTTGTGGACAATTTTAGTTGACAAAAAGTGATCTGAAAGATGTTTACAGAAAAGAGCTGGAATTCCATCTCTGAATGAGGGTTAATAGTCGTATACATGTTTTTGTATCATTGGTCTTCTAGGCCAAATGGGATGTTTCCAGAGAATAGACTGTCAATCTACTTAAAAACTGCTTTTACACATTTGCTGAGGGAAAAGAAAAACAATCACCTAAATGCTTTCCTCAAGTATCAGACTACAAGTTGCTCAAATTTGAAACTTAGGAGAGAGGATTAATAATAAACATCTATAATTCCATAACTCCATTGTATGTGATGATTTGTTGGTATTTTCTTTTTATGTTACACATAGATTCCCTTTCAGATTAGCATACATTGCTCTGTGTCCTCGTTTCTCCCCTCACTGTTATGCCATGTGTTCTGTATACTTAGGAAATAGACATAGTGTACCCATGGCACAAATGATAAAAAATGTTATATTTGTGTTTCTTGCTTGTGTGTTCAAAAAAAAAAAAAAGAATCCCCAAATCAAGGAAAGTATAGCTCCTGGCAGAAGATAGTCCGAGGCCATGTGAATTAATTTGTAACAGACTATTGAAGAGGCAGTAAAGTTATACCGTAGACTTAAAACTTCTGCTTTTTGTTCCCATTATTTTTGAAACATGGGATTAATTTTCTTTAGTTTTTTTGAGCTGTTTGTATTGTGTTCCAGAGTTGTTTATATGGGGGATGGTTAATAAGAAATTTTAAAGTGTGAAAATGACCAAGTAACCTTTGAGGAGGAGTGTCTTATAAGTTTTAGGAGAGAGATTACAGAGGTTAGGGATATGGGAATCAGAAGCCTTGTTAATCGTACATCATGACATTGTATTTGAACGATGTTTAATTTTGCTATCTCAATTTATTTTTGAGTTAAAAAATATAATTTCGTTCTTGGAGAAATGAGTTCTGGAGTTGTTGTCTAGCAATACCTCACTTAATGCCTGTGACAAATTTGATGCATATTTCCCTTAATAAACATCAAAGTCGCATAAATTTTGATGTTAAACTTTAAAATTTAATTAGGAACCAATGAAGGTGAATATTGTCAACATTGAGATTTTTTCAATTAATTATATTTTTGTATATGTATGATTGTACTCTCTGCATGTAGGTTTGTGTGCATGTAGGTTTTTGCGCCCTTGTGTAATGCTGCATTTGGTGTCCGATTCCCCTGGAACTGGAGTTAAAGATGTTTTTTTTTTTTTTTCTTGTGGGTGCTGGGAATTGCAAACCCAGGTCCTTTCTTCTGCAAGAGCAGTTTGGTGCTCTTAAACATACTGAAGCATGCTTCCAGCCAGTCAACATGAGTTTAGCTGACAGTTTATATTTTTTCAACTATCTTCTCCATGAAAGATTCAGGAAATTTTTAGAGATTGACTAATTCCAGGTGGACGTGGTTTGGGTATTTAGGCTGGTTCTGGGCATTGGTCTAAGGACTTCTAACTCAAACCACCGCCATCTCTCCACCCTGTGGTTTGACATCTTCATTGTTGATGACCCCATGTTTCTCCTTCTCATCTCCGTGGCTGTCCTGTACACGTAGCTCCCATCTGATACTGAGTGCTCTTCAGTCCTGGGGACACTTCCTGAGACATCCCTGGACAGCAGCATGGGAAGGTCTTTGGTTCTGTCCTCCTTGGTCCTGACCCAGCAGAGAAGCAGCAGAACTCAGTAAGAACAAATACTCATGTATCTTGCGAGTGGCAATTGGATAGTATGGGTTTCCTTTTTGTGATTAAGATAGAAACTGAAAGTTGAGGTCCAGGTTGATTTAAAACTGTATCATTTCGATGAATTATAAGTTTGAATTTTAATTTACACAGTTCTAAATCATATTCAATTCATCATCTTCCACCCACATTCTTCTTACTGTCTATTAGCAAATGTGTCCTCCTAAGCTGATTACTAAGGAGACAGGGTCATGATTGTGGTGATCAGGAAGATGATGAGGATGGCTGTCTCCTAAACACCATGAACTATTTTTGAAAGTTTCCTGTTTCAGGAACTGAGCCATGTGACCCATGTAGCTCATTTCACTTCATGTGTTTTATTTTCGTATCAATGAAGGGCAGCTTTTTTGAGATGTCTAATGCAGTCTTAAACCTGCTAGTGTCTGAAGATGACCCTCAGCTCCTGGTCTTCCTGTGTGCAGTTCTCAATTGCTTGGATTACAGGCGTGTCCTACCACACTAGGTATATTATGGATACCTTACAAGAAAGAGCACATTATTACATAATCTGTAGTAGACTGTCACTTAGAAAACTGTCCTTAAATATGCTGAGTACAAATTCAGGATATGTTATTTAATTTTATTCCGGCAAGGTGTTTGTTTTAGAAATAGTGAATGATTCTGCTTTCTCTTACCAGAGTAGAGTACCCCTTTCACTCTCTCTGTCTCTTGATTTCATTTTATGTCTCTCCATCTCTCTCTTCTTTGTATCCCTGGTACATCACAAAGCAGAGCAGTGTTTTTACCAGCCAAACCCACTGTATAGCTGCAGATCACAGGGTAGGGCCACAGAAAGTGTAGACAGACAGGTGGTCACACATCTCTGTTTGTCACTCCTGGATATTCATGAAGCTTTCTACAATCCTCCATGTTTGTTTTATCCCACATATTTTCAAATAAAGATAAGCCCATTATACCTTGGTTTTGCACTTTACTATAGAACCTATGCTCATTTGGTCAAACATTTCACTTTCCTTGAAGCCTAAAACTTTCAATTCCTGCTTAGAGGACCTGATTTCTGAAAAATTAATTGAGTTTAGTTTGCATGTTTTTAGAGGTTTCATATTTAGATGTTTCCTGTCACCTCCACTTAACTCATCCATGGGATAGAGTAGTTTGTTGGTGTCTTCAAAACTCAGCATTGTCATCTGAATGCATTAGGACTATAGATCACTGTATTTGTAGTGATAAAACAGATATTGATGGTTTTATGTGGTTTTAATGTGTCTCTGGTAAATTATGAAAAACTTGAAGCTGAGGAGGTAGCTCTGTCAGTAGTAGAAGTGCTTGGCCTCTGTATGTTTGCTTTGCAAGCCTGAGGACCTTAGATAGATCACCAGAATCCACATTAAAAGGATGTCTGGCCTGTGTGTGGTGTGGGGGGCGGTGAAGGTGTGGGCAGACATATCCCTGTTTCTTGCTGGGTACTTGCTCTATTTTACTTGTTGAATTTCAGGGCAGTGTCAGATTGCGTCAAATGTAAAGGAAGGTGGACAGTGCCGAGAGGATGCACTTGGCTTACTTGTTTGTCTCCATAATGTTACAACAACACAACAACAACGGCACCACACACGCACACCTGCACCTGCATACCACAAGGCATTCATATACAAACATAAAGACACATAGAAACACAAATACAACAGAATTAGGGAAAACTTTTATAGTAGTAACATTAGAAGTAATAGATTTAAATGTATATATGTTCTTCTTAGTGAATGCCCTCTGATGTGGATTTCAGGTTTCTGTGGGGTTTATTTTTGTATTGGTATTGTTTACTTACATTTGGGGACAATCAGTCTTTACTTTCTGATTTTCTCAGAGCCTTATGCATAACTGTCCGTCTAGGAATCCCATGAAACATACCATCATCTATGTAGAACAGGAGTGTACACATGTTTTTTGTTCACCTAAACTCCAACTTGGGTTTGTTAGCTACAAATTCTTCCTTTTTGAGGAATGTTCCACAGAGCTAGAGACAAGACAAAACAACTGTGTGTGTCCATGTCTTTAACATGGGGACCTACAGTTCAATTTAAATATACAAATCATTCACAGACCATCACAGATATTTTCATGGGTAATAAAAAGATGAAGATGAAGATACAAGCATAATTAGAGATTAATGAAGCCTTGGGTGAGGACCGCAGATCAGACATAACAATCATTCTGTGTTTCAACCCTTCTTAACAATACCACTGTTCATCAATAAATATCCTCCATTGCTTCACCGTGGATTTATTTTATTAAAATCAGTGTTCAAAAAGACTATTATACAGCCGACTTTGGTAGTACCAATAATAGTAACTTCAGGAACCTAATGAAACTATCCCCAAAGGTGTGGCAGGAAAAATGAATCCGCCACCCCACATAGAACTAAATATGGTATGAATTTTAAAACAAAGTTTACACAAAACATGGTTTTTCATGTAAGCTGTAGCTGTTCCTCTTTAAAAATAACAAACCAGTGCATTGTTGGAATTCCTGCATCTCCATTTAAATCTTAACTAGCTACACCTTGTCACTAAAGAAAAATTCGTGTATTCATTTTTTGTCTAGCCATTCTCTTTTTTTCAAACGTTACCTCTAAGAGGTGTGACTCACTTGGTCGTTATCAACGAATTATTTATAACTTGGTCTTAATGTGGAAGTGAATAAATCAGTTGTAAACAAAACAAAAACAATATACATATCCCTCCATATTAAAAGTGGAAAACTTCCATATTTAAACCGTCAAAGGGCAGTTTGAACCTCTAAAATCCAAATACCTATTTAGTATTCAGGTTTAAGACAATTTTTAAAATTTTTTGAATAAACCTTGCATTTTTACCCTTGAACATCAAGACTGATTGGTAGTCATCATTGCCATGTATAATTTAGAGTGTACTACATTCAGTTTTTAAAAGTCATTTACTACAGAAACAAAGCATATCTGTATTACATCCTGGAGATTTTAGCTCAGAATATTAAGTTGAGTAAATATTGCTTAAATGACAAATGTCATGGTAATTTCTTTTATAATTATATTCTATATATATTTTTATCAAAATCTAGACCGTGTCCCCCTATCTCCCCCACCCCACCAGAAGATCATGCATTCTGCCAAACAGGACTTTGTCATTTCTTCTTAAAATTCTCAGAACTTTCTCAATATTTCCATGTGGAAGTTGACTATACTGAGCAGAAGTTCACTGTTTTTTTTTTTTTTTTTTTTTTGAAGAAGTCTTTTGTGTTGTTGTTATTCTTTCCAAACTGCATCACTCCCAAGTGCTTTGAGGGAAGAAGAGCGTCAAGGCGACGAGTGAACAGAGGAAACATTTCTTAACGAACAGGTTAATTGGCAACTAGCTGACACTAGACGCAAATGATGACATCAATACGCAATAGTTGTCTTTTTGTTTTTGCTTGGGAGGTCTTTGTTACTTTCACTCACACGAGTGTCCTCTTTAGCTCCAGCCATGTTTCCTGCTCAAGCTCATTGATGTCATGCTTTCTTTACTGCTGCCAGTAGAACTCCAGTTGTGTAGATGTACCACATTTTTCTCTATTTCAGACTCATCAGTTGACTTGAGGAATGAACGTGCGGGCATTTGGCGTTGTTCCAAGCTTCTTTGCTCTAAATTTGTGAGGATGTAGCTGAACATAATATATGTGGCCCATGACTGAATAGCATATGTAAAATCTCTTGATGAGTTGGCGGTGTATGCCTCTTGGAGTAGGTATCATGCACATATGGAGTGTTATGGAACTGTCGGGTGGAAAGTTTGCTTTCCAAGTCAATTCCACAAGGGTCTCCACACTTGCGCTTTTCCATAGTGATATGTGAGCTGAGGTTTACGATTTCCCACCAGGCACCGTTGGAAGGTGAACGTGTCCGCCGTTTTGCTCCCCCATCAGCTTCGCCAGCACTTGGTGTCAATTTGTTTTCTTTGTCCTAGCCAGTCTTATAGAAGTAAGATGATATCTTAAAGTGGTATGTGATTTTCAACAGCCCTTTTCCTTAATCCATGATTAGGATTGTATTGAACAGCTGTCTTAACATTGTTTCTCACGCCATCTCTAATTTCCTCAGCTTGGGTTGGGAAAAGTTCTCGTGGTGTCAGTTCTTTGCCTCCATTCTAATGTAGTGAAGAGTCCATTTTGTTTTCTTCCTTTTGTTTTTTGACGTTAGTTTATAATTTCTGTGGAAATCAGCATGCTGGTTCAGATGTATCATTAGTGAAGTTTCCTCCCACTCTGGTGGGATTTCTGACGTAATGCACAGTGTACTTGATTGCTTCTTTTGATGTACAGAAACTTTTGAGTTTAATGAGGGTCCCATTTGTCAAGTTGGGTCAGACTCTTTAATCTTTCGCAGCTGCTGTCTGATTTAGTGGGAAAGTCCCACGTTTCTTTTATGCCAATTATGTCTCGCAGTCTGCTGCCAACTTTTTGTTCTATCACCTTCAGAGTTTGGGGTTTCACGTTCAAGTCTTTAATCAATCTGGAGTTGATCTATGTCTAAAGTACAGGGGAGAGGTAGGGGTTTAATTTCAATTTTCTTGTTTTATCAAGTGGTGATCCATTTTAGCTCAACACCACTGCTGAAGAGCTGTCTTTTCTCCATTGTGGCTTTCTTGGCCCCCTTGTCAAATAATGAGATTGGCTGGACCAAATTGATTGTGCTTCAGAAGTGTTGGATTTTGTTATTTTGTTTCATTGGTCAAACAGGTCTGTTTTTGTGTGCCAGTAACAAAGGCTTTTTCTGATGGACTATAGCCCTGTAATGTATTTTGAACNGAGTCTTTATTGAGACAGTTTCTCCCTGTAGGTCCAGCTGTCCTGAGAACTCACTCTGTAGACCAGGCTGGCCTTGAACTCCACAAAGATCTGCTTTGCCTACTGCTCCCAAGTGCTAGGATTAAAGGTTGCACCACCACGCCTGGCAGAAGAAAACATTTTTTGAAGTTACTAATGAGAATGCTTAAAGATGAGTAGAATCCCACCCTCACTTTCTTGCTTTAGTCTGTATTTATGTGAACTTGGGAGGGGAATTGAAGTACAAGGTTTTTTTTTTTTCATTTAAAATTGAAAGGGCCTCTTCTAAGTCACAGGTTAATCAGCTTCACACGGGAGTGCTCACCAGAAGTGTTCTGTGCTCCCTTGCTAGAGTGCCATATGCATGTATGTATGTATATGTGTGTGTGTCTGCATGTGTATGTGTGTTGTGCTGATGTATGGTATGTGTATGTATGTATGTATTTCTAAAATGTTTCCCAGGAGCTATATGATAGTGGCCTTGCTGCTCAGCAGCTCACCCACACTGTGTGTCTTTTTCCAAACAACCACACTTTGCACTCATTGATAAGCTAGGAATTGCAGCATATAGGACACTCTTCACGTAAACACATGCAGTACAGCCAGGACATAGCAAAGACTTAAATAACCCAGTGTGCCATCACTTGCCACCTCTGTTGAGAAAAAGCATTGCATTGAATTTTGCAATTTTTGGAAAAGATTTATCTCAACACACAACTATGCAGAGCATCTTCGGCACAGTTGAAATGAAATTCTTTATAGATGAGGTAGTCCATTAAGGGTAATTTAGAGATTCTAGCCATATTTTGAGTGAGTGTGAGGTCAAAGAACACAATGTTTTCAGTGGACTTAATACATTTTTGTGTCTGAATTCCTCCAGCCCCCCCCACATGGAAGACCTCTGACTTCCAAAGAAATTTAATGCTAAAATTTCCAGAGTCTGGATGAACTTTTCTGGTACAAAGTTTAATTGCATTCTGATCTATGATGCCATTAAGCAAAAGAGAAAACAGATCTCAGTGGAGCGAGACAGCGGGCACCTCATCTGTAACATACCCAGCACGTCTGGGGTGCAGCATTTGCAACCTGGATGTGGAAATTTTGCCGAGTCTACAGTGGAGAAGGTCCATTTCATGACAGACACATCTTAGTGACTCTTGCTGAAATCTGTGCTGACTGTAATGACCCAAGTATTACCTTGTTCTAGTTAGCGTTCTGTTGCTGTGACAAAACACTGATCAAAAGAAACTCGTGGGGGAAACGGTTTGTTTCATTCTTTCAGCTTGCAGTTCCAGCATTGGGAGAAATCAGCCAGGAACTCGAGCAGAAACTCAGGCAGGAACTTTAGCAGAGACCCTGGAGGAACACTGCTTCCCTGGCTTGCTCAGCCACCTTTCTTGTACTCCCAGAGGTGGCACTGCCCACAGAAGGCTGGGCCCTCCCACATCAACCAACAATCAAGAAAATGGCTCACAGACGTGGCCACAGGCCAGTCCTTGTCCCTGCCTGCCGGGACATGTAATGTCAGGTACTCTAGGGATACCCCAAAACCTGTGAAGATAAGCAAGAGAAAGAACGAGATCTTTGCGAAGTCGTGTCAAGAGTCTAATTATATTGAGCCAAAGACAGCAGTATATATTTAGCAAAAGGCACGGTGAAGAATGCACAGGAAGAGGGAGGTGGGTAGAAGGTAGCTCTTGATTAAAAGTTAAAAAAGTTTTATCGGCTGGTTGCTACGTAAGACCGGCAGAGACTGTTTTGCTCATGATAAGCTTTCCTCCGAGGGCTGTTGGCTCCAGAAGAAGCTGTTACTTGTGATAAGCTGTCCTCAGGAACATCAGGTATGCAGGGTAGGGAAGCTTCTGCTGCACGTACCTGCACCTTTAGGGAACAGCCTCATGAAGCTTGATTCAGAGTTAACACTTTATGAGCAGGCTTACAGACTCCTCACATATCCCCCTCTCTTTACATTAAGAGAGGCTCGGGGAGATATCCAGGTAGAGTGGCACCATCAGCGATTGTGTGACCGTCCCTGTCTTAGAGTTCGACCTCTACAAGGACCCTCTTCCTTACCGTCTTGGGACGCCCTGTCATCCTCAGGGCTCTGTCTTAGGTTGGTAAGGGGAGAGGAAGTTGCCGTCCTTTGGGGCAGCCACCTGGGCTGGAACAGGCCAGCCTTACTCTACATACGCCTGGGACGATAATTTTACAAGGAGCGAACAACAAGCCGAATGGCAGGTGAGGAACTGTGGCCAGAGGAATGGGCGAGCGGGCCCAGGTTGTCCATCAGCTTCTTCTTCGATGGCCAAGCTGAATGGATAATGGACTCAGTGCTCGTAAGTGAGAAGTCTATTTGTGATACTTAAAAAATTGGTTATCGTTAAGACACCCATGGCCCAAAATGAAATTAGCAAGATGCAATCACACATGACAGGTCCCAGGAGACAAGGTAATAAGGTGGACCACCAAGAAGGAGTGGACAACCAATTTTCATACCAGGATTTTTGTTGTTTGTGTTTTCTTTTTGTAAGCTATTTTTTTACTAATCCCATCATCAACGTCTCCAATTGGATTTTTAATATTTTTAAAATTTAAACGATGGCACGGGAGGAACTGGATCGATCAGCACTGGGATCTAGGCTGGATGTTCGTAAATTTCTGAGATAAATGATCAAAATTCCTGAGGTTAGTAAGATTGAAACTCCTGGATAGTAACTAGGCTGTAATCGAGTTAAGCAAGTAGGTAATTTTCTGCAGCATGTATATCTGACAGCTTTGCTCCAAGCATACACAGGAGAAGCTTCTGGGTCTCCTCATATGTCTCAGCTGTAAAAAGGACCAAGTGTAACTATGCAGACCTTCAAGTGTCTGTAGGTTCCCAGCTAGCAAGTGTGCTCTTATATTCACTTAGTCGAGATAGTGCAGAGGACCAAGTTCTAGAGAGACAATAAGACAAGGTACACCACGTAAGCTCGGAATTTGTGTACTAGATGGGAGAACCAAAAGAGAGATAAGCGGGAAAATACAAAGACAAAAGCGTTTGATTTAGAAGGATGGGGATAAGTTCACACAAGTCTTGCTAGTGATCGGATCATTAAAGAGGATCTAGCAAATCACGGGGAAGCCATTCATAGCAGCTTTATCCTAACAATGACTTAATCATGTATCTCCCACCACACTTACTGTTGTCCTAACACTGCAAACCTGACCACAAGTCCCTGGAGGGTATTTAATTCCCTACAAGATGAATCCCAAATTCCCCAAAGCTTTTTAAAAAAATATTCACCTAACATTTGTCTGTCTCTGGAGTGTCATTTTTCCAGGATCATATGAAGTGACCAGAGTAGAGATCTAACTATTTTAAATTCAGCTTTAAGAAGTCCCCACCACGGGATAATGATAACTCTTCTTAAGAGACACTCTGGTGCCTTTACTGGGAACCCATCTCTTTTTCCCAGTTGTAGCTCCAGGAAAAAAATGTCTTTACTCTCCCACGTGTCCTTAACTTACTGATGCTTCCACTCCACAGACTAAATGTCTAACCAGGACTCTGTCAAGACTGCCACAATTCCCACTTCTTTTATACAAAAAAGAGCGGGGAGACACCCACTTTGTAAAGCGTGGGTTTGTAAGTATCTATGTTCATAGATTTGAACAACCAAAGGTTCCATAGTCCAATTGGGAAAAGGCTTGTGTGCACACGCATGTTGATCAAAAAGAGTCCAGTTCGTCTTGCTGTAATCATACATTTTACCCAGTCTCTCTTGCCAGCCACATTACATTCTACACACGCCTCACGCGCTGCCCGCAATTTGTTGACCCTAGGCTTGAGGAGGGGCACAGGTGGTGGGTGAGAAGAAAAGCAGATGTTATTTTTTACTTCCAGTCAGGTTGTTTCCGTTTCATGGGTTGACAGCCTAATCCAGGGTACCTTTTTAAATCCCTAAACAAGCACAAGCATTAGGATGTACAGGCATTTAAGCAATATTATTATGGCAAGCTAAAGCTGTGAGCATTAGACACATGAATGTTTGGATGGTATGTTAATCCATAAACTGTGATTTTTCTATAAAAGCAGGATGACAAGTTTCTACTTGTGGACTCATATTAACTCCTAAACCATAGAGGATGTACAGCCCAGTTATTGTGCATCAGCATGAATTATTCCTCCAAGGAGAGAGCTATAGTCAATTAGATCTGGGATATAATATAGACACTGGCTGCCAATGTGCACATCTGTCTCTAGGTCATGTGAGGTGTAGCTGTTGCTCAGAAGGGAGCCAATTCTTACTCATGAGCCATATTTGTTCTTTAATGGCCTTTGGTAATGCTCTCTGGGCATTTTAAAGCCAACCTGGTACATTAGCAGTGATGTCTCAAAATATTTTTTCATGCTTTACACCAGATCTTTTGACTAACAAGGACTTACCACCTTTTCTCTTGCTGTATCCCATTTTTTACAGGCAAAAGGCCTATATAATTTTGGGGGGCTTGGATTCCCCCAGCCAACATCACCTTGGCAGAAAATCCATTGTTGACAACAGAGCTTTCCTGTATTAACATATTGTGCTCAATTGCACCACTTATAAATTACATTTTGGCTCTAGATAGAGAACTGTCTCTGTACAGTTTGTATGCCTATCAATCAACCAAAGAAGACAGTCACACCTGTTCTTATAGAGCATTTTACCGGATATATAGCAGAGTTCCAATTTACAGTTGGGGAATGGCTCCACTACCATCACATTTTCCCTTTTCCATATAAAGTTGA
This sequence comes from Rhizomys pruinosus, assembly GCA_009823505.1. NCBI lineage: Eukaryota > Metazoa > Chordata > Mammalia > Rodentia > Spalacidae > Rhizomys > Rhizomys pruinosus. Next base: position 216,974 of record VZQC01000499.1, read on the forward strand.
GGTAAGAAAAGGGGTTTCTCAGCATCTGGAAGTAAACTTCATTAGGACACAATATAAACAGATATCTCCAAAAACAAGGGAATTTAGAGAAATGTTCAATATCTGTGACTCAGGCAATCTGAGGTTTCCTTTTCTTTAATATCCAGATGGGTCAGCCTCTCTGATGGCATTTTTCAGTCCATCTTGTAGTTAAAGATTGTGTATTTTCAGACATTCAGCCATTGTTGGAAATTCAAAACAAATTATAAACAATTAACATTTTATATATCTTAAATTTTTAAAAAAATTTAAAATTAAAAATTTATCAAAAGTCTGGACTATAAAGGGAATATTATACCACCTCCCTCTTTTTTGATCAGTAGGTGACTAAATTGTATTACAAATTTCCATAAACAGGAACCAAAGTATAAGTTTTAATCAAAAATTCTCCTAAACTGTTTATTTTTGACTGTATGTTTATTTGGGAGGTAAACTCAGACTTAATTTCTTTACATTATCCTACAACAATAAGGAAAATTTTACAAGGTGATACTGTATAAAACAGAAAAAAATACAGAGACCAATCTTGTGTGCCTTAATCTCAAAGCCATTGTTGGAAATTCAACACAGTATTACAAATAAAGCAATTAACATCTTGCATATTTCCTCATTAGTTTAAAATGCCTCATTACCATTTCTAAACTGTAAAGTCTTAACAAAAGTGGATTATAATAGCTATCTTTTTCCAAGCTCTTGGCCTTCTACAGGCCTGGGGGGTTATTGTAAATAAATCTACTTTAAAGATTTTTATATCTAGTTCTTAATAAAAAAAAATATGTATATTTTTCGTATTAGTTTATCATGTTCATCAGTTAATTTAAGACTGGCTAGATATGCCCATGAGAAGTTGTTACCATCCTTACCATCTTGATTAAGTTTAATATAAATTTTGGTGTCTTAAAGATGGACAGGGCCAGTTCCAACTTTAAGAGCAAAATTGTTTTTTTAATTATCATGCTATTAACAAATATATTTGAACCACAAAAATTACACTTCATCCATACACAATAGTGCACGCATGCATACCATACATACACACATAAACATAAAAAGATTTTGTTAGGTTAACCTGTAAGATAAGAAAGACATATCGTTTGATGTCCAATGAGAAACATAAAATCAATTTGGTATATGGGTTATTTTTACGATAGGGTAATAAATGTCTAGTAACTCATAAAAACGCTAAGATCCAGTATTATGCCCAGTGTGCTATAGGGTGTGTCCCTATTTGTAACCACTTGTCTTTAATTAACTATACCTAAAGTTTTACTATTCTTTCCACCGATTCCTGGTCCGTTTCTGGTCAATCATCTCCTAAGGGGCTGGTTCCCTTTGCCTAAGACTAAACTGACCCTATATTATTTACAAATCTAAATATTGAGGATTTCCAAAAGCAGACAGGCCAAAGTTGTTTGAAGTACTTGAAATGATCCATCTGTCTTGCTATTAAGGACTTTAGAATAAAAATAAATTAATTATTTATTTAATTTGAAGTCTGGTATAGAGATCCCCCCTGTGTAGCTCTTTTCACTCAAGGTTGTTTTGGCTATTCCGGGTCTTTTGTTTTTCCAAATGAATTTAAGGACTTTTTTTTCCAAGCCTGTGAAGAAACTCTTGGGGATTTTGATTGGAATTGCATTAAATCTATACAAGGGTTTCAGTAGAATGGACATTTTTACAATGTTGATTTTCCCAATCCATGAGCATCGGAGGTTCTTCCATCTTCTCGTGTCTTCTTCAATTTCTTTCTTTAAAGGTTTAAAATTTTTGTTGTAGATATCTTTTGTGTCTTTGGTTAGGTTTGTTCCTAGGTATTTTATTGTTTTTGAGGCTATTGTGAGTGGGAAGGTCTCTTTGAATTTTTTCTCCAGTTGCTTGTTCTTGGTGTAAAGAAAAGCCATTGATTTTTTAGGTTAATTTTGTATCCTGCCACTTTGCTGAAGCTGTTAAGAGTTTCTAAGAGTTTTGGGGAGGAGTTTTTAACATCCCCTAAGTAAACAATCATATCACCAACAAATAGGGAAAGCTTGACTTCCTCTTTTCCAATTAGTAGTCCTTTAATTTCCTTTTCTTGCCTTATTGCTCTAGCAACACTTTTTCTTAAATGTTTTGCTGTCTTTTTGAACTTGTTTCTGTCATTGATTATTAATTCATTTTTATTGTAATTAAAATCTGACCTAAGAATGTCACTCTAACTTGAGGTTTCTCTAAAACACTCAGGTACTTCATTAATTACTTTTCTGTTACTGTAGTGAAACAACAATGCCAAACCAAACTTCTGGAAGGAAGAGTTGACTCTGGCTTCTGGCTCCAGAGAGAGAGTCTGTGATGGGGGGGCTGGCAGCAGGAGCTGAGCAGAAAACAAAGGGATCACTCTTCAACCACAAACGTGGAGCAGAGAGAGAACTGGAAGTGGGGCAAGGCTACAAACTCCCAAATACCACCAGGAAATAACATCCTTCCTACAGCAAAATGGCCTTCCAAGGGTTCCACACCTCCCTTAACAGTGCCACCCACTGGAGTCCAGGCTTCAAAACATATCAACCTATGGGGACATTTCCCATTCAAACTGCCAAAGGCAGATATGGTTACATTGAGAGGATAAAATCCATCACGGTGGAAGGGCATGGAGGCAGTTGCTCACAGGGAAACAGAGAGTGAATGGCCTAGCTATCAAACCTCAAGCTTAGCCCTCACTGACCTTCCTCCTTTCTTTTTAAAAATCTAGATAGGATTTGAGGATTTTGACTTTTCAAAAACTCCAACTCTTGGGCTGGAGAGATGACTTGGTGGGTAAAGGTGCTTGTCTCCGAGCCTGAGAGCCACACGGTGGGAGGAGAAAGCCGGTTCCTGGAAGTTGTTCTCCGACCTCCGCACCCACACCCCGGCACATGCGCACCTTCAACAATGACAAATGCAGATTCTGCTCACTCTTTCCCTCGTTTCTATTTAATTTATATCTTCTCTCATCTTTCTTATTTCTACGATTCTTCTAACTTCCTGGAAAGTTTGTGCTACCTTTTCTAATTCTTTGAGAAACAGTGTTTGATTATTTGAGAGGTTTCTTTGTTACAAAAATTATTATTGTTTATGTGGTGGGGTGGGCACGAGTGCCATGGTGTGTGCAGAGGTCAGAGAACAACTGTTTGGAGCTGCTTCTCTTCTAAAGGTAAAAACCTTTTTGTGGGTTCTGGGCATTGAGCTTATCACCAGGCTTGGGCAGCAAGCACTTTACCTGAGGCATCTCACTGGCCTGAGAACTTTTCAGCACAAACATCTATTGCTGTAACTTTCCCTCTGTGCTGCTTTGGTGTCCCTGATTAATTAGGTTATGTTGAGATTCTAGTTTTATATATATCTCTCTCAGTATTTTAAAATTTTTCCTTTCCTACTCCATTTGAGTCTTTAGTTATAAAATTGTTTTTTAAGTTTTCCATATTTGTGTTTCAATTTGTGTGACTGATGATTAGTTTCACACCATTGTGATCAGAGAAGATACTTGATCTGAGTTCAGTCTGTGTACCCTGAAGCCTTCTGTCCTGTCTAACCTACGGTCTATCATGGAGGATGGAAGAAGAGAGGCATGTTCTGTCTGGTTGTGTGGGATGGTCTGTATGTTTCTTCTTAGCAATATTTTGTCATTTGTTGTCTTTGTTCAATGTCTTTGAGTCATACATGATCAAATTCCACACGCCGTCCTTCCCTTCTTGGCTCAGTTCCAGGACTGTCCCCTGCCTGCAGGCCGACAGTCTCTAGGCTTTGATCCTGCAAGAAGGGGGGAGGGAAATCCACAGGAGATCACCTGTGGAAATGAACAAACTCACACACAGAGCCAGGGAGGATAGGAACTCCGTTTATTTTCTGTCAGTGAGGACTATATATTCAAGACTACGGTGCTTTGGGCAAGGAAGTGGGGAGCAGGTGGAAGGGAGGGGTGAACCAACTTGGTTCTAATCGGGGGGGCTGCAGAGCTCTGGTTTGTGCAGCAGGTAACTAGAGGAGTGACATTTTGATCAGTGTCTCGAGGGAAGGGGCCTGGAACTTTGCAGAGATAGGGTGAAGCAAGAATCATTGTAATATCCCAAATCTTCCTGCTACAGATAACTCTGAATGCCCACAGAGTTATCAGATAACTGGAGATCTTCCGGGACAGGTCTTATAAGTTCTCTCTTAAGCCACACACAAAGTTTCATTCCCACAATGTTTGGCCTAAAATGGATCTCAGGTCCAATGTTTTCTTATCAACTTGCTACCTGGGTTATTAGTCCACTGTCTGTCAGCTTGACACAAGGTTGAGACCCCTTGGAAGAGGGGACCTCAACTGAGAAATTATCTCCATCAGATCTGCCTGGGGGCCTGTCTCTGGGTCTTGTCATCCCCAGGCAGGTGGACCTGAGCTGTATAAGAAAGCCAGCCAAGGAAGCCAAAGGAGCAAGCCAGTAAGCAGCACTCCTCCGTGGTGCCTGCTTCAGTTTCTGTTCTGACTTCCTTCAGTGATGGACTGTGACCTGGGGATTATAAGATTAAATAAATGCTTTCCTACCCCAAGTCATCCTGGTCAGTGTTTATAGCACAGCACAGAAAACAAATGAGGACACTCATTGTTGACAGTGGGGAACCAAATATGAGAAGTGTATCCCAACCAATCTCCCCCTTCTTCACTTTATATATTTAAGCACACCAGTGTTGTGTGGAAACATATTTTCAGTTGCTATTTACTCTTCAGGAATTCAGTCTCTGTCATTACACAATAGCTTTTTTTTTGGCCTCTGAGTAGTTTTTAATTTAAACTCTTGGTCTAGTTTCACCAACTTTCTGCATTTTGTTTTCTATTTGTAGCAAGTGTTGTTTTTCAACCTTCACTTCCAATTTATTCATTCACTCACTCATTCATTCATTCATTCATTCATGCACTCATTCATTATCTATTTGAGACAGGATGCCACTCTGTAAGTCATGATGATCCAAACCTGAAATCCTTGTGCCTCTGCTTACTGAGTTCTGAGTGACAGACAGTAAGGTATTCATTCAAAGTTAAGTTTCTATCATCTCAAAATCGATTATTACAAGAAAAAGATACTCTTTAGAAGTCTTGTTTTAAGCTAACAACAAAATTCTACAGAAAATTTAGAAAAGAAATAGAAAATTATTCATAACATACCACACAGGAGACTATTAAGCCAAAAAGGAAGATAAAAGGAGAAGACAGAAATAACTGTACTTAGAAACCAGAAAATGTAAGTAGTAATGGTAAAGTATTCTGGGTTGGCATCCGTAGTCCCTTAACACAGGGAATGCTCCATGTTCTTCTTGCTTTCATGGTTTGAGGTGAGAAGTCAGTTGTAATTCTGATGGGTTTCCCTTTGTATGTGACTTGTTTTTCTTTTGTAGCCCTCATAATTTTGTCTTTGTTTTGGGCATCTAGCATTTTAACTATGTATACCGTAGAAATGCACTTTGCTCAGTAATACTTGAGTTGTTGTAATATTAGACTATCCATTTAGTTGTTACAGAAAATCCTTAATGGTAAATAACTACTATGGTTGTTGCCATAGTAGAATACTGCCTGTATTTCTACCTCTAGTAATGGGCTTTATGTGCTAGATTTCAATATCCTTGAGCCTGGGTCAGTGCACAAGTCTTTTTAAAAAGAAACATGGTTTACTTGCACAAAACTGATCAGATATGAGAGACTGTTAATGCCCTTGAAGTGTTTTTGTGGGTGTGAAACAAATGGTGAGAATTTGAATTGTTCCTTTATTATAGTATTGAAATTAAGTCTACTTAATTTATCAAATCATGTTCATGCTCTGACTTTATATACTTGTATCTATCAATAAACATTGTAATACTTGAAAAATAAAATAAAATAAAATTCAGTTAAAAAAAAAAAAGAAACCAGAAAATGACTGACAAAGGGCAACAGTAAGTCCTGGCTATGCAAAATGGCCTTTGTTGCAAATGAAAAATGCTCATCAGTAAGGAAATATACAGCGAGTGAACAGCGAACATCACACACACGTGCTACTTATACACACACTTCTCATCTCTTTTTAAAACGATTTATTCANTTCACAGACCCTGAAAAAGAAACTTTGTACTGACTTGTTCACTTTCTCTAAGATCAATGTGAATTTTGCTTATTAGTAATATGTGTCTAAAGTTACCATTATCCTTATGTCTCTGCAGAACTCAGGTGTTAAGCGTCGCATCCCACTTTCAAAGAAGCTTCTTTTGTGAAAGATCAAGACTGTTACAAAGTTACACAACTGGGGGAGGGAGGGCCTGGCTGAGATGTGTAAGTTGGTTAGGGCTTCACTATTAGCTGCAGCTTGCAAAGGACCTGGCTTTGGTTCATCAGCAACCCCAAGTGGGTGGCTAAAACCATCTGTAATTCCCAGTTCCAGGGATTCCAATGCCCTCTTTTTACCTCTATGGGCATTGCCATCGACTATGGGTGCACTTAACACATGCAAGCAAGCCCGTACACATAAGTAAATTAAAAAATATATGAATAAAAATATGCTTTAAAAACAAAACATTTTTTTTTTTTTTTTGTTCAACAACTGGTCAAAAAAGTAGATAATGAAGTGGTTGTGTGAGAGGTGGCTGCAAGCTCCACTAAAAGTGAACATACTGCATACTGCCACTTATACCGCCAGAAGGCTCAGGGACAGACGTCCAGGACAAATAAGGAATATCACCAACATGGGCGTTGAAGGGTACATATGGAGCTCAGATGCTTAATTATAGGTGGGATTAATAGTTGTAATTACGAAAGCTATGTGTAAGTGAAAGAATCATGCAATAAAAAGAGAAGGACGAGGAAAATTGTTGAGAGGCAGTGAAGGGGTGTGGGAGGAGGAGAGGTGCAGTCGGGGAGGAGTGAAATGTATGCAATTACGTAATCCACGTAATGAAATTCTCAAAAAATTCAATTAAAAATGTAAACTTGGTATACATAAGTAATGTAGAAACTGACTAAAAATTCTAAATAAAAGTCTATGGTCTGAGTGGTTAAATAAACTCTCAAAGATCAAGGCTGGAGAGATGGCCTAGGCGGTTAAGAGCCCCCACTGCTCTTGGCAGAGGACCCGGGTTTCGATCCCCAGCACCCACACTGGCGGCTGAAGAACTGTCTGTAACTCCAATTCCCAGAGAACTTCAGTTCCAGGGGGAGTCCAAAGCCCTCTTCTGACCTCCCGCGGCATGTGCGCACGACACGGGTGCACAGACTGCGTGCAGACAGTACATTCGATCAGACAAATGAACAAAAATAAAAATAAATAAAAATTTAAAAATGTATAACACATGAAGATGGAATCTAAGCTGTTTCTATTTATTTATCTGTACGAGTGTGCCCTGCTTTCGGCTTCCTGATCTGCTACCTGATAGACACTGATGTTGACCAAAATCGACTTGGGAAAGGAAAGGCTTTATTTCAGCTTAAAGCTGCAGGCTATGATCCACCACGCGAGGCGTAAGTCAGGTAAGGAGCCCAGGCACGGACATGGCTCAGCCAGGGCCGAGGCGGAGGCTAACGGAAGGTGCTACAGCGTATCTCGATTCAAGTGCCCCTCAATAGTCCTGTGTCTCAGCCTCCTGACTTCTTGATACAGGATGGCATCCGCCCACAGAGGGCTGGTACTGTACACACACACCACATCACTCAGAAGCAATCAAAGAAAAGCACCCACAGACAATGGAGCACCAGGCCCAGTCCAACATGTGAACAGCATGGTGTCGAGGATGAGACTCGCGCGCAGAATGCTCGTAGATTGAGCGAAACCGGATTGTGTTAGCCGGCATTGGGGTTGTGCTGGGAAAATCTGAACCCTCTCTACGTAAAGAGTGGTCAGCACACGTAAAAGCTTTGAGAAAATCTAATTCATAGTTAAATAGTTAACACTATTAAGTCTATAAATTTAGGGATTTTTATTAAAACAAATCGAGAAGTGGAAAAGAGCCTCTGGAGAGAGCAGGATTCAGTCCCAATTAATTTAATCGAGCTCCATTAAGAATCATGACAGAGGCGAACGCCGCAAAGCCTGCTGAAATGAGGCAGCATAGACGCAAGACCTTGAGTTGGACTCTGTGTGGCAGGAAGTGAAAAGTGTCAAAGGAACCATCTCATGATAAACGTGGGTCAACTTTAGAGTCTTGAATACCGGAAGCTGCATCAAGTCATAGCCGAATCTGGAGCCTCTGGGATAGATGACGAAACACTAGGGAGTATCTATCACAATAGAGGTAGAAGAAAGAAAAATAGAAAGCAGTCTAATCAAAGGGGTGGAAGGTTTTAGCACTAACTACCAGATTTTAGGCCCTTTAACAACCCAGGCTGACATAATAGATCCACAGGAAAGTATGAAAACCATTATTGCGTCGAGAAGAAAAATCCGCATTCTGCGTATCATCGTAAAAAGAAGAACTCCATGGTGTTGCACTTTAATATTAGCTAATACAAATGATTTTCAATCCCAAAACACATGAGCAAAAAATCCTCAACATATAACAAGGAAAATTAATATGATTCTTTCAAACTTTAACAATTCCACAACAAATTCCATCATTATTTAAGCAGGTAAACATGTCAAAGAACTCAAAAGAATAATAATATAATCCACTACCAAGAAGATGTTACATACTCCAACAAAGAACACTTAGAACTTAAAAAAAAAAAATCGAAGAGTGGGTATGTCAAAATCAACAGTGAGCTCCTTGATAAAAGAGGAGGGCCACAATAATCAATTGACAAGCAGTTCCCAACAGTACCGAGCCAATGAGCTTAAAAATGCTGAACGAGGATCAATAAAAACGAACATCTTCTGTGAACAGAGAACTAATTAAAAACCAAGAGAAAGAATTTGTAGAGAACACTAGGAAGGAAGGAGAGAAAAGAACCCACGTCGTATTGAATAGAGCTTCGCACAGAGAAATCTAATAGTTGTTTAGCACATGACTTCAGTGAGGTCTTTACCAAATAACCAATGGTGTGACATTCAAGATAATTAAATTTCCCAATTCAGAAACCAATAGACATTATTCACAGAAGCATCAAGTGCGCATTCAAAATTCATATGGAAACACAAGAGATACTGGACAGTCAAGGATATCTTTAGCAGATGGAGCAATGCTAGAAGATTTATAATTCCTGGCCTCCAAATTATACCCCAGAGCCATCATAACAAAGACAGAACAGTTACCAACACAAAACAGACAGACCAAATGAACAAAAATAGAGCTTTGGACTGCACATAACTCACCTCAAAGCTACAGCCTTACCTTGGCTCTTTCACAGACAGTCCGAAGTAATATTATGTGGGTTAGAACACGACACAGTGTTTTCAACAAATGCTGTTGGGAAAGCCAGGTATCCACACCTGGAAGGATAAAAGTCAATCCTGATTTCTCGCCATGTAAAAAATCTCAGGTATAAATATATAGAAGGCTTTAATATGAGACCGAGTCTGAATACACCTTGAAAAAAATATTAAAAAAACCTTTTAGCAGGATATACTAACTTAAAGAATGGCAATAACAAGACAGGTAAATCCCCATTAAAAGTCAAGGAATCAATAGAAATGGCAATGAAGAATGAGAGATCAAATTAATGGGAATAGTGGAGATATCGCATGGGTTTTCTTATGGTTTGATCAGAGCAGGACTGATCTTACAGATAGACCTGATTTTCGATATAACCAGCACCCACGTAGTGGACTAAAGCAATTACATTCTTGTTAGCTAAGTTGTCCAGGGAGGATCTGACCCATACTCTACTCTTGGCTCTAAAGGGCTTTGCACAACAGGAGGAGAGCCCATACAATGACAATTAACGCTAGCCACATTACATCAACATCACATAAAGAGTATTTGGAGAATAATCAGATAAAAATTTTAAAACGCAAAAGTGAGTAGTGTATCAAATTAAACTGCTTCTTCCCAGAAAACAAAAGAGAGACAGAGAACTAAAGAAGCTACAGCCTGTAACAAATAGAAGAAATAATAGCAAGCCATTTTATCATGATTGGGCAATTTGTATCCTGACCATAGAAAGAACTAAAAAATTAAACAGAAAACACATAATCCAAGCTACAGATGAGGCAAAATGATTATGTACTTTTCATTTCGCTTTTTCATTTTTACTTTCTATTTTGAGAATTTCTTTTTTTAGCCATTTTTTATTGGAAGCTTTGTGCATTTCATAACAAAATGTCCAATAAATGGTCTAGACCTATTCCCCCTTACCTTTGCCCCCCACCCACCCAGAGCTCATGCATTCTTCAAAACATGGAGGGGAGCTCAGCGGGGTGTGTCGAGTCTGGAGGGGACAGAGGCTGGATCAGACAGCTCAATAAAAAGCACAACGGAAACTTTTTAATTTTTTTTTTCATTTTTTTATTTCATTATTTTTTAAAGATTTTTAAGTTTATTCTTTATGTGTATGAATGGTACTGTCTGCATGTAGGTCCTGCACACCGTTTTGTGCAATGCCTGAGGTTCAGAAAGAGGGCTATGGATTCCCCTGGAACTGGGAGTCAAAGCAGTTCCGTTGCCCCTGTGGGTGTTGGGGACAATGACCGTGGTCCTCTGCAGGAAGCAGTAGGCTGCACTTAACCGCTAGGCAATCTCTCCTCTAGCCCTACTATTACTTTTTTAATGTGTATTAATGCACTATCTGCACGCGTAGAGGTTTGTGCAATCTGTGTAACTGTGCAAATGCCAGCTGGAAGGTCAGAAGTAGACGTCAAGATTCCACCTGAATACATGTGAGTTAAAGACGGTTCTTCAGCCATCCATATGTGGGTGCTGGGGATCGAAACGCCGGGTCCTCTGCAAGAGCAGTCGGTGCTCTTGAGACCTCTGGAGCCATGCTCTCCAAGCCTCAACAGAACCTTTAATTCTGTAAAGTAAGTAGGAAATAATGATCTATGAGAGGAGTAAATAAAACTAAAGATGGCGTGGGAGAAGATGGCCTAGTGGTTAAAGAGTGCCGACTGCTCTTTGAGACAAGAAGGGACCCGGGTTACGGAATCCCCGCGACCCACATGTGATGGCTGTAGAACCGATCTTTACTCGCAGTTCCAGGGGAGAATCTGCAAACTGTCCTTATTTCTTTCTTGATCAAGCATGTCCGCTAGGGCATGCTCGCGCGAGATCAGGTGCACATAACTACATGCAGACAGTAACCTCATACACCATATAAATAAATAAAAAATTTAAAAAAGGGGTTAGAAAAACAGCTGACAATTAGAATGGGATGATGGTCCGCTTGGCATTTAAAAAGTTCAGTGTTGTTTAGATAAAAAGCCAATGGGAAGAACTGTTAAGATCACTGCAGTAGCTGTTCTGGACAGGAAGCTTCCTAGATTTTAGGGCTGATAATATAATCCATCAAAGGAAGTGTGTGTGTGGCGGAGCGAACGCGGACGAACACGAAAGCGTGAACCCAGAAAAGGCCGCAGGCAATTGAACAAGGAACATCGTCAAGGGAGCTTTTAAAATGTCGACCTAGCGAAGAAAGGCAAGCCCTTGTAGAAGTGAAGCACCCACAGGGTGAAAGTGGGGTTCCGGCAAGAAGGGGCGGAGAGGCTGGTCGTTTTGTGCTACCCTAGGATGAGAAGCGGATGCGGCAGTGTCGACTGAGGGAGAGAACGAACGGTGAAACTTGACACTGAGAACACCTCTGGAGCCATATTTCATCCATACAACCTTCGCAGGCCACCCGCCACACCCCCTCAGCAGGCAGGCACTGCACGCTTATCTGTATCCCTCTGCTGGGTGTGTGTGTGTGGGGGCGGGGGGTGGCGGGAGGGGTTTTCTTATGCAGTAGAGATAGAATATTTTCCTTGAGAAATGTACGTTTGGGAAAGGTGAGAAGAAATAAGTGTAAGGACAGTTGTATTTTTGTCAATTGTAAGATTTATTATCTGAGAAAAACTGAACACTTGTGAGAAAGGTCAATTGGCATGTAAAAATCCGTGTAATTAATATCAAAAGTGCTAGGCGGCATCCTGCGGTGAAGCAAGAAGGACCTGAGGTAGCTGTGGACTTGCTACTCCCTACAGGAAATATGTATTTACTGGAGGAGGTTCAGGTCACTGCACTGAGATTTGAGGAGACTGAGACAGGATTTGCACACAAACGGCAACATTGCTCGAATGTTTCTGAGACCAGGAGCACTAGTTCTCTATCCTTGACGAGCACAAGGATGCACAAACGCGTGCTATGGCAAAAGACGTGTCGACAGAGTCTTAAGTGCATTCTTTGTTTGCCATGTTGTGGGAACTACAGAGGCCTGATGGAAGGTGGGTTTTAGGCAAGAGGTACGATGACAGAGATGCCGCATCTCCTGGAAGCCTTGTGGTCTTCTTGCACTTCCTACCTCTAAGGTCACATAGCTGGGCCTCTCTGTCCCTCTGTAATGTCTCTCTGTCTGTCTCTCTGTCTCTGTTTCTGTCTCTGTCTCCTCTCTCTCTCAACCACACACACACACACAGTAGTCATGCGAGCTTTGCATGTTAGAGCTGGAACAAGGAAGGGCGTGACAGCCTTTAAATCTCAGATGAAAGAAAAAGATAGAAGCACAAAAGGAAATGTGGATGGAGAGTGAAAATCAATGAGTAAAGGAAATCTCAAACGTAAAAACAAGATGTGGGTCGAAAGTAATATTTATACTCACTAAGGAGGTGATACTTGAAAAGATATGAAGGGAGTTAATATCATAAGTGCGAGCACATTTGTTTGAAGTTAGGGGCCAACAGAGTCATGAGTATGGAGAGCAGCACAGGGGGAGACCACTGTCTATTAACAAACTTCGTTCGTGTGGAAGCTCTTGCCCAAGACAGCTGTGAAAAGCACGGCAAGTCTAACTCAAGAGCCTTACTGGAAAAACACCATATGAATCTGTGTGAGAAAATCTACTTATAATTAGGCCAGGGGAAGAAATATGGATTGGCCATGTGTCCGGGGGTAAGATTTTTGAATAAGAAATAATTTTCGGTGGTTTTCTAGAGTGTCACTACTAGTGAGGAGAAAAACGGTTGTAGCTGGGCAAAAATCTTAGCCCTGATGGGCTTGGTTTTACTTAAGCAACGGGTTTAAGTGAAATACCTGTTTTCTCAAGAGGGTGTCATGCGATATAGTGGAAAAGCAATATCCTGGGGTCTGGAGAGGTGGCCTAGCGGTTAAAAGCTCCGAGCGCAACTCTTACAGAGGACCCGGGAGCGATCCCCAGCACCCACGCCAGCATGGCCGAAGCACCAAGAACTCTGCGTCCTGTAAAATCTCGCGAATTCCAGGAGAGAAATTTCCAAGTATCAAGGCCGGAAGCTGCCACTACGCGTCTATCTTCTGACCTCCAAGGCATAGCACGAACGGGTGCACAAACTTGCATGCATGCAATACAGTACATTGACTACACAGATACAAGTAAGAGATTCCTTAAATAACATTGGTCTCCCAGGCGTGGGTGGCACCACGCCATGTTTAATCCTGCACTGGGAGGCAGAGGCACCACGCCGGTATCTCCTTGTGAGTTTGTAAAACGCCTAGCCCTGTTTTCTAAGGTAGTAGATATGTTGAGTTCCAAGCGAACAGCCAGAGCTAACAGGGAAGAGGCACCGGCATGTCTCAAAAGACACACCGGAGATAAAATAAAAAAAAAAAAAAAATACAAAAAACAAATAAAAATAAATATAAAAAAAAAAAGAAAAGAAAGAATATCCTAACATTGAGAAACATTAAGCCAGCGGTGGGATATAAACATAATGTGATCCACTCTTGCATATATGACTAGAAAGAACAAGTAAGTGCTCTAACCACATGTTTTCCAGTGCAGAGTCTATGGCTTGGCTTCCATCCCCAGAGTAAATAGTGCGGTCTACGCCGTCCATTAAAGTGTTGATCTATCTTATACAACCATGAAGGTTGGGTAACACTCATGCACATAAATAAAAATAATAAATAAAATATTTTTAAATACAACACACAAAAGCTCCAAAAGGTAAATATATATACATATGTTTATAAATGTAAAATTTTTTTCAAACTCAGAAGACAATACTGATTAATGTTAGAATATTTTTGTGTCTTATTTCTGAGACATTGGTTTGTCTCCCTGTAAGATCCTCAGCTAGTTTTCCTGGAACTTTTACACTAGAAGACCATTGGTACTTGGAACTTCACAAAGATTCTGACTTGCCTCTGCCTCCCAAGTGCCTAGGTGAATTACTGTACTGCATGTAGGTTTGGGGGGGTTGGTGCACCCTGTAGTGCAATGCCCTCGGAGGTCAGAAGAGGGTGTCGGATTCCCCCGGAACTTGAGTTCTCCTGGAGCTGGAGTAAAAGAGGGTTCTCAGCTGCCATGTGGGTGCTGGGGATCAACCCAGGTCCTCTGCAAGAGCCAGTTGGCGCTCTTAACCGCTTTAGGCCATCTTCCCAGCCCGAGATCGTTTTTATTTATTTGTGTGTTTATATTAAGGCGTGAACCGACTCACAGCCCAGAGAGATCATTTTCTTTTGGAGTTTAACTGAGATGTATATGTTAAGGATGAGTAGAAATCCTCGCACCCTACACTTTCCTTCGCTTTAGTTGTATATTAAAATGTGAACTCGGGGTAAATTTGAAGTTACCATAAGGGTTATTTGTTTTATTGTGTTTTCCATTTATAATGTGAAAAGGGCTCTTCCCTAAAGTCCCACAGAGTTGAATAAAGCTTACAATCACGGCGAAAAGCTGCCTTTATACCAGAAGTTGTTCTGTGATCACTCCTTGCTAAGTGAGTGTCCCACAATGTTATGTATTGTATGTATAATGGGTGTGTATGTTGCATGTTGTATGTAATGTGTATGTATGTATGTCATCAGTCTTAATAATCTTTATACCCAGGAGCTATATTGATCAGTGGCCCACCTCTGCTGCCTTATGTCAGCGCATCCCGCACTCGCGTTAGTGGGATCGTTTCTTTCCCAAACAACCACTCCTTTGCACTCATTGATAAAGATCTAGGGTATTGCATGCAATATGAGGTACACTCTTCACGAAACACATGCAGTACAGCCGAACATAGCAAAGAAGACTTAAATACCAGTGTGAACCATTCACGCTTTGCCACGTTCTGCTTATGAGTAGAAATTATTGCATTTGAGAAAATTAGTATGCGAGATGTTTGCTGTAACAATATGTATTTTTATTCTCTCTAACAACAGGAGCAAGAGAGCATCTTTTGACACAATTTAAAGACTGAAAATTCTTTATTAGATGAAGGATAGCGTACCCTCATCTCAAGCGTGTAAATAGTCGAGAGAGTTACTGAGACCATGATTTTGAGCAAAGGAACACCAATGTTTCAAAAGTGGACTTAATACATTTTTTGTGTCTGATATTCCTCCCGCCTCTCCCCAACATGGAAGAGCCTGCATGCTTATCAATAGAAGAGTAGTATGAAGTTATGCTGTAAAACGTTCCAGAGTCTGGAGCACTGATATGCTTATTTTTCTGGTACAAAGTTTAATTGCATTCTGATCTATGATGCCATTAAGCAAAAGAGAAAACAGATCTCAGTGGAGCAAGACAGCGGGCACCTCATCTGTAACATACCCAGCATGTCTGGAGTACAGCATTTGCAAACCTGGATGTGGACATTTTGCCGAGTCTACAGTGGAGAAGGTCCATTTCATGACAGACACATCTTAGTGACTCTTGCTGAAATCTGTGCTGACTGTAATCATCCAAGTATTACCTTGTACACATAGTATAGGCAGAATCCTAGATTGCATAGAGTAGAAACACACACATACCACAAAGTACAACTCTGATGGGGGAAACTTGCGCGTATTTATTTTGTTTTAGTGGAGATCTTCTGGGCTTTCGCACAGCTGCGAGGTCCTGTCTGCATGTCGCCTATGCGTTGTGGCGAAGACACTATATCCCTAAGGAGTTGCCTCACAAAGGAACTTGAACAGAACAATACTCAAGAGCCTATGTGTATCAAATTTAGATCGAAGAGAGGAACACATGGAGGCATATATCCTTCCAAGTCCTTTCCTCTGTTGTTATGCTCCACGTCGCTATCATCTTGTTCCTCTCTGCGTAACACCTGGCTCACCAGTAGGTGGCACGTTGCCCAAACAGAGGAGAGCCATGGCCCCGCACCAATTTCAACCCCCAGCAAATCAAGATAGGAACTGGCCTTCTGCTGAATGCTCAAGGAGATCTAATAGCGCTACCTTAAGGACCTAAAGTTGCCCGTGGTGCAAATGTTTTCTCTATGTAAATATAAGATTCTTTTCAATAGTCGGTCACCCTAAATATAAGGTAGATATCTTAGCAAGTTTAATGGTATTTTTCTTGAAAAATCTTTTTATATGATTGCACAATAACCATTGCCTACGGACCGCCTATGCAACGCCTTCTAAGGTAGTTCCAGAGCGTTACATATTGTATTAATAAAATGTATGATTTACATGCAGAAGGTCCTGGGTTTGAAGGGCCAGTAGAACCCAACCTGGTGAGAATCTAGTCAGTTGAGTCAGCGCATTAGACCACATAACTAGTATTGTGTACCAGATGCCTTGTTTGTTTAATTGGTTCTTGTGCTCTCTAATTTTGAGACCACTGGCATGGGGGTGCGCACTCCTTGATAGCTCCTCCAGCCCCTGTCCTGGAACTCCTAACATCAGTGGGAGCCAGGGCGGGGCCTGTAGAGAACTCACAAAAGATCTGACTGCCCTCTGCCTCACAAAGTGCTAGTATTAAAGGCAATGGACCAGCCAACGCCACATAGTTACAGAGGAAAACTCAAATTTGTTTTAGCATATTTATAAGTGATGTTAGCAAATTATGCTTAGTCCCATTACACGTTAAAAAAACTGGTTACAACTTTATCTAATCAATTATTTATTATCTTTAAGTAATTTTAAAATGAAAATTTAATCATAAATTGCTCCATTTGGTATACAAAGAACAACAATGAATGGCATAGGTTGACAATAAAAAAACAACACTACAAAGAAACCCATGTTCTTCAGTATTACTCCTATAGTGGTTAGTAGTTTGATGCTTACATTAGATGTCTTAATTACATACCGGTAGGATTTTAAAGAGAATATTTAAATATGAGAATATCAGTTTTACAGTTTGGTGTTTTATATTGGTGTTTCAATCGTTACTGGAAATTGGCCAATAGGACCCTCTTATGAGTCCCAACACCTTCTTGATTTATCTTCCATAAGATACTCTGTCTTATTGTAACTTATCTATAACAATCTGGAAGAATTAGATGATTCTTGAGATAATATGTCCAGATATGAGTCATCAGACCTAACAGAATCAAGCATATTTGACAATGATAGTGGTAGTGATATATGCTATTATTGGACATGCCTTTTTCTTCAAAAATTTTATATTCAATATACAGACAAAGTTGGATATGGATCTTTATAGATCCCCTACATCCTGTCCACAAGACCATCACCATGCATTGTCACCAAAAAAGATCAAATTATAAAACACCAAAAAACACACAAAAAAAAAAAAACAGTATACTCTGTATGTATATTATGAAATAGACAGCCAACACCAATAAAGTCTGATTTAAATAGTCCTAAAATGTCACATGCAGTGTGGTCCATACACATTTGACAAACAAAAAGTCCTATCCTTAGTAAATAACAACTGTTCTCATCATCAAGAAAAACCAGCTCCTGCAGCCATCATATAGCAAAAGTTACCATTAAGAATTGGGTGGGAATTTTAAGCTTCACACCACTAGTCTGGTTTGGTGCTTAGCATAGGATGGTACATGCTGTCACAATTGGCTGTGAGTTCTTAAGTGAGTAACATGACAGTATCTGAAGAAATTATACTTGTTTCTCGTTTGATGGCTTGTCTAAAATCCATATATCCATGAGGAGCCCTAATACAGATCTTTTCAACCACGCCAACTTCTGCAATGATTATCCTACTTGAAGTCTATAAGAGCCAGAAGTTTGAAAATAGGTGTCCATATCAGTGGATGGTAAAAAGTCATTAAGTGCAAGGCCATATGTTCATCATGCACATTGGCATAATTGTGGGTCTGCTAGTGTTAAACTACATCTGCTGAATAAGTTTGAAAACCTTCTCATTGGTGAGACAGTGAGAGATACAGTATCATAAACAAACCTATGTGTAGAGAGTTGCATTGAGATGTGTCTTAAGGACTTTTTCCTTTTTTTGAGAGCAGTCCTCAAACATGACATACCCTCAGACTGGTCCTCAGAAGTACATCCATACTTCCTTCCTAGCCAACCACTAGTAAACTCAATCATTATATTTTAATATTTTGGGTTTTCCCTTTTACAGTTGTGAGTTTTAGACATTTGGGGAGTTGACTTTTTGACTTTTGATTTAGATTTAGATGTGATATAATAAGCCAATTATTTTATTTTATTTTTATTTTTTAATTTATTTTGGATCTTTTTAAGACAGGGTCTCGCCATAGGCCCACCAGCCTGTCCTAAATGAACTCACTCATGTAGCCACCAGTGAGCTGGCCTTGAACTCACACAAAGAAATCCACCTGCCTTGCCTCTCCAGTGCTAAGGCAATTAAAAAGGCATGCCCATCAATGCCACGGAAAGGTACTACTTTTATAATTTATTTTAAGTTTGTGTGAAAGTGTAATTTAGCTTGCATGGTCAGTAAGTACAAAATGATACCCATAGTTGTAAGCAATGCCTGTAGAGGCCAGAATTAGAAGTGTCCATTGGATACCCCTAAGAGCGTTGGAGTACAGATAGAATTGTTGGCTTTGCCATGATGGATAGGCTGGATTCAAAACCATAGGGTCTTCTGCAAGAGTATCAAGTGTTCTTAACAACTGATCCATCTCTCTAGCCTTAGAAAGAGTTTTTAAGGATAACATTTTGATAAGTTATAGAGTGATAAAGAAGTTTGCTTCTTGAACCTAATTAAGATCATTCATATTAGAAAAATTCCTCTATTGTTTATATATTCCATTTTATGGAGCACAATATCCTCATTATTCTAGTGGAAAATCACTCATACCTTTGTGTGTTCAAAAATGTTGCTATGGCCAGGCATGGTGGGCGCAAGCCTTTAAATTCTAGCAGCTTGGAGGCAGAAGGGCAAGTGGATTTTATGCGAGTTCAAGGACCAGCCATCTGGTCTACAGAGCAAGTTCTAGTTGACAAGCTGGGGCTATATAGGAAGACCCTGTTCAAAAAGGGTTTTCAATATTCCATATATGGAACTCTTAGGAGTTTGTTTGTTTTTTTTTTAAAATCTTTTAAAAAATAAAAAAAAAATTCTGGGCTGGAGAGATGGCCTAAAGCGGTTAAGAGCGCCGACCGCTCCTTACAGAGGACCCGGGTTCGGATCCCCAGCACCCACAACGGCGGACTGAAGAACCGTCTGAAACTCGAATTCCAGGAGACTCCAGTTCCCGGGGAATACAACACCCTCTTTCTGACCTCAGCGGGCATTGCAAAATAGATCAAACAAATAAAAAACCACGGGTGCACAGACTTGGCATGCAGACAATTAAACATTCCATACACAATACGTAAATAAATAAAATTAATAAAAAATTAAAAAAATACTTTTTTTTTTTTTTTTTTTTTTTTTTTTTTATTATTTTTGTCTGTATGCATGTAAGTGTATCCGTGGTTTGCAATGCCCTCGGAGATCAGGACAGCCTCAGATCCCACTGGAAACTGAGTTAGGATGGAGTATAGTTAAGTCACCTATGAGGTAGCTGAGGAATTCGAACCTGGGTCTTTTGGAGTAGTAGTCAATACTTTTAACTGCTGAGAGCCAACAATCTACAGACCCCTGGTTGTATTTATTGAGTACCTTAATATATTATGCCTAGGGCCAGGTGATTTCCATCCACATTCTTGACATATTTCAATCTGTAATTTAGGTACAGGTCAAAAAAGAATGGATTTTCTTCTTCCTTTATGTGTATCTCACCATTCAAACTTGGAAATGTAATGGGAAAAAGCAGAAAAGTTCCTGTGGAATTGTTTAAACTTGAAGGCACTGAAAGTAAAGCTGTCAAATGAAAGGTGAATGAGATGTACAACATTAAAACAGATTAGAAATGATTGTGAGGAGGACGGTCGTAAAGAAGTAAAAATGTTCATAATGGCTTTACTAAACCATTGCTAAAAACTGACATTTCCTTGGAAGTAGAAGTTCTCTCTAGCCCAGGCAGTACATGAGGAGTGGTTTAGAGATTCCGTCCATACAGAAAATATTTTTGAGGTTCAAGAGGTTAACGTCTCCAGTTAAACTGAAGCACACTGTGTTCAAGGGGGTGGCCACAGCAGACAGGGAAGGGTGTTGTTTGTGCAACATTCCCCTGTGCAGGTGGAGGCAGAGAGCACACTACGTGTCCTGCTCTGTCACTCCGCATCTCATTCCCTTGAGACAGAGTCTGTCATTGTACCTGGTTAGACTATCTGCCCTGGAGCCCCAGCAGTCCTGCCCCAACCCCCTGGCCATAGCAGGGTTCAGGTTATAGGATAGGGGTGACCATGCCTCCCATTTTACATGGGTTTTGGGGATTTGAACTCAGGTCCTCACTCTTGCACAGCAAGCACTCTTACCCATGGAGCCATTCCCCCACCTTAGCCCTAGCAGACAGCTTAAAAATTTAGAGCACTGTGTGTAGATTAAAAGTCTTGAATCCTAACTATTCAAAATGTGCAGAGGAATACCTAATTTAACTTGAAACTATCAGATAATCCTAAAATCACTGCAAGTTGATCTTTCTAGAGCTAAAATTTTTTTATTTATTTCATATGGTATAATGTTACCAACTTGTATGTCCAGTGTTGTGTTACGGCACTGTGCATGCAATGCCCACGGAAGTCAGAAGAAAGCATCAGATCCCCTGGAACTGGAGTTATGGATGGTTATTATCTGCCATGTGGGTGCTGGGAATGGAACCCAGTCCTCTGCAAGAGCAGTTAGTTCCCTTAATCAACAAGCCATTTCTCCAGCTCCCTTTCTCCAGTTTTTAAAAGGTTTACTAAAAAAAAAATTTGTGTGTGTCCACACAGCAGCATGAGTCTCTGTGCTCTACATGCATGTTGGTACCCTTGAAGACCAGAAGAAGGCACCAGACCCCTTGAAGCTGGAGTTACAGGCAGCTGACATTTCTCTCCTGACAGGTAGTCAGCAAGTAATGCAATGATAATATGTGAAATTATGGTAGAAGATAAGTCAACCTAGAGTCAATATCTATAACTGTAACCAGATTGCTTTATTCCTGTTATTGTTGAAAATTAACATTATGCTTGATGAAATTACTTTTAAAAGATTTACACGTGTGTGTGTGGTGTGTGTGCGTGTGTGTGGTGTGTGTGTGTGTGTGTGTGCAGTGCCTGAGGAGGCCAGAAGATGGTGTTGAATCCCTTGAAGTTGGATTTACAAGTGGTTGTGAGACTCTGGACTAGGGTGCTGGAGCCAATTCAGGTCCTCTGGGAGAGCAGCAACCCCCCTTAACCTCTGATCTATCCATTTGGATCCTGGAAAAGTAACTTTTGAACAGCATCAGATTATTTGTAAAATTATCAGCACTGCTTTCATATAATGAATTACTAACCCAAATTATCACAAAGAGATGAATAGAGAAAACATGGTATAGTATACAGTGAATATTATTCAGCCAGGAAAATAATAAAATTCCATGAATGTGGAATTACATCTAGCATACTAGGCTGAGTGAAACTACCAGGCACGGAGAGCCTCAAAAGAGGAAACAGAAAAGTTCCCCTCTGAGAATGG
The DNA here is from genome assembly GCA_009823505.1 of Rhizomys pruinosus. Classification (NCBI taxonomy): domain Eukaryota; kingdom Metazoa; phylum Chordata; class Mammalia; order Rodentia; family Spalacidae; genus Rhizomys; species Rhizomys pruinosus. Next base: position 238,812 of record VZQC01000499.1, read on the forward strand.
GAGTGTAGACTAGTGGCCAGGAGGGCAGGAGGGCAACGGGGACAGGAGCCAAGGTGGGCAGGTGAAGTACAGTAAGAAGAACTAGCCTGTCACTTCCACACCCAGGGAGGGAGGCTGTAGTTTACAACAATTTATCACGTATTAAAAAAATTACCAGAGAAGAGCAAAAGCTCTTCACACAAATCAATGAAAATGCTCAAGAACATGGGAAAAATGGGGCTGGAGAGATGGCCTAGCAGTTAAGACCGCCAACTGCTCTTGCAGAGGACCCAGGTTTGATCCCCAGCACCCACATGGCGGCTGAGAACCGTCTTTAACTCCAGTTCCAGGGGAATCCGACACCCTCTTCTGACTCCCGCAGCATTGTATGACAGGGGTGCACAAACCTACATGCAAACAGTACATTCATACACATATAAGAATAAATTAAAAAAAATAAAAAAAGAACATGGGAAAAGTGTCCTTATTTGGTCCTTACCCTTTGTGTAAGTGCATCCATTAGCCACATTCTGCCTCCTGCACACGCACAGCTATTACGTGTCAGTTGAAATAAGAAAAGTTTCCAGCTTCCTTTCCTCAAGAGTCCTTATAGTCCCCCATCTATGTTACTGTTTCCTGCCCACATAACGTTGGGATCTTTTAGTCATCTCTGTTGTGTGTTACCCTTCTGGCCCCCATGTAAGAAAACAAAAACCCAGTTAATTTCCTATATTTTAAACTCTGTTAAAACCTTCAGCAGGCAGGCTGATTTTGACTAAAATCTCCACATAACTCTGAAAATATTAATTCACACTTTCTTTTAATTAAAAAATTATTTATTTATTTATTTATTTATTTATTTATTTATTTTATGTGTGTGAGTATACTGTCTGCATGTAAGTTAGTGCACCCGTGTCATGCAATGCCACGGAGGTCAGAAGAGGGCGTCGGATTCCCCTGGAACTGGAGTTAAATACCGTTCTTAGCCACCATGTGGGTGCTGGGAATTGAACCCAGGTCCTCTGCAAGAGCAGTTGGTGCTCTTAACCGCTAGGCCATCTCTCCAGCCCCTACACTCTTTCTCAGATGAAACTTTAACCTTACATCCTGAGTAAATTTTGGACTGACCATTGACAAGATGTGAATATAAAAAATGGATAAGAAAATTGAAAACAGTTACTGGAACAGTTTTGAATATACACGTGGCCAAGCTAGTGCTATTATGGAAGATTTGGTGGGAGGTCAACATTTTTGAACTCAGGAGATGTGTTCTGCATAAGTAGGAATTATGTGGACTTCCCAGAAATCACAATGAGACCATGACAGAGAAAGAAGTTTCCTAACTTTTTGCTCAATATTCTCACATATGTTAATGAAGACTTACTATAAATATTTAGCACAACACTTTTACTGGTTGAGATGAGCTTGCTGATCAAATACTACTTATACACACACTTATCTCTTTTTAAAACGATTTATTCACTTCTTTTTTTTTTTTTTTTTTTTCGAGACAGGGTCTCCCT
>VZQC01000499.1:242138-274595 GCA_009823505.1 Rhizomys pruinosus
AAAAAAAAAAAAAAAAGAAACTGAATCAGAAAAAAGAAATCATTAGAAATGTCTTTTCATTAGCATAACATTTCTTCCAATCATTCTCAAGGTCATTTGTTCTGGAATGATCAAATGTTGAAAATTTATACTCATTCTAGAACTAAGCTACCATTTATTTTCAGACTTAAGAATTTTTGGTATATGGGTGGAGGGTATGTATACATATTTTAGAGTAATACAAAATCAAAAGAATGGGGAGCTGGAGAGATGGCCTAGCGGTTAAGAGTGCTGACCGCTCTTACAGAGGACCCGGGTTCGATCCCCAGCACCCACGTGGCAGCCGAGAACCGTCTGAAACTCCAATTCCAGGAGAACTCCAGTTCCAGGGGAATCCAACACCCTCTCTGACCTCCGCGGCATTGCACGACGTGGGTGCACAAACTTGTATGCAGACAGTACATTCATACACATACGGAAATAAATAAAATTAATTTAAAAAATTTAAAAAAAATCAAAAGAATGAAAAGAAGAAAATTTATACTCCTAAATGCATGGTCATGAGATTTTCAAACTATTTTTATAAATGTTATTACTGTGCCTTATGATAATATCTAAAAGTAATAATGGAAAATATGTTTATTGGGGGAAAAAAATTTAAAGTATTTAAAAAAATAAGGAAATGCTCTCTAGATCTGGCTTTGTTGGCGACTCATTGGCTGCCTAGGAGTTCCTAGTGAAATAAAGGTTTACTAAGTTGAGGAGATAAAGGACTCATAAAATGTACACACCTAGGGCCGCACCTGTATCTCAGGTCTGCTGGGAGAACTGTGCAAGGAGACTTGTGGTTTCTGGGAAGCCTGGGCCGGATCTCAGGGAGATCTTAAAAAAATGAAAGTGAAATTGGCCAGGATAAATTATACTTTCAGCATAGTCATAAAGTCTTCTAAAATGCAGAGCAATACCAAATGTGCTTCTTTATGAGCCTATCAATCACAAGGCCTATTGGAGGCCTTGATTTGGGCCTAAAGAAGGGGGGTAGATAGCAAAAGGCGCACTGATAGCCGGGCTTCGGGGCAGCAGGATCTGGAGTTCAAGGCCAGTTTGGGCTAAATAGTGAGGTCATGTCTAAAAACAAAACTAAGTAAAAAGCGAACAAAGATCCCCAAGTCCCGGCACACGAAGAAAGGGTGCGTCGGTAGAGCTACAGTCGCCATTGGGAAGAAGAACCCCGGTGCCTCCTGAGGGACAGCTTTGCTGTTAAATACCACGAAGGGAAAGGATGAGTTTAGTCAGACATTAGTGATGATTCACATGTCTTTCTTCCCCTCCAGGCTTGTAGAGGACTCTAACAGGAAGTCTCTTGCCTGGTGGCTGCTATGAGCTTTCTGTCAGCTACGTCCTTGTAAGATGGCAACTTAGAAATAAGGCGTGCCCATGTCTCAGCTCCGTCATGCTCATCTCTGCTCTGTCACAGGCAGAGGCCTTCCAGCTATCATAGCCCTGGTGGCTGTTACCAGCAGAGCCTGAGAGCTTGGGATCTTGGGGTGAGGGTGAAGCTCCTGCTGTGTGGTCACCTTGTCAGGTTGTCACACACATCCTAAGCCTTCACCCCCACCCCCCGCCAGCCCCACCCCCCTACAGAAGTAGGCTCTGCCATCTCCATGCGCAGATGGAAGGACAGGCTCAGGGGAGCAGAGAACAGAGTGCTCAGTCACACAGACCTGTGTGCTGGAGCCATATACTGACCTCGCTCCAAGGGTCCTTCTCCCTGCATTCACTCAAGTGCTCTCCTTTAGTTAACTCTTTTAAACTCTTAAGAAAGACAAAATCGGGGCTGGAGAGATGGTCTAGCGGTTAAGAGCACCAAATGCTCTTGCAGAGGACCCGGGTTCGATCCCCAACACCCACAAGGTAGCTGAGAACCGTCTTTAATTCCAGTTCCAGGGGAATCCGACGCCCTCTTGTGTCCTCTGCGGCATTGCACGACACGGGTGCACAAACCTGCATGCAGACAGTACATTCATACACATATGAAAATAAATTTAAAAAAAAGAAAGACAAAAGAAGGAATGGAAAGATGGCTTTAGTGCTCCAGAGCACAGGCTCTTCCTGCAGAGGACCTGGGTGTTCCCTTCCTAGCACCAACATGGTGGCTAACAACTGTCTGTTACTCCAGTTTCAGAGTTTCTGACACTCGCTTTGGGCCTCTGAGGGCATTGTATGACATAGATGCATTACATACATGCAGGTAAAACATTTGTGCATATTAGCTATTAAAACCAATAATTTAAAAACAGAATAAAGAAAAGCAAAAGATAACTTGTAACTTATATCTTGAGGCTGTGGGAGAGTCCGAGCAGGGGAAATCAGCAATGGCGATAGAAGTGATTCTTAAATGTGTAAATATATATTATGCACACACACACGCGGGAAACTATAAATTCTATAAGATACTATATGTTTGATACCAAATATACTACATACACATGTGACACTGAATATCCTTCATATGATATTATAAATTTGATACCAATGTACGACATATACATATGTACTCTCTCTGAGGCAACTTAGAGTGCTTAAAGGTTACAGAAATGGAGGTTTGAAATTGGAGGAACACAGGCGGTGGAATGGAGAGTCCCAGGATTCCACGACTCTGGGAGCAGGGGATTCCTTCCTGTGTCGGTGGCATTCAAACATAGTCTTTGAAACAAGCTGAGGACTTCCGTCCTTACAGAGAATGTGTCAAGAACATCTTGGCTCTGTGGTTTTGTGGGGGAGCAAAGGCTCATGTGAACGAGTGTGGTCTGGAATGGCAAGTAGAGTCCCCACTTGGGGCCGAGAACATTCTCCCTCTGACTGTGATGATGCTGATAGAGTTTTGGAAAAACCTAAAGTCACTGAGCTACCTCAACTTTCCAAAGGGTGAATTTTGTGATGTGTGAATTACACAATAATAAAATGGTTTCAAAGGCTGTTTCACTGTGCTGCTAGAAATGATAATCATAAAAAAGGAAATATGTCACCTAATGCAGGTTTCAAAGACCTGTTTAAGTCCCTGAAGTGAAGATGAACAAGTGATAAAGCCTAGTCCTGCACCGGTGTGCTTCAGGCACTGGCTTCCCAGAACTGAGGTGTTTCCAGGAATACCACGAATACTACAGGTCCAGGGATCCCTTCCTGCCCCCCCTGGTTCCCAGTTGTGAGACTCTGTTTTATGTGGGTACATAGCGCAACTTAAAATGTTCCATACTGAAGCCAGGCATGGTGGTGCATGCCTTTGATCCTAGCACTCAGGAGGCAGAGGCAGGCGGATGTCTGTGAGTTCAAGGTCAGCCTGATCTACATAGTGAGTTCCAGGAAAACTGGGGCTACAGGGAGACCCTGTCTCAAAAAGACCAAAAAAAAAAATCAGATTGAAAGTAAATAGAAGGAAAAAAATATGCTATTCATTCAAATAATTAACAAATTATGGCTAGCTTTCATAGGACTGGAATATGTTATGGAGACCAGTGGGAGAGAAAGTTTAATGGTCTTACCATTGGTAGATCCTGCATGCTACAGTAGCATTGAGTNAAATTGCATTGAGGTGGAAGCGGCTCCAAGGGCTGGTGTCTCAGCTGCAAAGCCCTGATTCCCCTTCAGCATGTTACTGCCACAGCCAAGCTACTTCCCGAGACTTTGGGTTTCCTGGTTCAAACGTTCCCTCACAGTTTTCAGGAGTCCCAGTGATCGCACACAGTGAGGTGGGACAAGGACAAAATCCAAGTCTCCAGTTTTGGTGTTGAGTGAGATTTGGTGACACAGAACCTGCACATTTACATGCTATTGGGATTAAGATGTATGTAACTTTGGCATTTAAAAAATTCCGGTTTCGGGGCTGGAGAGATGGCCTAGCAGTTAAGAGCGCCGACCGCTCTTACAGAGGACCTGGGTTCGATCCCCAGCACCCACATGGCAGCCGAGAACCGTCTGAAACTCCAATTCCAGGAGAACTCTAGTTCCAGGGGAATCCGACACCCTCTTCTGACCTCCGCGGCATTGCACGACACGGGTGCACAAACCTGCATGCAGACAGTACATTCATACACATACAGAAATAAATAAATTAAAAAAAAATCCAGTTTCCTTGATAAGCCCTTAGTTTACTGAAGCTAAGCTAGGACAAAGCCCAGCATTGCTTCAGCAAGGCAAATGTGGTTTTGAGTCCCGACATTCATGATACAGAATTGGATCTTACCAGGAAGCTGTGAGCTAGCCTGCAGTTCTTCCTTTGATTTCTCCCTGTGCTTTGTCCAGCATTCTCTTTAAGAAACCCAAATTTGTCTTTGAGACTAGTCCACTACAGACTTCTGGTCTACCAAAGTCTTGTTTGCAAGGGCTCCCACAACACTGCACTTCACATACAGGTCATACATAACAGAGTTTCCGTTCTTGTGGTCCTGAAGGCTGGAACTGTGAGATCTGGCTGCTTGGGCAGGTTTCATTCCTCTGAGGCTCTGTCCTCAGACTGTAGGTGACCATCTACCCCTGTCCTCATATTGTCTGCACTCCCCGTAGTGTGTGCCAGGGCCTGATGGCTGGTTCTCACAAGGACCCCCTGTGCTAATGGGAGGGTTAGGTCTCCAGATACAGTTACCTTCTGAAGTACGTGGGGTTAGGTCTCCCACATATGAAATTTGAAGACTCACTTTCTCCACAACGAATACTGCTCAGTCTCCTTGCTTATACTGTTCTATCCAGGTTTAAACATGGACTCACGAGATGATGAATATGTTGCCTGTACACAAGCGTTAGGAAGGGTCAGAAGGTTTGAAAGATCAAGCTTGCGGACACTGCCTTCAGGACAGAAACCGTGACTGAGGAAGGCCTGCCGAGCTCTTTGCTGGTCCTGGTGTCGGGGCCGGGGCAGGGAGAGAGGAAGCACATGGAAGACTGTCAAGGAGTTTCTGGAGGTAGAGATGCTCCAGCCTTTGGGGAAACGAGGAGTAGAACTTGGCTGCAGGTCATCTCCTCGTGAGTGCTGGGTCCTGGTGCCCATGTCAATGACAGGCCGAGCTCTGGAAAGGTCTTTGGCTATTGACTAAAGAGGAAGTTTGAGATTCAATTTTTAGAAAATTCTATTAGGAAGGATATTTTTTTTTTCCTTTGTGGAAGTTCAAGTTTTCCTCCAATCTGTTTTTGTATTGATGATCTGCTGAAATGTTAGGCTTGTCATACAGTCTAATGAGCAGAAATCAAGCTTCCCTATGGACCAACTGAGAGTTCAGGCATTGTGTCTCACCTCCTACTAGATGCTGATATCTGTCTTTGATGTTTAGGATAGATGCAAGACAGGAAGTCTGGACCAGGCTCTGAAGGAAGACCAGCTCCTGGATGTTCACGGGGTTAAACAGTGGCCAGCCCACCACTGTCTACACATTTGTGTGAAACAGAGGTCGACCTTCCCTGCAACCCATTATACACTTGAGGGAGAGTATCTATATGCAAACATATAAGAGCATTTCAGTCAGCCAGGACATTCAGGAGTGATGTGATCTTGTATCTGGGAATTTGTTGAGCAGGGCTTGAGGTTCTAGGGTACCCACAAATGAGAGAAAATGTGAAATCTCTCTGATATTGACTCAGTTCTCTTAGCAGGACGATCTCTGGTTGGATTCATTTACTACAAACAATGTAGCTTCATTTGTCTTTATGGCTGAAAACACTGCATTGCGAACCTAGACCACATTTTTTAACCTGAACTCAATTTTCTACAGAAGACTTGCCCTTGGTAAGCAGAACTGAAACCTTTCAGAGAACTGCTCTCTGCCGCGCTTGACTTGCAGGTTCTTGGAGTAAAGGGCCATTGATTAGAGTCTGGGATCAAGTGTCCTGTGCCTGCATCACAACCGATAAAGGCGAGGGGAGGACAGAGAGGCAGGTGGGGCCCTGCTGCATGTAGCTTGGCTCTAGTACACCCAGCTGGCCTGATCTGTGCTCAGCTGCCCAGCTTTGCATCTGCCCTCATAGGCTCCTCCTACAGTGTGCACACCCATCTTGTGCCCAGGCATAGACACCTCCTCCTGCCCCAATGGGGAAACTACCCTCTTGCCTTCCAGGTCAGCAACCACTGCTCAGAAGGCAGCAGGGGTATACTGCCCATAGTTTGCCTGGCTGACAGGTGGTGGACATGACTTACCTTGGGTGCCTCTGTCTCCCTTCTTGGGCAGGGCTGTGCCATCCATGTCTCCTGGGCTTGGGAGAGGTCCACTGTCTTCTTCCAGTGCAGGAATTGGTCTAGAGGCCCATTCCAGTCATCTCTTTCTTATTCACCAGCTCTGCCCTAGAACACACCAGGCTCCCCAGCTGAGAGCGTGGATAGGCTGGTGCAGCTGCCCCCTTCTCAGAAGCAGACTTAGTCAATGGTGGGCAGGATGACAGGGACTCCTGGACCCCTACTTCTGTCCCTGGGAGTCTGTCTGACCACGGAAAGTAATAAACCCTCTTCATGTATCTTGGCACAACATTTTAGCAGGAGACCTCAGACCCACTTCCTGTCTCTCTCTCTTAAATCCCTTCTTTCACTGTGCCTAGTAGGGCTGGCACACAGTAGGGAAAAATGCATGATCTTAACTATGGCAGCAGCATTGTGAGACTTCCAGCGAACCAGCCTTTTTTGCTGTGTTTTACTTATCACTCCCGTAAATCTCACAACCATCCATACGATGACTTTGAGGCACAGGAAGCTGGGTCACTCGGTGAAGGCTGCATAGCAGAACCAGGTTGCAAAACCAGGTTATCGGGCTTAAGAGACTGCCAGGCTGGGGAGCTGAGGGTTCTCTGAACTCCTAAAACTGGGCCCTCAGGACATAGGCAGGGCAACCTGCCCTCAGGCTGGCTTGGCATCTAAGAGGCAGAGGCGAAGCTTCTAAGAACATCTGGATCATTCCAGAAAGTGAACATCCAAACTGACCTGGGAAGGCTGCCCCAGGTCGCCAGCTCTCCTCTCGATCTTTTCCCACAAGCCCTAAGGACCTTGCAGGGCCTGCTGTTCCACACTACCAAAGCTCTTTGCCACTTGTGCTGCAACTCGGCCTTTCTTCACCGAAGGAGCAGAGGGGACGTTCGATGAGGAGCACTAGAGAGCAGAGCCAGCCAACAAGGAGCGGGGGCGAGGGCTGCAGCAAGGGGAGGACCGCACTCCAGGACCTGAACCTGTTCCATCCCATGGGGGCAGAAATGGCCTCTTAGGTATGAAGTGACATCATGCCTGGTATCGTGTGCCCCAGGCTCCCATGGGGAACCAGATACCAAGCCTTGAACAAGAATGAAAGATGGGAGGAGATCATGAGATCATGAAGCCATTAAGTATGGACCCCACCCAGCTTGGCAGTGCACAGTGACCACCAGGAAGCCAGGCAGGGGTGGGGACATTTACTCCTGTTTGAACCGGTCATCTCGGATTCTCTTTCACCTGCCTACACCCGCTGTTGTCAGCAGCCCCACCTTTCTGTGGCTCTTGGTCCTTGTGCCATGGGCATTTCCCTCAGGAGCTGGGTGCCGGCCTCCCACTGAACCTACTGGTGGGGTCAGGGCAGGAAGGTGCTCGACTGTCTTAACTGCTCACTCTAGCCATGCTGGGTCCCTATTAGTCTTCTCTTCCCTCTGGCTCTCCTCTCCCCCACCTCAGAATCCATGTCGTTTGCAACAGGTGGTCACCAGGAAGACGCCTGGGCTCAGCCACAGGCAGCATGAACATCTGTAGCTGGTGTCCTGGTTCTCCGCAGGACACAAGGCTGTGAGTCTGACACGTCCCAGGACGGAGCTCAGCCCTCCCTGCTTCCCGATGAAGCTCTCTAGACTCAAGGCTCGGACACCAGAGGAGACTGTCTCCTTAGGTCTCTTACCGGCTACATCTTCCCTGCCCCTCAAGGCCCCCAGGTCACAGGACAACACCACAGCATGTCTGAGGAGAAGGGCCGTGACCTCTGCCCAGCTGGGCCCCTGAAGCTGGCCTGTCATCCATTGTTGGTCTGATGAGCAGCCTGCATCTGACTCATGGAACATTCCAGGACCACACTAGGAAGCAAACCTTTTATCTGACGTAGTCTCTGGTCTTTAATTGGGGAGGAAGCAGCAGTCAGCCACTGAGCTGTGAGCCGTCCTCAGTGACTCACCATCTTCACAGAGACCTGAGAGTAGCCCCACTTTTTAGTCAGGGAGCCGAGAGGTCGAGAGGTTGGTGGGCAATATTAAAGGAATAAGATTATTCGGTGCTGCTGGAGATGGTAGGTAAGACTTCATCCAGGTGGAAGTGTGGAGGTGTAACGTAGTCCCTTATGTCCTAGAGGGACAAAGTATGTTCCCAATCCAACCTGAGCAAGTGGGGATCCGGGAAGGTCAGCAGACGGGAGGGAACGAGAGGGCTGAGGTGAGGTCTGGGTCACCAAGCCAACAGTATTCTTGCTAAAGAGGGCCAGGGGATGAGACCTCACCTGGGACATGGCGGGGCATGAAGGACCCATCAGCGATGGAGATCTGCGGGGTCTGTTAAACTGACTGAACCTGATTCTTACTAAAATGGGAAACATACAAAGAAACATGGCAACACCATGTTAGGGGCTGGCTGGGAGGAGCGCTCTGGGGGCCTGAGTACTGTGACCAAGGGCCTTAGCCAGCAGCCCAGAGGACAGGCAGTGGCTCCCTCTCAGGAGTGTTCCCAGGTGGAGGCCGGTGGGAAGGGGGCAGTCTCCCTCTGTGAAGTGTGAAGTGTTTTTTATCTGGGGTGTGGAGCAGAAGGTCGTTTCTGATCCTATAAAGAAACAGAGAGAGGATAAAGCATCCTTAAGGGAGTCCTAGGACCATTCTCAAGCTGGGTGTCTGTGGGACACACATCAGAGAGAGTAACCTCGACCCTGTCCCCAAGCCCTGTGCCTGCTCTTCTTTGACCCCAGGAGATGTCATCCATCAGGCCTTGCCAGCTCCCACAGCATCCACAGGTTAGCACATTCTGAGCTACTGCCACCGTGCAGCAGGAAGTTGGTGCAGGGTTTGGTGATACCTGGCCAGTGGGTCACATGCTCTGTTCTCTACCACTGAATGACAGTGGCCTCATGGCTGCTTTCAGTGACCGAGCATGCCCTTACTGATTCTGATGTGCTCTGCAGGCCCCAGGCTGTTAGGAACACGAGGGAAAAGAGGGGCAGGTAGGGAAAGGAAGAAATCAGACTCTATGATCCAGGTTGACCTTATTATTAGTCAACGAGTTGGGGAAGATGACCAGCAGCTACCCCAGTTCAAGCGGCAGGAGACTCTGAGGAGAGTTTAAAGACAGAGCTGTTTCGGTTGTTTGTAAAGGGCCCCGTAAGGGCAGAAAGCTGTGTTTTCAGAGCAGGCATTGCTTTAGCGGGCAGTGTACTCTGGGGCCATAGAGTCTAAGCAGGGACTAAGAATCTCCGATTAAGCTCCGAGGCTGGTAATGCTCTGACAAGGCCAGTCAATGGGAGTGCAGGTCTGTGAACAGTCAGGGGCTTTGTGCAATCTCTCTTCTGGGGTAGTACCCTCTCATGGCAGATCAGCTGAGGTTCACCAGGGTCTTGCCCTGCAAGCCCTGCCTCTCGGGCTCATAGCTTCTCTGCCAGGGACCATCCTGTCTCCAGCCTCTTCTGGTAATGGAGAGGTCATGGTCCAGACCTAGTTACACAAAGTGAGAAGTTTTAATAAGCTGAACAGATAAGGGAGCCATAAAACCTACAGGGCTGGACTTTGAATCAGAGCCCTGCGGAGGACGTGAAGGCAAGCAGAATGGGGATGGGGTGTGGGGAAATTTATGAAGCCCCACAAGGCAGTGAGGCTGGATCCCCCCATCCCTGAGACTCATGGCCAGCTCACCCAGCACCCCTCATTTGTAGCACATTGTCTCTACCAGCTCCTGTTCTTGTGTTCTCTGAAATTTGTTATCAGCCTAGTTTTAATACCAGAAGCCTTGCCCTCCTTCCCACTCCAATTCCAGGCCTTTGTAGAGATCCCACATGAGGCTCTGCTTGCTGACCTCTGTGCCTGTCAGACTGTCTCCCCCCAGGCCTCCCACCCCAGCCTCTGGGCGTCTGGACAGTCCCGCTGCTCCTTTCCTGCAACCCCTCCTCCCTCAATCCTCAGCTCATGGGTTCCCAGGAGGATGCTCCCTGCCCTCCACGCCCACCACAACAGTCCTGGAATTTGAGAGCATGTGATGGAGGTCTGCATGATGGCAGTACGGTAGAGGAAGTGCAGACCCTATGGCTTAGGTTTTCTCCACTGTGAACACCTGGGCTGGCATAGAGCTTATGCCATAACAAGAGTTTTTCATAAAAGCAGATAGTTACGCAGGTGTTCTGGAGTCTGAAGAAGGAAGGGACGGAGTGCGTGGAGGGACTGTGGCAAGCTGCACTGAACTACAGGTGGAAAATTGTTGCCACAGGCTGTGGGCCAAGCTCATGCACTTTCTAACTTTTCAACATCAAAGACTGTACTTCAGCTGTGGCCCAGGGCCATCATAAGCTCCCCTTCTCACTGCCCCCCCCACCAGAGGTCCAGGGAGTATCTCTCTAGAAGGTCAGTGTAGTTACTGCACTTGGCTTCATGCCAAGGTTCAATCTATTTACAATGCTTTAATCACCAGGAAATGGATTGCTGGGCTATAAAGTCGGTGGCACTGAGGGCAGGGAGAGTCTGTCCCAGCTGCTCCTCCTACACAGTCCTCTCCTCCATCCCCAGTGAGAACACAGGCCTTCTCTGTCTTAGAGGCAGTCCTTTCACAGAAGATCAGGAATCCTTCCTGGTAAGTGTTTCCAGCATGATTGTGGCGTCTGTGCAGTGGAGGTCAGCTCTTTGTGGGAAGGTGCTTTGGCGGTGATGAATCCACGTCATCTGCTAAGCACCATGGCCCAGAATTTTTGGCACATAAAGAACCTCTGTCTTCTAGAGCAGCCATTTCTTCGCTAACTGAGCCATTTCAGTTGTGGAAGGGATGCTAGAGGTTCAGACTCTACAAAGAATTCCTCACTTGCTGAGAAAGGTGTCGTGCTCTGGACACCCTGATGACAGACATGGCACCTTTTTCATTTGTGTGCCCTCCCCCCAACAAGCCACATCTAGCACAAAGCCAGGGTTCATAAATCCTTGCTTAAAGAATAGATGAATAAACAAGAGGGAAAGGGTGAGGAGTGATAGAACAAACGTGAATAACAACACTGCTTGCTGTGCTGGATTTAGGTGTTCTGACCCTAAGTCCTCTGGGGGCCGTTTGCATTGTTCTCAGGAGTCACGTGTCCTGCACCTCCATCATGACCATCACGAAGAGCCTCCTCACAGTCAGTGTCTTAGCTGCCTTAGCTGTCAGCTTTGTGGGTAAGAGTAATAAGGCATCCCTGTCTCCTAAAGATGGAGGGGAAGGGGGCAGTCAAGGGTCTTCAGGAGTGGTCAACCAAGGAGCCCCCAGGGATCCTGGCCCCTCATGGCTCTTTGAGCCCAGGACTGTTTGTCTATTGGAAACACCAGCTGCAATGCTCTGAGATTAATTTTTAAAAAACGTTCATTTCCTCCTTGCAGAGAGTTACAATTGTGCAAACTATAAATGCCTTAATGGAGCCTGTGAAAATAGTGCACAGACTTGTGTAGCTTCTCAAGGGTGCCTCAACCAAGTGCAGGAATTTAAAGGTGGGTCTCCTCACAGCCCTATGCATCTTCCAGTTTATCCTTACCCCCTTCCCGGATGTGAGTGGGAGTGTGGAGGGTGTGGGAGGTGGCAGGGACAGGGCACAATGCCAGAGGCGGACTGTCCTGGGAAAAGGGCTCAGATACTCTTCTACATCAACATCACTAGATAGTAGTGTGCAGTGACCTCATACTTATTTTTTTTAGTGCTGGGGATCAAACCCAGGGCATCACACATGCTAAGCAAGCATTCTAGCACTGGATGCCCCTAGTAGCAAATCATCCCTCCCTGGGTTTGTTCTCTGAAATGAACCATGGCGGAGGGACTCTTGGAGAAGAACGAGGGAATGATGAACCAGATTCTCTAACACTGGCTGCTTCATTCTCTCTATGCCTCAGTTTGAAATTTTTCTTGGGGATTTGGTTCTCTGCAGATTCATCTTCAAACACAAAGTTCCAGCTGAAAAGCTGTCCTGCACAGTGCACTGAACTGTCATTCTCAGCAACACTTGGGGGTCATCGGACATTTACACATGACCAACAATGCTGCCAGTCTGAACAATGCAACAAAGGGGACGTACAACGTGAGCATAGTCACGCCCCCCCCCCCAACCTGGTGTTGGGCTGTCGCCTCTCTATGGGCCCACCTCTCTATTGCTTATTTTTCCTTTTGCCTGAAGCTCTCATTTCTAAGAGTCTTGGATGCAAGCCCCCTCTCCTCTGTGGAAGAGGTGTCAGGGATTCATCTTTAGATTGTTTTTCTGGGTTAGTCTGTTGGTTTAAATGCTTCTGTTCTTCCCCTCAGCTGAGAGAGATTTCTTTACTTATTTAATTCCTCATTCCTGTTTCTGTTTTATTGCAATGTTGTGTTTCCCAGACTGTTCTTCAAACTCCTGAGTCTTTCTGCCTCAGCCTTCCAGTAGGAGTAGCTGGGAATATAGGTGTATCCACCTCACCTGGTTAACTCTTCACCTGTTAAAACAGCATGGTGCTAAGAACATAGATTACCTCTTCTCCCAGGGTCTAGGAATGGTCCTGCAGGGCAAAGAGCAGAGTGACTGGGGGCAGAAAGCCTGACCCCAAGTCTCTATGAGATCCTTGCATTGCACCTGCCCCCAACATCTGCCTCCCAGGGCTCTGCCCAGGTCGTCCAATTGCAGGGTTTTCTGGTGGAATTGTGGAAGAACTATGATATTTATTGAGGGATGGTTAGTGATATTCCCATATATTTTTTTGTCTATTCCTGACCATGAAAACTTTTATCTCTCCATTCAGAGTCTCAGCAATCCTCAAAAGTCAATGGTGTTCGGTGTCCTGCCTGCTATAATGAGACCGCCTTGTCCTGCACCTCAACAACCCTAGAGTGCACAGGCGTAGAGATAATGTGTGTTGAAGTGATTGGGACAGGTATGAATACTTCCTCAAACACTTTGATGTTCAAATTAAGGGTCCAGTGTATCCCTACATTCATGTCTGTGCTGCTAATTATGCAAAGCTTGCAGCTAAAAAGATTGAACATCCCTTATTCTTTAGTATCTGTAGGTTTCCTGAGCCTGGCATTGCCAGTGGCTGAGTGAGGGCATTTCAGGGGCATCTTAGAAGCTGGTTTCCATTACAGAGTGAAGGGCAGTATAGTGCCAACTGCTTGTTTATCCCTTCAGGATTGGAGAGAGTCACTTTGGGCAAAAAGATGTCAGAGGCAAGGGAAGAGAGGAGGGGACATAATGGTTCCCATGGAAGAGTCAGGTTTTGGCACCTCCTGGAAGGGGACCTCAGTGCCCTGGACTCACAGGAGGTGACAGCACTTCAGATCCAGATTTACCATCGGTACTGCTGTTGTGATTTCCTGAACCCCATGATTAATTGGCTGAGGTTTTGATGGTGTTATTCTGAATTTGGTAAAAGGATATTGTTCTCCTGAGTGAGAAAAAACTATATATTTATTGTGAGGGGCAAATACTTAATTCAGATAGGACCTAGAAAAACAACCTTAGAATTCCTTTTTGGAACGCATAGCTAGAAGAAGAGCTTTACAAACTCGCCAATTGACATGTGAAGAGTTTCATGGAATTAGCGGGACTGAGAGCTTGAAGAGATTGGAGGAAAGTTGTGCTTTTATTTTAAAAAATATTTGATTTTTTATGTGTATGAGTGTATCACCTGCATGTATGTAAGTGCACTCATGTCATGCAATGCCTGTTGAGGCCAGAAGAGGGAGTCAGATCCCCTGGAACTAGAGTTACAGATGGTTGTTAGCTGCCATACGGGTGCTGGGAATTGAACCTAGTTCCTCTGCAAGAGCAGCCAGAGCTCTTAACTACTGAGCTGTCCCTGTAGCCAAGGCTTTTTTTTTCAAAGAATTTTGAAGGATGGTCTGGAGCAAGCAGGGGAGGGCCTTCTGTCTAGATGAGTTGAAATGAATGAGGAAAATGCCTTCACTGTGGGACAGTTTCCTGCTTGAATTGTCCATGGGAAATGTCGACGTGCCTTTATGTTTCCACACTTACTCCCTCATGGAACTCAGAGGTCTTAAAAGAAGGCATCTGAGCCTGAAGGGTCACTATGGTATTTCTTCTGCTTTCCCTGGGGAAGAGGACAGGTACCTCAGAGGGCTTCAGCCACAGGCCTGAGGCTCTGCACGCAGTTTGCTTTCATGCATGTATCAAGCTCAAGCTAAAGAGTGACCCAGCCGGGCATGGTGGCGCACGCCTTTAATCCCAGTACTCGGGAGGCAGAGATAGGTGGATCTCTGTGGGTTCAAGCAAGCCTGGTCTACAGAGTGAGCTCCAGGACACCTGGAACTAAAAGGGAGACCTTGTGTCAAAAATACCAAAAAAAGAAAAAAGAAAGAAAAAATGTTTTATTATGTAGTTCTTGCTTTTCTATTATTGTTATTACTATTACTATTATTATTATTATTAATGTGTGTGTGTGTGTGTGTGTGGCTATGTATACATGACAGCAAGTGCCTGCAGAGTCAAGAGGAGGGAATTGGGTCCCAAAGAGCTGAAGCTACAGGTGGTTGTGAGCCACTTGATGATGGGTACTGGGAACTAACTCCAAGTGCCCTTAACCTCTGAGCTATCTCTCCAATCCCTTATTGATTTTATTTTATTTGGGTTTTTTTTTTTTTTTTTGGCCTTTTCGAGACAGGTTAACCATGAAGTACAAACAAGCAATCAGCAAGTTTTATTTCTTCCATGTTGAGGACAGGAACTATTGAAGGATGCCAATGGACTTGGTGTGTAGGATCATGGGCTTAGGGGTGCCTGAAGCAGGGGATCAAAGTAAGACTTTCATGAGGAAAAGGCCAGCCAGAGCCGGTGAGAAGACCTGGAGGGGAGGGCTGCCCTGGTGCACAAGGTGCGGATGGCTATCCTCGAAGACAGCATATCCAAATCACAGGCATTTGGGCTTGCACAGCCCTTCCCATAAAATGATAAAAATGAACCAGAACTTCCAAGAGCTGCCAAGAGAAAGACCCAGTAGTTAGTGCTCCCCTGCTCTGACCCCCTCCTCACCACATCCCATGGGAAAGGATACTGTGCGGTGTGAGAATCCATGACTTCTAAAAGCCTCTACATGAGAAGCAGAAGCACAGCCCCAGCTCCACAGAGACCAAGCCTAGGTATCCTCTGTCCTCACTGTCATCCCCGTGGTATGGAAGGGACCTTAAAAGGACCTTGGTGTCTTAGAAAGAGTAATACTGATCGTTGAGGCTCTATCAGTCTGAGACCTGTAGACCAGCTCTTGCCCAGGTCCACCACCCTCCCAGACGTAATCCCCACCCTGGGTCACTCTTTAGCTTGAGCTTGATACATGCATGAAAGGAAACTGCATGCAAAGCCTCAGGCCTGTGGCTGAAGCCCTCTGAGGTACCTGTCTCTTCCCCAGGGAAAGCAGAAGAAATACCATAGTGACCCTTCAGGCTCAGATGCCTTCTTTTAAGACCTCTGAGTTCCATGAGGGAGTAAGTGTGGAAACATAAAGGCACGTCGACATTTCCCATGGACAATTCAAGCAGGAAACTGTCCCACAGTGAAGGCATTTTCCTCATTCATTTCAACTCATCTAGACAGAAGGCCCTCCCCTGCTTGCTCCGACCATCCTTCAAAATTCTTGAAAAAAAAAGCCTGGCTACAGGACGCTCGTAGTTAGAGCCTGGCTGCTCTTGCAGAGGAACTGGTTCGATCCCAAACCCGTATGGCAGCTAACAACCACTGTAACTCTGTTCCAGGGGCTGACTCCCTCTTCTGGCCTCAACAGCATTGCAGGTACGGAGTGCACGGCCGACATGCAGGGGAGACACGCAGACACAGAAAAAAGCAAGAGTGGGNAAAAACATGCTTCTTTCTTGTAGTAACGGGAAACCTACAGGGTTGACCGTTTTCACTATTTTCCTTCCTTTCAGTACACTGCAAGTCCTAGCCAGAACTATTAGACTAATCAATAAATCTATAAAAAGGAAAATACAAAAACACCAGGAAGGAAAGAAAGGAAGAAAAAAATGTATTCATATTGGAATGGAAAAAGCAAAATTGTCTGCCTTTGCAAATGTTATATGAGACATAAATATCTTCAGCTCCACCATGAAAACCTATGAAAAATAATGTGTAAATTCAGTAGGGTGCCTGTCTTTTCTCTGATTTAAGAAGCAGCAGTATTTTGTTTGTTGTGTAACACAATGAACGTGTCCATCACTGTTCAAAAAAATGTAGTGAAATTTAGAATACTATAAAAATACTGAGGATATGGGCTGGAGAGATGGCCTAGCAGTTAAGAGCACCAGCTGCTCTTGCAAAGGATCCGGGTTCGATCCCCAGCACCCACATGGTGGCTGAGAACCGTCCTTAACTCCACTTCCAGGGGAATCTGACACCCTCTTCTGACCTCCTCAGCATTGCATGACACGGTGCACCAACCTACATGCAGACAGTACATTCATACGCATACAAAATAATTTTAAAAATATTGAGGATAAATTTAACTAAGAAATTGAAAGATGTCTACAATGAAAACAGTAAGGCATTGATCAAAGAAATGAAAAAAGACATAAATAGAAAGACAATCCCTGCCAATGGATTGGAAGATTTGCATTGATCACATCAATAGGGCCCCAAGCCATTGGCAGAGCCAGTGTAATCCCAGCGAGTGTCCATGGCTGTCTGTCACAACATTAGTGACAGCAATTCTGAAATATTGTGTGGAACAAGTCAAAGTGGCAAAAGCAATCTGGAGGGGAGAGCCAAGCTGGAGAACTGACCCCTGACCACAGTCTACTGTGGAGCCGCTGTGACAAGGCGGTGTGTGCTGGTGTGAACCAGATGTGGATATCTCACTTCATACAGCTCAGAAATATGTTCAGATGGATCCTGACCTGTTGCAAGGTGACAGGAACACACCTGGATAAAGAACACCCTTTGGTTTCTTTCTGAAACATGTCTTTACCTTTTATCGTGTGTATCTATATGATATGTGGGGGAAGGGTATTTATGTAGCACAGCATGCTGGACGATCGGAGGACAAGTCTGTGAAACTGGTTCTCTCTTCCAACCTTTACGTGGGTCCTAGTATTGAACACAGGTTGTCAAGCTTCTTTACCACTGAGTCCCCTCTCCAGCCCTCATCTTTTCAATGTAACTTAGGGTAAACTGGGTATCAACCTGCAGAATGAAACTGGATGTTCATCACAACTCAACACAAAAACGTAATCAAAATGAATTAATTATTAAAAAAAATTGAAGTGTAAAAGTAGTAGAAGAAAACATGAGGAGAGCACAGTGTATGTGTCTGTTTGCATCTGTGTGTTTCTGTGTGTGTCTGTATGTGTGTGTCTGTATGTTGCTGTCTATCTTCTGTGTGTGTGTCTGTGTGCCTGTATGTGTCTGTGTGCTGTTAGAGATTGAACTTGGGACTTCATGCAAGCACACTGCTACAAAGACACATCTCCAGACCTGTTATACCCAGCCGAGAGAATTACAGATCACCACCACACTTAAGCCAATTAAAAGGGAAAGGAGTCCTTTTTGATTAGTGTGTGACTGAGAGTAGATAGTGTCTGAAATTTCTCATGCTGAAGCTCAGGGGTACAGAGTTTATAAAGCACAAGGGCAGTTGAACCAACTGTAGGTCAGAAAGACCTAGCCATTATTTTAGTTATGTATCATTTTGATATACATACTGGAGCTGTTTGCTTAGGGTCAGATGTCCTCTCACATACATGAGAACTCAGGGTCAGCTGTCCCCTTTACATACACGAGAACTAAGGGTCAGATGTCCCCTTCACATACATGAGAACTCAGGGTCACATGTCCCCTTCACATACATGAGAACTCAGGGTCAGATGTCCCCTTCACATACATGAGAACTCAGGGTCAGATGTCCCCTTCACATACACGAGTACTCAGGGTCAGATGTCCCCTTCACATACATGAGAACTCAGGGTCAGATGTCCCCTTCACATACATGAGAACTCAGGGTCAGATGTCCTCTCACATACATGAGAACTCAGGGTCACATGTCCTCTCACATACATGAGAACTCAGGGTCACATGTCCTCTCACATACATGAGAACTCAGGGTCACATGTCCTCTTCACATCCACTTTTTTTTTTGGTCTTTTTGAGACAGGGTCTCCCTGTAGCCCCACCTGTCCTGGAACTCACACTGTAGACCAGGGCTGGCTTTGAACACACAAAGATCCGCCTGCCTCTGCTTCCCAAGTGCTAGGATTAAAGGCGTGCGCCACCACGCCCGGCTTCTTCACATCCACTTTAATGCTGAAGATAAATCTTTCTACCCTAAATTGAAGTGATAATTTCTTGAAACAGCTTTTTGTTTTGAGTTTTTAAATGTTTGTATTTATTTATTGTTTTTATTTTATGAGTTTATTGTGTGCATGTGTAAGTCCACCTGTGTCATTGCAATGTCCATTGGAGGTGAGAATAAGGTATCATATCACTTGGAACTGGAGTTTTGAATGGTTGTTATGACATGTGGGTGCTGGGAATCAAACCCAGGTCTTCTGCAAGAATATCCAGTGATCTTAACTGCTGAGCCATCTCTTCAACCCCAAAGTGATAATTTGTGACACTTCTTCAGACATAAATTCAGGTCCACACACACTCTTTGCTACGATTGACTATTTTTTTTTTTTTTGCAAATTACACAAGATCTTATATATATTTTTATTTTTTTCTGATTTATTAATTGGTCTTTTCAAGACAGGGTCTCCCTGTAACCCCAGCTGTCCTGGAACTCACTCTGTAGACCAGGCTGGCCTTGAACTCACAAAGATCTGCCTGCCTCTGCCTCCCAAATGCTAGGATTAAAGGCGCGCGCCACCATGCCCAGCTCACAAAGTGGATTTTAATAACTATCTTCCTCCAAGCTCTTGGCCTTCTCCAGGCCTGGCATGAAAACCTGCTTTAAAGATTTTTCAATATCTAGCTCTTTTTTGTTTTTACATGTCTCCCCATTCACAAGACAGACCAGGCACAGTGGCCTAGGCTGACGTGTACATGGGGTGGGTTTGCTCTGCCTCCTCTTTCTATACAGTCAGTGTAGAAACTCAGCCTGTGGGAAGCACCAGGAGGCCTCTAGCTCTTAATATATTTTCTGTTTCAGTTCTTATTCCCATTAGTTAATTAAAGACTGGCTAGATATGGCCCATGAGAAGTTGTTACCATCATTACCATCTTGATTTGTTTTTGTTTTTGTGGGAGCTTCTAGGAAGCTTCCTTTGTCACGAGCAGGTGCAGCGCAGTCCTGCTAAGGGAAGGGGGACACAGTGCCCCACTTTGTGGGGAACCGACCCCTAGGCACAAAGGTCAGTTGGTTACTCCTGTAAACCCGACCGGAGAGGTAACTTCCTACTCAGGTCCTTAGCCTGGGACAACGAGACACGTTTCCCACTCTTGGCCGTAACTTTCCACTTGCCCAAAGCCAGGACAGGAATTTCACACCAGCTTCCCAGGTTGGCAGTCCACAAAGTGAGCCTTTTTCCAGCCAACTGGTCACCCAAATGAAATGCAGTCCTCAACACCAGCTACCCACTGGCCATCTGAATGAAATGCAGGCTTGTCTTAGCCTGTATGTGAGCAATAATTTTAAAAAAATGGCAGCTGTGAATTCCGCAATGATGTTAATGGAAATTCACATTTTTTTGTTTTCTAAATTTTTAAATTTTTATATTTTTTATTTTTTATTCCCAAAGACCCAAAACTTATACCGGGTTGCATCTTTGTTTTAGATGTTGAAAGAGCGTAACCAGTAGGTGGCAGTGTAGATCCATTATTTTAAATTTTTTAATAGATAACCCATAATCTTTGTTGAAATTGAATTGTGTTGGCTGTTTAATATAAATTTGTGTCTTGAGAAGGAAGGACCACGTTCCAACTCAGAGGCAATGTTTTTACTGGTATAATGGCTGTTAACATTAAAATATACTTAGAACACAAGTACACACATCCATACACATGTGTGCGTGCACATACATACACACATACATCCATGCATACATACATACATACATACATACAAAAGAAAGATTTGTTAGTTTGACCTGCAAGAGAGGAAAGCCATACTGTTTGATCTTTAATGAGAAACATGAAATTTTTATAATTTGTTATAGGGTTATTTTTACATAATTAGAATAAATGTCCTAGTAACACACAGCTGAGATCCATATGCCACCTCTTAGGCCCATTCCCAACCATTTGCCTACAATGAACTATCCCTAAAGTCTACTATTCTTTCCCTATCCTGTCTCTTCTGGTTAACTACCCCTAAGCTGTCCCTCTGCTAAGCCTAACTGTCCCTATGCTATTTATAATTCTAAAGATTGAAGATACCCAAAAGTAGACAGGCCAAAGTTGTTTGTAGTCTTGGACCAATCCATCTTGTCTTCTTATTAAGGACTTTGGAAGAATAATAATTATTCATAATCACAATAATAATAATGATAACTATTATTAATTATTTTAACCATCAATAATTATTAACCATTATTAGTCACAAAATTATTAATAATTATTATGAATAATAAATTTCAATAATAATAGTCAACAACAATGAACAATTTATCATTAGACTGAATTATTATCAATTATTATTAATAATTATATTCAATAACAATAACTATAACTATTAATAACAATTACTAACAATAATCAACAACAATTTATCATTAAACTGAATAATATGCATACTATAAACCCAATTAAAAATTATTAACATTAAGGGGTATAAAACAAACATTCTGGGACTGGAGAGATGGCCTAACAGTTTAAGAGTGCCGACTGCTCTTACAGAGGACCCAGGTTCAATCCCCAGCACCCACATGGCAGCCGAGAACCATCTGAAACTCCAATTCCAGGAAAACTCTTCTGACCTGCACGGCATTGCATGACACAGGTGTACAAACTTGCATGCAGACAGTACATTCATACACGTACAGAAATAAATTAAAAAAAAATTCTTATGAGTTGAATCTATCTTTGTTTACAGTCAGTTTCTAATTATATTTAAACCTGTAGGATTATGATGAATTACAGGTGGAACTTGCATTCACTCACACATACACACAGCTTGGAGATGCTTAAAGAAACATAAAACAGTTTTATTCAAAAAATTTTTATTTAAATTGAACCAAAATATCAGTTCATGTTTTTACTAATGGTCGTTAAAAAAAGACAATTTATCAGAGCAAGTTTGTTAGAACTCGAAGGCCTGTAAACTCTCCTAGAAATCCATCTATCTTGTTTCCAAAATGCTGAAATCAAAAGAATGTTACCTAAAGTCAAAATTTAAAGGGCATGATTTAGATACCACATGCTCAGTCTGGCAGTTGGTATACATGCACAGCAGGCAGGCTGATGGCTCCAGAGCTCAAACCACGTGTGATCAAGGATTCTGTGAGAAGAGATCTTTAAGGTGAAACACATTTTATTTTATTTTATTATTATCATTATTATTATTTTTTTGGTCTTTTCGAGACAGGGTCTCCCTGTAGCCCCAGCTGTCCTGGAATTTGCTCTGTAGACCAGGCTGGCCTTGAACTCACAAAAATCCGCCTTCCTCTGCCTCCCAAGTGCTAGGATTAAAGGCGTGCGCCACCATGCCCAGCAGTGAAACACATTTTAAAAGGAGCAAGATAAAATTAAATCAACCAATTAATTTTAACTGTGCACATATATTTACTTAAAAGATATCTACGGTACCCGGGCTCAAAAAGACAAAAAAAAAAAAAAATTACACTTTAAGTTAAGCATGTTGAAATGGATTTGAATTACTGCTAACTGAATCCCAATCTTATATCTACAAATAGCCGGCAGGTTTTAGGTAAGAAGTTAGATTTAGAAATAGTTACGAAAGAAACCCACAAGAAGGCAAGAGAGCAATAAAAGGCAAAATTTAAGAAAAAGGTATAAAGTGGCCAAGGTTTAAAATTATCTGGAAAAAACTGCACCATTATGTAGGGTGGTTCCCTTGAAAGTCTTTAATTTGCAACAGAAAGAAGTGGGCTCAGGTCTAGGAGAGCTACCTGGAGAAAATTTACATATGAACAAGCTAAGGTTGGAGCTGAACAGGTTCAGGTTCTTCACAGTAGGAGATTGAGTCTTTCTTTGGGGGGTGGAATTTAAAACCAGAAAGTTTTTCAGACCTGTAGAATTATGAAAAATGGTTCCAAGGCCAAGCATGCCTGCTAAGCCTTGGTATTAAACTCAGCCTTGGAGTCATTGGCTTTTATAGCCTGCAGGAGTGACCATGCCAGGAGACATATGCCCGGAGACAATGGGACACTCTCTCCAAGCCAAACCAGAACCCTGCAGCCTTCTCTCCATCAAGAGAGAACAAAGAGAAGAAAAAGGCAAGATTTAGGGGTATGCATACCTAAGTTAAGGTTTCCTCCTGCTCCATGTCTGGGTGCCATTTGTGGCTACCCCACTGAAGTTTGTGGCAGGGCCCATTTAATTCCAGGATGACCCATGTGGAAAACACTCACAGGAAAGCACTCCTCGTGTATGCATGTTAAGGTCCAAATGCAGAGAGAGAGTTTATTGCAAGATGTCTGCTTAAATATCCAGCATGACTCAAATCTCAGGACCGAATCCTAAACCTTTTCATCACTATATCCCCCCATGGGTGTGGCCAGGGAGGTCCCATTGGCTTAGAATGCAACCCATCTTAACTAAGTTTTACCACAGTGGTGAGCTGAGGCTGTCAGGGGGGATGAGTTCCTCTTCCTAGGTGGGCACTTGTGTAGTCTGTGATGTGGAGGAAATAGAGCATAACTGCTCCAGACCACAGCGGACCTGAAGACAATGGCCAGTTGGTCTATTAGAGAATCACATGCAATGTTTATCAGTTGAATTCACAGCATGAGAATGTTAATGAGCCTCTACTGAGTGAGGCTGGACAGAGGTCAGTCAATCTCTGTGTCCTGGACCTTCCCCAGCACTGCGAAGTAGAGAGCAGAGACAGGAGGGTCTGTGGAAGCTCCTGGACAGATAACCAGGTCTCTATAGTAAAGTTCCAGGCCAATACAAGACTCTGTTTCAAACAAAATCTGAAAAGGGGATGAGGACCACCACCTCGATCACCCACAAGTGCATGTGTGCACCAAGTAAAATAAATAAATAATATTTTTTAAAAAATGAGGTGGTACATACCGTCTTAGCTTCCTCCCGCAGGTAAGAATATTCTCTGTGTACATGATAAAATCCTTTATTGTCAGACATGAAGCATAACATTTTTTTAAATTTTTATTTTCGTATGTGTATGAATGTACTGTCTGCATGTAGGTCTGTGCACCTGTGTTGTGCAATGCCGCGGAGGTCAGAAGAGGGTCTTGGATTCCCCTGGAACTGGAGTTCTCCTGGAATTGGAGTTACAGATGGTTCTTAGCCACCATGTGGGTGCTGGGGATCAAACCCAGGTTCTCTGCAAGAGCAGTCAGTGCTCTTAACCACTAGGCTATCTCTCCAGCTCCCAGCATAACATTTTTATAAGTTTTACTTAGGCCCTGGAGAAATTGTCCAGCAGTTAAGAGCACTGTCTACTTTTCTGATGGAGGTTCGGTTTCTAGTACCCACATGGAAGCTAACAACCATCTGTAACCTGAGTTCTATGTGATCTGGCACCTTCTTCTGACAGTCGTGGGTATTGCCTCCATGTGCACTTACCTGCATGCATATAAAACACTCATGCACATAAAAAATTTTCAAATGTTACACTTTATTTATTTTTATTTACATGTCTCAGTTTGTGTGTGTAGGTGCCTGTAGAGGCCGGAAGAAGACATCACATCTCCTGGAGCTGGAATTCCAAGTGGTTGTGAGCTACCAAACCTAAGTGCTGGGAGCCGAACCTGGTCCTCTGCAAGCTCAGCAAGCGCCCTTACCCACTGAGCCATCTCTCCAGCCCCAAATCATGACTCTTCTAAGGCTATCTATCATTTTCGAGCTGTTCCCACTGCTGTGTATTTATTGATGGCGTCTCTGAGACACTGTCTGACCTTCTCATTGCGCAGGCTATAGATGAACGGGTTCAGCATGGGGGTCACAATCGTGTTTAGCGAACTGTGGCGAACTTGTTGACGTCCATCACGCTGCCCTTTCTGGGGCGCACGTAGATGAAGATGGAACTTCCGTAGTAAAGCATAGCAACCGTGATGTGAGAGAAGCAGGTGGAGAAGGCCTTGTGCCGGCCCTGTGCAGATAGGATTCTGAACACTGTGATGATGATGTAGGTGTAGGACACCGAGGTCAGGAGGAGCGAGCCCAGCAGCAACATGGCTGAGGAAACGAAGTCGGCCAGATCAGCCAGAGACGTGTCTGCGCACACCAGCTTGAGCACAGGGCCAATGTCACAGAAGAAGTGGTTGACCACGTTGGGCCCACAGAAAGGCTGAGAGGCAGTTAAGATGGATGGCACCAAAATAGCCAGAAACGCACCCAGGTAGGACCCGAGGACCAGCGAGAGGCACGTGTTCCTGCTCATGATGACCGCATACCTGAGCGGGCTGCAGATGGCCACATACCTATTGAAGGACATGACAGCTAGGATGAAGAACTCTGTGGACCCAAGAAGAAAGAAGAAGAAGGACTGGGTGAGACACCCTGAAAAAGATATGGCTTTGGTGCTGGAGAATGTGTTGGCCAGCATGTTGGGGACCACAGTAGAGGTGAAGGTGACCTCAAGGAAGGAGAGGTTGGCCACAAAGAAGTACATGGGCATGTGCAGATGGCAGTCGTAACACACCAGGAGGATGATCACGCTGTTGCCGAGCAGAGACACCAGGTACATGAGCAGGAAAGTGGTGAACAGCAGCGGTTCCACTTCCTTCTCACTCTGAAATCCAAGTAGGATGAACTCGGTGACTCTGGACTCGTTCCTGTGCTCCATGCGTTCGCCTCCACCTGGTGTAAAAGGGAGACAGTATTCTATTAATAGCATTTGCATCTTAATGGGAGGTGGGGAGGGGATTCTACCTATGGTAATTAACAGTCTGTTACATTCACAGACAGAGCACCAAGAATTATTTCCTGATGTATAGTGTAGGGTGGTCCTGAGAGGAACCTGGCCAGATAAAGAGGTCAGGTGTGAGGGGCACTGGTCACTGGGAAGTGGGGAGATGCAGCCAAGCACGCTGGAGAGCTCCCTGCTTAGAGAACCGCCCCCCCCCCCTGTGAAATCAGGCCGGAAGCAAAGTTAATGGATTTATTAAGCAGATATAAGGGCTGACAACACTTGCTTTAGATTTAGATTTAGAGAGAGATAGAAAGCCGCTGCACACCCAAGAGTGGGCTTCTCAGAGGACAGGTGCAACTAAATGTCTTAACGACAGCTGTGAATTTTGTGGCTTTGAAAGCACATTGCCCAAAGGATGTAATTTACAACCAGGTTCAAGGATTAAGCAACTTTTATAAATTAAGTAAAAGTGCACATGTGATTTACTTATTTTTCTTACTTTACAGAGTTTCCTTTTGTAAATTGTGGTACACTTATTAAATTCAGGGATGAGAGAGGGACTTAAGGTGAGTAAACTGCAGGTTGGAAACATTTTGGCCCTGCCTAAGCATAATTCACTTGTTTTCAACATCCTTGTTTGGAGATGTTCATAGATAGTATGTGTTATATCTGTAGGGAATTTTGATTAAAATGTTTCCTTAAAAATGTTGTGTTATCTGGTTTCCTGTTTCTTCTGCTGTGCACTCTGAAGCCATGAGGTTCCCGGTTCTGCAGCCTAGCTCTTTGGGATTTGTGGGCTGATTTACCCCAGTGAAAACTTGTTTGTAGAATGTTCAGAATTTGGGCTCCATGTCAGAGCTAGAAGAGCACTATATGTGCATGAGCTGCTCCCCCCGTTTTGTGAGTTGTCCCTAGGGACTGGCTGCTCTGTAAGCAGGATCCTGGCTGACTTTGTTTACGTTACCTCTTGTGGCATCATCACAGTTTTTTCCATGAGACACTCATTGGAAGTTCAGTCTCCTACGAACCAGTGATGTTAAATATCAGGGGTTAAATTCCAATATCCTGCTTTGTTCAAACAAAGCTTAGATTCACCTTTACAAAAAATAGGTGGAAACAGCCAGGGACCATTGGCAATAAACTCAACATCTTACCACAAAATTTGAGGATCCAACCAGGATGTCCTTCGAATGGATGAATGAAGCTGTAAGTGTGGATGATTAAGGCGGCCCTAACAGTCCTAATGATAGATATCAACTATCTGAGGATGAGGGAGTGTGCCTCTGGGGTCAGCACTCAGGGTCCTGTGGATGGCTGCACAGAGTGCCCTTCAAGTAACTATATAGTGTTGTTATCTCAGACAGGTGTGAGGGATTGATACATACTGTTGGGACACAGAGCTTCAAGAGCCTCCAATTATATATTATTATAGTATGTCAATTATCCTTTTATTATCACTGGAGACAAAAGTTAAGAAAACCAAGTGTCATGATCTCATAGTGGGCCTTTATAAATTAAGTAAAAGTGCACATGTGATTTACTTATTTTTCTTACTTTACAGAGTTTCCTTTTGTAAATTGTGGTACACTTATTAATTCTTGTAATGAAAAGTTATTTTGGACCGAGGCTTATTGCCACAGAGTTTTCCCAAAGTGTCTGACATGTGTGGGCCTCACTCAGGCTAGGCCGGGGCACGCCCTGTCCTCCTTTTCCTTTTATTTTGAGATGCGGTCTCTCTAAGCTACCCAGCCTGGCCTGAGTTCACTATGCAGCTCTGCAGGCCTTGAACTTGAACCCCTCCTGCCTCAGTCCTCTGAGTAGCTGGGATGAAAGGGTTGAAGCACCAGGCTGAGATGAAAACAACTGTAGGAGTAGAGTGCTCCAGGACCTCCACGTACCGTCTAAGTGCATTGCACAGCTTTAATGAATGGTCGCATCCGCTGTTTCAAAGCTGTCCTTCCTTCTTTATAAGCAAAAGATTTGGGTTTCTTCCACAGATGAAACAGTCCTGGAGATTTTTTCCTTCTGACAATCTCAGAGAGCTAGGAAACAAACTAAGGGAGGCTCCAGCCATCTGCACAACATGTGCACATGTGAGAGTGTATAAGGACTTGCCTGAGAATGTCGTGTCCTCTCTCTGTNGCGGCACAGGACAGACACTCAGAGCTGTGAACTAGCTCTGTGGGACTGCATCCTCAGATGGCTAGAATTGGGAAGCAGAAAGGAAGCCAGTGTTCATTATTCAGCTTCCCTTGAGGCCTGGTCTCCTAAGACTAATTTATGCAAAGCAAACTATAATTAAAAGAAAAGCAAAAGCTTTCCAAATT
This sequence comes from Rhizomys pruinosus, assembly GCA_009823505.1. NCBI lineage: Eukaryota > Metazoa > Chordata > Mammalia > Rodentia > Spalacidae > Rhizomys > Rhizomys pruinosus. Next base: position 269,597 of record VZQC01000499.1, read on the forward strand.
AGGAGTGGAAAAGTAGCAAACTTAACTTCCTGTAAGAAACAAGCTGACTCCCCAGCAGCAACCAAGGCAATTCTGTTCAGTCACTGTTCAATTCCATCCAGTATTCTGTGCATGTACCAGCAGAAGAGAGGCTCCATTGCAGCAGCAGCACCATCTCTATCCACACTTAATAAATACTGCACACTGATAATGTCAATATGTTAATGAACCAACTAAACCCTGAAGATAAAAAGACCTTTAATATTGATGTACGGCAATTACATTGGGCAGAATATATAGAGAACTACTGCATGGGAACTAAAAAATATGTATTGAATGAAGAAATGTCTGGCCTCCCTGCAGCTAGAAAACATTTGAACAAGTTGCAGAATATCCGTTATTGTTTCAATACTGTGCTTGTGATTCTTATCTGGTGCATTTTTGTTGCAAGATCACAAATGACAAGAAACATCTGGTACTTTGTGGTTAGTTTGTGCTACAAATTTCTATCATACTTCTGAGCCTCCAGTACCATGAGATACTGAAGACCAAAGGATTTAGCATTATAACACCTATGTAGATGGCGATCTGAATGCACAAAATGGAAAATGAACTTAAGCCATCTCCTTTTGTCAAGACATTAAACCATCTTAAATTGGGAAAAAAAAAAATACTACACACTAATCCTTAGTGCCGGCCTTGAACAACACACTCAAGAAATCCACAAATTATATATGGCCTTTTTAATTTTATAAAAAGCACATGAAATATGAGGTGTTATTGGTCTAATTTATGGTAATTACCTTACATAAATAGTACAAGAAAAATAATATTAAAATGAAAAAAAACTGTGGTTGGAGAGATGGCTCAGTGGTTAAGAGAACTGACCCCCATTGCCATTGCATGACACAGGTGCACTTACACACATGCAGAAAATACACTCATACACATAAAATAAAGATAATAAATACAATATTAAAATTGGCAAAACCAAAATATGAATTTATCTAATATGCAGCACAGGGGTGAATGTAGTCCACCAGTTATACTTAGGAGGATCTGGGAGACAGGCGTCCTTTGGCTGCACCGAAGGAAAGAAAACGTTTGTGCAGTGCAGGTGCTGAGAAACCCATTATTGTATTCGATTTCTATTTCAAAAAGGAAGCACTAATACTTATTGAACGCCAAATATATATTGTGATTCAGTGTGACTAACAGTATCAAACCTCCAGAAACTTGATATTACTCAGAACCATCCTCCTCCAGGAGATGAAGGCAAACCTAGCACTCCACAGAATGCATATTTAAGAACTGTTTTCTAGGGAGTTAATTTATAAGAGGAGGGAAAATACCCCCTGCTCTAAAAATTCATAATCAATTGTTTAAAATTTAGAGTAGGACAAACTGTATCAGGCTTATCAGCTAATTACAAAGCTATGTTAATTTTAGGAATTTTTTTTTATTCTTGTAATGAAAAGTTATTTTGGACCGAGGCTTATTGCCACAGAGTTTTCCCAAAGTGTCTGACATGTGTGGGCCTCACTCAGGCTAGGCCGGGGCACGCCCTGTCCTCCTTTTCCTTTTATTTTGAGATGCGGTCTCTCTAAGCTACCCAGCCTGGCCTGAGTTCACTATGCAGCTCTGCAGGCCTTGAACTTGAACCCCTCCTGCCTCAGTCCTCTGAGTAGCTGGGATGAAAGGGTTGAAGCACCAGGCTGAGATGAAAACAACTGTAGGAGTAGAGTGCTCCAGGACCTCCACGTACCGTCTAAGTGCATTGCACAGCTTTAATGAATGGTCGCATCCGCTGTTTCAAAGCTGTCCTTCCTTCTTTATAAGCAAAAGATTTGGGTTTCTTCCACAGATGAAACAGTCCTGGAGATTTTTTCCTTCTGACAATCTCAGAGAGCTAGGAAACAAACTAAGGGAGGCTCCAGCCATCTGCACAACATGTGCACATGTGAGAGTGTATAAGGACTTGCCTGAGAATGTCGTGTCCTCTCTCTGTGCACTTACCTGCATGCATATAAAACACTCATGCACATAAAAAATTTTCAAATGTTACACTTTATTTATTTTTATTTACATGTCTCAGTTTGTGTGTGTAGGTGCCTGTAGAGGCCGGAAGAAGACATCACATCTCCTGGAGCTGGAATTCCAAGTGGTTGTGAGCTACCAAACCTAAGTGCTGGGAGCCGAACCTGGTCCTCTGCAAGCTCAGCAAGCGCCCTTACCCACTGAGCCATCTCTCCAGCCCCAAATCATGACTCTTCTAAGGCTATCTATCATTTTCGAGCTGTTCCCACTGCTGTGTATTTATTGATGGCGTCTCTGAGACACTGTCTGACCTTCTCATTGCGCAGGCTATAGATGAACGGGTTCAGCATGGGGGTCACAATCGTGTTTAGCGAACTGTGGCGAACTTGTTGACGTCCATCACGCTGCCCTTTCTGGGGCGCACGTAGATGAAGATGGAACTTCCGTAGTAAAGCATAGCAACCGTGATGTGAGAGAAGCAGGTGGAGAAGGCCTTGTGCCGGCCCTGTGCAGATAGGATTCTGAACACTGTGATGATGATGTAGGTGTAGGACACCGAGGTCAGGAGCAGCGAGCCCAGCAGCAACATGACTGAGGAAACGAAGTTGGCCAGATCAGCCAGAGACGTGTCTGCGCACACCAGCTTGAGCACAGGGCCAATGTCACAGAAGAAGTGGTTGACCACGTTGGGCCCACAGAAAGGCAGAGAGGCAGTTAAGACGGATGGCACCAAAATAGCCAGAAACGCACCCAGGTAGGACCCGAGGACCAGCGAGAGGCACGTGTGCCTGCTGATGATGACCGCGTACCTGAGTGGGCTGCAGATGGCCACATACCTATCGAAGGACATGACGGCTAGGATGAAGAACTCTGTGGACCCCAGAAGAAAGTAGAAGGACTGGGTGAGACACCCTGAAAAAGATATGGCTTTGGTGCTGGAGAATGTGTTGGCCAGCATGTTGGGGACCACGGTAGAGGTGAAGGTGACCTCAAGGAAGGAGAGGTTGACCACAAAGAAGTACATGGGCGTGTGCAGATGGCCGTCGTAACACACCAGGAGGATGATCACGCTGTTGCCGAGCAGAGACACCAGGTACATGAGCAGGAAGGTGGTGAACGGCAGCGGCTCCACTTCCTTCTCACTCTGAAATCCAAGTCGGATGAACTCGGTGACTCTGGACTCGTTCCTGTGCTCCATGTGTTCGCCTCCACCTGATGTAAAAGGGAGACAGTATTCTATTAATAGCATTTGCATCTTAATGGGGGGGGCGGGGAGGGGATTCTACCTATGGTAATTAACAGTCTGTTACATTCACAGACAGAGCACCAAGAATTATTTCCTGATGTATAGTGTAGGGTGGACCTGAGAGGAACCTGGCCAGATAAAGAGGTCAGGTGTGAGGGGCACTGGTCACTGGGAAGTGGGGAGATGCAGCCAAGCACGCTGGAGAGCTCCCTGCTTAGAGAACCGCCCCCCCACCCCGTGAAATCAGGCGGGAAGCAAAGTTAATGGGTTTATTAAGCAGATATAAGGGCTGACAACACTTGCTTTAGATTTAGATTTAGAGAGAGATAGAAAGCCGCTGCACACCCAAGAGTGGGCTTCTCAGAGGACAGGTGCAACTAAATGTCTTAACGACAGCTGTAAATTTTGTGGCTTTGAAAGCACATTGCCCAAAGGATGTAATTTACAACCAGGTTCAATGATTAAGCAACTTTTATAAATTAAGTAAAAGTGCACATGTGATTTACTTATTTTTCTTACTTTACAGAGTTTCCTTTTGTAAATTGTGGTACACTTATTAAATTCAGGGATGAGAGAGGGACTTAAGGTGAGTAAACTGCAGGTTGGAAACATTTTGGCCCTGCCTAAGCATAATTCACTTGTTTTCAACATCCTTGTTTGGAGATGTTCATAGATAGTATGTGTTATATCTGTAGGGAATTTTGATTAAAATGTTTCCTTAAAAATGTTGTGTTATCTGGTTTCCTGTTTCTTCTGCTGTGCACTCTGAAGCCATGAGGTTCCCGGTTCTGCAGCCTAGCTCTTTGGGATTTGTGGGCTGATTTACCCCAGTGAAAACTTGTTTGTAGAATGTTCAGAATTTGGGCTCCATGTCAGAGCTAGAAGAGCACTATATGTGCATGAGCTGCTCCCCCCGTTTTGTGAGTTGTCCCTAGGGACTGGCTGCTCTGTAAGCAGGATCCTGGCTGACTTTGTTTACGTTACCTCTTGTGGCATCATCACAGTTTTTTCCATGAGACACTCATTGGAAGTTCAGTCTCCTACGAACCAGTGATGTTAAATATCAGGGGTTAAATTCCAATATCCTGCTTTGTTCAAACAAAGCTTAGATTCACCTTTACAAAAAATAGGTGGAAACAGCCAGGGACCATTGGCAATAAACTCAACATCTTACCACAAAATTTGAGGATCCAACCAGGATGTCCTTCGAATGGATGAATGAAGCTGTAAGTGTGGATGATTAAGGCGGCCCTAACAGTCCTAATGATAGATATCAACTATCTGAGGATGAGGGAGTGTGCCTCTGGGGTCAGCACTCAGGGTCCTGTGGATGGCTGCACAGAGTGCCCTTCAAGTAACTATATAGTGTTGTTATCTCAGACAGGTGTGAGGGATTGATACATACTGTTGGGACACAGAGCTTCAAGAGCCTCCAATTATATATTATTATAGTATGTCAATTATCCTTTTATTATCACTGGAGACAAAAGTTAAGAAAACCAAGTGTCATGATCTCATAGTGGGCCTGATCTCCAAATAACTGGTCCCTGGCAAAACCTGCAACTTGGCGGGAACAAGACCGAAGTCAGCCTCATGCCGTTTCCTTATGGAACTCCTTTTATAATCAATTTTAACAAATGTTTCAAAAAATAAACCTTTTATTTATATTTATTTTTATTTATGAGTGTTTTTCCCCTGCATATATATATATATATATATATATATATATATATATAT
>VZQC01000499.1:279485-334661 GCA_009823505.1 Rhizomys pruinosus
GGGGGGGGGGCTGAGGCCCTCTCTCCATTTTGTGTGGCTATGGGGCAGTTACCATCCATGCTTGGAAGAAGACTTTCCAATGTGGCCTTAGGAGGCAGACTTTCCACAACTCTATAGAAAACCCTCACCCATTGCTCTGCAAGAAAGCCCAATGAACTCACTGATTTCCCAGACTGGAGTTTGGTGAAATTGGACCTCAGTTTGTTGTAGGGAACAGGAGTGGACATTGTCTATGCCTCCCAGAAGACATTTAAGGGAGGAGGGGTGGACATTGTCTATGCCTCCCAGAAGACATTTAAGCCACACTTAGCAGAGTACAACAGAACCAAGGATGAGTTTGGGAAGAGCATTGGTGTTGTCCCAGATACGGAGAAGAAGTCCAACAACCAAAGGGAAGATGGGTACAGGAGAGTGTGGGCAGAGAATTTTCACATGGTGGGCCATCCCCATAGACTTGATGGGGGAGTGGCAGGGTTTGGGTGGTGTTGTGGGTAGTGAGATGTATAGCTATCCACTTAGGTGGATGATGTCATTGGGGAAATCCCAGGATAGCAGTCATCTTGCAGGTGTCCGTCCCTACACAATTGGCATGCCTGCTTGACTAGTGGAGATGCAGAAAAGGTCTAGAGCAGACAATACAAGCCCTAGGATCAGCACACTCCAGGCCGAAGTGTCAGTAAGTTCTGCAGAGGCAGCGTGGTCACTCCTATGGGTAAGAAGAGATCTGTCCCAGGTCAAGTCAGACACTGGAAGGAGACTGAATATACAAGAGAGGAATTTCAAGAAGAAGCCATACGAGGCTAGCTTCTTCAGTATTGAGTTTCCCAGTAAACTGGATAAAAAAGAAAGAGAGAGGTGTTAGTCTGCCATGTTTTATGGATAGGAGGAAGGAGGGAAAGAAAGCTCAGATTAGATGGCTAATAAAGTCTCCTCCTGGGACTCCAAAACCGGGAACCCATGGGAGGAGGCAGGTAGTGATGAGGAAGAGAGTGGCCTAGAAATAGCTGAAGATGCCCCTCAGGTTCAAACTTTAATACAAAGAAAGCCAAAATCCATGGTCCAGCGTGGATTCTGATAAGGCCTTAACAAAGGTCTGATGGGTGAGACTGGCAATCAGAAAATACTTTTCATTGGAGATGTTGGATCTAGGGAAGACTTTCAGACAAGCAGTGAAGGAGCTCCTCGCCACCTGGCTCATATGGCTGTGGAACATGGGGGCAGATGGTATTCGTTTTAGTGCTGCAGAAGCAGAAAAGCTGAGCAATATAACCACCCATCCCTCCTTGAGACACAGGCTGTGTAGCCTGAGGCAGTACAGAGGAATAAGTCCCTGATGGACTGGCTTGCATAACCTATTAGATACTTGGTTATTACCAGTGATGGTTTCTAGATTTCAGGGGCTGGAGTACAATAGAGGAGGGACAGGCAGTACTGAGAGAAGTAGGGATGAGGAAAGCAATGTGTAGTGCCAAGTTCACTGGGCTAAATAGAACTACATTCACCAGAGAAGTAAAGAAGAACTCGGTTCAACAGAGACCTGGAGACTGGTGTGGGGCTTTTCTGGCTTTGCGGAGTTCTTTAATGGGGCAGGTTCTGTATGAAGTAGGAAAGGCTTTGGCAGATCTAAGTAACTTAGACCAGTGTGTAAAGTGTGTCTGTAAAATGGGGGAGCAAGCCAGAGGAGATCAGTGGCAGGGCCATTCGTGAAAGGTTCACTGCTTGACAAAGTTCCAGTGACCTGAACCGTCTGGTTGAAGTCTGCTCTCCAGCTGACCTTGGATTTTTTTTTTAATTTTTTATTTAATTTTATTTATTTCTGTATGTGTATGAATGCACTGTCTGCATGCAGGTCTGTGCACCCGTGTCGTGCAATGCCGCGGAGGTCAGAAGAGGGTCTCAGATTCCCCTGGAACTGGAGTTCTTCCTGAATTGGACGTTACGAGTAGATGGTCTAGCCACCATGTTGGTGCTGGGGAATCAAACCACAGGTTTTCTCTGCAGAGCAGTTCGTGCTCCTAACACACTAGGCCTATCCTTCTCCAGCTCCAGATCAACATTTTTATGTTTACTTAGGCCTCCCTGAGAAATTAGTTTCCAGCACGTTAGAGCCACTGGTCTACTTTTCTGACTGGAGCGTTCGGTTGTCTAGTACCCACATGGAGAGCTAACAACCATCTGTAACCTGAGTCTATGTGATCTGGCACCTTCTTCTGACAGCGTGCGGTATTGCCTCCATGTGCACTTACGCTGCATGGCATATTAAACACTCATGCACATAAAAATTTTAATGTTTTACACATTTATTTTATTTTTATTTACATGGTCTCTAGTTTGTGTGTATGTACGGTGCTGTAGAGGCCGGGAAGAAGACATCACATCTCCTTGGAGCTGGCATCCAATGGTTGTGAGCTACCAAACCTAAGTGCTGGGAAACCGGAACCTGGTCCTCTGCAAGCTCAGCAAGCGCCGCTTACCCTGAGCCATCTTCTCCATCCCCAAACTCGATGACTCTTCTAAGCGTTCTATCTATCATTTTCGAGCTGTTCCCACTGCTGTGTATTTATTGATGGCGTCTCTGAGACACTGTCTGACCTTCTCATTGCGCAGGCTATAGATGAACGGGTTCAGCATGGGGGTCACAATCGTGTTTAGCGAACTGTGGCGAACTTGTTGACGTCCATCACGCTGCCCTTTCTGGGGCGCACGTAGATGAAGATGGAACTTCCGTAGTAAAGCATAGCAACCGTGATGTGAGAGAAGCAGGTGGGAAGCTTGTGACCGGCCCTGTGCAGATTAGGATTCTGAACACTGTGTATGATGATGTAAGGTGGTAGGAACCCACGGGTCAGGGGAGCAGAGCAGCAGCAGCATGGACTGAGGAAACGAAGGGGCCAGATAGCGAGACGTGTCTGCGCACACCAGCTGAGCAACACGGGCCAAGCCACAGAAGAAGTGTGTTGACCGTTGGGCCCAACAGAAAGGCGAGAGCAGTTAAGATCGGATGGCACCAAAATAGCCAGAAACGCACCCAGGTAGGACCCGAGGACCAGCGAGAGGCACGTGTTCCTGCTCTGAGTGCATGGACCGCGTACCTGAGGGGCTGCAGATGGCCACATACCTATCGAAGGACATGACGGCTAGGATGAAGAACTCTGTGGACCCCAAGAAGAAAGTAGAAGGACTGGGTAGACACCCTGAAACAAGATATGTGCCTTCTGGTGCTGGAGAATGTGTATGGCCAGCATGTTGGGGACCACGTAGAGGTGAAGGTGACCTCAAGGAAGGAGAGGTTGGACCACAAAGAAGTACATGGGCTGTGCAGATGGCAGTCGTAACACACCAGGAGGATGATCACGCTGTTGCCGAGCAGAGACACCAGGTACATGAGCAGGAAGTGTTAGTGTGAACGGCTAGTGTCCACTTTCCTTCTCACTCTGACAATCCAAGTAGGATGAATCCGGTGACTCTGGACTCGTTTTCCTGTGCTCATGCTGTTCGCCTCCACTGATGTAAGGGAGACGTATTTATTATAGCATTTGCATCTTATGGGGGGGGGGGGGATTCTACCTATGCCTAATTACAGTCTGTTACATTCACAAGACAGAGCACCAAGAATTATTTCTGATGTATGGTGTAGGTTGGCGTCCTGAGAGAGAACTGGGCCAGATAAAGAGGTAGGTGTGAGGGGCACTGCATGGGGGGAAGGTGGGGAGATGCGCAAGCCGTGGAGAGCTCCCTGCTTAGGAACGCCCCCCCCCCCTCGTTGAAATCAGGCTGGAAGCAAAGTTAATGGATTTATTAAGCAGATATAAGGCTTGAACACACTTGCTTTAGCATTTTAGATCTCTATGAGAGCAGAGATAGAAAGCGCGCTGCACACCCAGTTAGAGTGAGGCTTTCAGGGACAGGTGCAACTAAATGTCTTAACGACAGCTTGTGATTTTGTGGCTCTTGAAAGCACATTGCCCAAAGGACTGTATTTTACAACCAGGTTACAGGATTAAGCAACTTTTATAATTAAGTAAAAGTGCACATGGTATTTACTTTTATTTCTGTACTTTACAGAAGTTTATGTTTGTAATTGTGTTACACTTATTAAATCTCAGGGTGAGAGGGGACTTAGGTGAGTAACTGCAGGTTGGAAACATTTTGGCCCTGCCTAAGCATTAATTCACTTGTTTTTCAACATCCTTGTTTGGAAGATGCTTCATAGATGTATGTGTTATATCTGTAGGGGAAATTTGATTAAAATTGTTTCCTTAAAAATGTTGTGTTATCTGGTTTCCTGTTTCTTCTGCTGTTGCACTCTGAGCTGAGGTTCCCGGTTCTGCAGCCTAGCTCTTTGGGATTTGTGGGCTGATTTACCCCAGTGAAATTGTTGATAGAATGTTCAGAATTTGGGCTCCATGTCGAGCGTGAGGAGCACGTATATAGTTGATGAGCTGCTCCCCCCGTTTTGTGAGTTGTATCCTAGGGACTGGCTGCTCTGTAAGCAGGATCCTGGCTGACTTTGTTTACGTTACCTCTTGTGGCATCATCACAGTTTTTTCCATGAGACACTCATTGGAAGTTCAGTCTCCTACGAACCAGTGATGTTAAATATCAGGGGTTAAATCTCAATATCCTGCTCTGGTTCAACAAGCTTAGATTCACCTTTACAAAAAATAGGTGGAAACAGCCAGGGACCATTGGCAATAAACTCAACATCATTCCCAAAATTTGAGGAATCCAACCAGGTATGTCCTTCGAATGGATGAATGAAGCTGTAAGTGTGGATGATTAAGGCGGCCCTAACAGTCCTAATGATAGATATCAACTATCTGAGGATGAGGGAGTGTGCCTCTGGGGTCAGCACTCAGGGTCCTGTGGATGGCTGCACAGAGTGCCCTTCAAGTAACTATATAGTGTTGTTATCTCAGACAGGTGTGAGGGATTGATACATACTGTTGGGACACAGAGCTTCAAGAGCCTCCAATTATATATTATTATAGTATGTCAATTATCCTTTTATTATCACTGGAGACAAAAGTTAAGAAAACCAAGTGTCATGATCTCATAGTGGGCCTGATCTCCAAATAACTGGTCCCTGGCAAAACCTGCAACTTGGCGGGAACAAGACCGAAGTCAGCCTCATGCCGTTTCCTTATGGAACTCCTTTTATAATCAATTTTAACAAAATTACTTAAAAAAAAAAAAAAAACAAAAAATACTTTATTTTATTATTTTATTTATGAGTGTTTTTCCCCTGCATACATGTATAAATACTATATATTATATATATATATATATATATATGTATATATAATTGCACCCAGAGGCCAGAAGAGAGTGTTGGTTCCCCTGGTTGGTTGTGGATTCTGGGAACCAAATCCGAGTCCTCTGCAAAAACAGCCATTGCTATTAGCCTCTGAGCCATGTCTCCAGCCCCCAAACCCATGATGTTCTGGAAACTGTTAATTATTTCCTAGAATTCAGATGGCTGAGGAAGAGCTCAGGGATGTGTAGAAGGGAACTTCCGAATTTTGCTTTTCTCAGGAGAAACAAGAGCCTTAGGCTGCTCCATTTACATGGAGATGAAGGCGGCAAGTGCTGAGATGGTGAACCCCTTGCAGAGAAAGGATGTCCCCCTCCCTCAGCCCTTCCTGTGGGAGTTGTTGTCAAGCACCAATCAGCCAAGTGAGAAATTTGAAACAAGGAGTGATTCCAAAGACCAAACAAAACACTTTGACCTGGATGGGGTCTGTTGGGAGGGCTGTTGGTTAGGAGTGATGGCACTTCTAGTTACTGTGAAATGCCACACGAGTGTGCTGGTGTGGCTTACCTCTGTATGCATCCGTATCCCTTTCCCAGATGTCGGGCTGGCTCAGGTCACATGTGGTTTTTTTCTTCCTGGCCATGGTAGCTATTAGTCACTGATAAAGTTAGACTGGCAAGACCAGCAATTTGCTGTTCCTGTTTAGCATCTGTGACACTAGCTAAACACACCAGGGAATCGCCCTCCCCACCACCTTTACGACCTTGCCTCAATGTATTCTGGGTTTCCCTTTCTGCTATATTTTCTTCTTGAACTATGACCCTAACTATGCCAATGCTGGAATTATAGGGACAGACATTCATGTCCAGCTTTTTATGTGGGTGTTGGAGATGCGAACTCAGGCCTTCGTGTTTGCCCAGTAAGGGCCCCCACCGGCTGGTCCTGCTCCCCAGCCCTTGTTCTCTTTCTGAGGTGGTCTGGCCACAGTCCTGCTGCCGTAGTCTCCTGAGGACTGGGATTGCCACATCTGGCTTTCAGCTCTCTTTGCATACTTATACATTATATAACGAAAAAGCAAGTGACTGTGAAGTTAATCAGAGGGAAACTATGACTCTGTGATATGAGGAAGAGGAATAATTATTTGGATCAAACTTGGAGCTCGCACCATAATCCTTCAGAATGATCTTAATTGAGTATTTTAATTAATAAGTAAACTTTGTCAATATGGTGAAAAGCTGCAACCAGTTTAATTCTTGTAATGAAAAGTTATTTTGGACCGAGGCTTATTGCCACAGAGTTTTCCCAAAGTGTCTGACATGTGTGGGCCTCACTCAGGCTAGGCCGGGGCACGCCCTGTCCTCCTTTTCCTTTTATTTTGAGATGCGGTCTCTCTAAGCTACCCAGCCTGGCCTGAGTTCACTATGCAGCTCTGCAGGCCTTGAACTTGAACCCCTCCTGCCTCAGTCCTCTGAGTAGCTGGGATGAAAGGGTTGAAGCACCAGGCTGAGATGAAAACAACTGTAGGAGTAGAGTGCTCCAGGACCTCCACGTACCGTCTAAGTGCATTGCACAGCTTTAATGAATGGTCGCATCCGCTGTTTCAAAGCTGTCCTTCCTTCTTTATAAGCATAAGGTTTGGGTTTCTTCCACAGATGAAACAGTCCTGGAGATTTTTTCCTTCTGACAATCTCAGAGAGCTAGGAAACAAACTAAGGGAGGCTCCAGCCATCTGCACAACATGTGCACATGTGAGAGTGTAGGGCTTGTGAGGACTTGCCTGAGAATGTTGTGTCCTCTCTCTGGGCGGCACAGGACAGACACTCAGAGCTGTGAACTAGCTCTGTGGGACTGCATCCTCAGATGGCTAGAATTGGGAAGCAGAAAGGAAGCCAGTGTTCATTATTCAGCTTCCCTTGAGGCCTGGTCTCCTAAGACTAATTTATGCAAAGCAAACTATAATTAAAAGAAAAGCAAAAGCTTTCCAAATTAGGAGTGGAAAAGTAGCAAACTTAACTTCCTGTAAGAAACAAGCTGACTCCCCAGCAGCAACCAAGGCAATTCTGTTCAGTCACTGTTCAATTCCATCCAGTATTCTGTGCATGTACCAGCAGAAGAGAGGCTCCATTGCAGCAGCAGCACCATCTCTATCCACACTTAATAAATACTGCACACTGATAATGTCAATATGTTAATGAACCAACTAAACCCTGAAGATAAAAAGACCTTTAATATTGATGTACGGCAATTACATTGGGCAGAATATATAGAGAACTACTGCATGGGAACTAAAAAATATGTATTGAATGAAGAAATGTCTGGCCTCCCTGCAGCTAGAAAACATTTGAACAAGTTGCAGAATATCCGTTATTGTTTCAATACTGTGTTTGTGATTCTTATCTGGTGCATTTTTATTGCAAGATCACAAATGGCAAGAAACATCTGGTACTTTGTGGTTAGTCTGTGCTATAAATTTCTATCATACTTCTGAGCCTCCAGTACCATGAGATACTGAAGACCAAAGGATTTAGCATTATAACATCTATGTAGATGGCGATAATGCAGCAAAATGGAAAATTAATAAGCCATCTCCTTTTGTCAAGACATTAAACCATCTTAAGTTGGGAAAAAAAATACTACACACTAATCCTTACTGCTCGGCCTGTGAAACACCCATCAGAAATCCACAATATATCATGGCCTTTTTAATTTTACAAAAGCACAGAAAATGATGCTTAATTGGTAATTTATGTAAATTCCATACAAAATATACAAGAAAATTAATAAAAATGCAATATAATGTGGTTGAGATGGCTCGTGGTTAAGAAACTGACCCCATAACCATTGCATGACACAGGGCACTTACACACATGCAGAAATACACTCATACACATACAATAAATATAATAAATACAAATTTAATTGGCAAAACCAAAATATGAATTTATCTAATATGCAGCACAGGGGTGAATGTAGTCCACAGTTATACTTAGGAGGATCTGGGACACAGGCGTCCTTTGGCTGCACCGAGGAAAGAAAACGTTGTGCAGTGCAGGTGTGAGAAACATTATTGTACTCGATTTCCTTTCAAAAAGGAAGCACTAATACTTATTGAACCCAAATATATATGTGATTCAGTGTGACTAACAGTATCAAACCTCCGAAACTTGATATTATCAGAACCTCTCCTCAGGAGATGAAGGCAACCTATCACTCACAGAATGCATATTTAAGAACTGTTTTCTAGGGAGTTAATTTATAAGAGGAGGGAAAATACCCCCTGCTCTAAAAATTCATAATCAATTGTTTAAAATTTAGAGTAGGACAAACTGTATCAGGCTTATCAGCTAATTACAAAGCTATGTTAATTTTAGGAATTTTTTTTAATTCTGAGAAATGTCATGGATTTGTTGATCCATTGGTCTATAATTATTTTATATTTATTGCATGTTTGATTTCATACAATATAGTTTTCTGGCATTTTGATCTGCTCCCTTCCCACTGTCCTCCCCATTAAATACCAAATAAGTATGAACATATTTATATATATATTTAAAAAAAAAAAAAAAAAAAAAAAAAAAAAAAAAAAAAAAAAAAAAAAAAAAAGAGAGAGAGAGAGAGAGAGTATTATTTGTGTCCCCAAATATCCCTCAGTGTGGATCAATTCACCATGCCCACCATGAGACCCAACCATGTAAGATACCACTTCTCCTCCTCCCAGCACCTAACAATTGCCAGAAGGTTCTTAGGTCGGTTGGATTTCTTATCCACTTCCCCATGTCTATGCTAGGATTTGGTCTGACTTGAGCTTGCAACATAAATGTCCCTCAACTGATGAATGGATATTGAAAATGTGGTACATTCACACAATGCAGTTATACTCTGCAGCAGAAAAAAAAAAAGATGTCATGAAATTTGTAGGTAAATGGATGGAAATAACATTTTTAAAATATTTTTTAAGTCAGATGCATATTGAATCATAAAAGACCCTGGATAGCCAAAGCCACCCTGATCAATGCTGGGAGAGTTCACCAAACCAGATCTCAAACTGTATCACAGACCCGCAGTCATAAAACAAACATGTAGATCAAGGGAACAAATAGAAGACCCAAAGGTGATTGTGTGCCATTTCAACCACCTGATATTTGACAAAGTGCCGACAACACACACTGGAAGAAAGAGCATCTTCAACAAATGCTACCAGGAAAATTTCCGAATGAAATTAGACCTTTATCTACCACTGTGAACAAAAGTTTACTCCAAATGGATAAAAAGCCTCAGGTTAAAACCTAAAATGTGCTGGGCGTGGTGGCGCATGCCTTTAATACTAGCACTTGAGAGGCAGAGGTAGGCAGTTCAAGGCCGGCCTGGTCTACAGAGCAAGTTCCAGGACAGCTGGGGCTACAGGGAGACCCTGTCTCAAAAAAGACCAAAAACCCCCAAAAACCTAAAATGTAAAATTTTTATATGAAAACATAGGTGGAACCATTCAAAATACAGGTATGGGAAAGGACTTTCTTTTTTTATTTTATTATTTTTTTTCAATTTTTTATTATTTTTTATGTGTATGAATGTACTGTCTGCATGTAGGTTGGTGCACTCATGTCATGCAATGCCTCGGAGGTCAGAAGAGGGTGTCAGATTCCCCTGGAACTGGAGTGAGTTAAAGATGGTTCTCAGCTGCCACGTGGATGCTGGAGATTGATCCCAGGTCCTCTGCAAGAGCAGTCGATGCTCTTAACTGCTAGGGCATGTCTCCAGGCTCAGGAAAGGACTTTCTAAATCAGACAATCAGTTGCTCAGGAATTAAAGTCAACACTTGACAAGTGGGACCTCATTAAACTAAAAAGCTCTGTACAGAAAAGGAAAAAAGAAAACAACTGAGTGAAGAGAAAGTTCACAGAGTGGGAAAAATCCTCACCAGCTACACACCTGTCCCATTTGACTGTCCCTTGACAGACAGACAGACCCTGGACAGACACCCTGCCCAAGCTTGCTTGCACCGGCTTGCTGAGTGTGGAACAGCTCATCACAGATAAGCTTATTCACTGTTACATGTGGGACAGGGGAGCAAGAATGGAAGAGTGGAGAGAGCCAGCCACACCTCCCAACCAACCACTCGGCCCTAGTTGCAGGAGGGAGAGGGGATAATGGTATATAAATTTGGGGGGGGGGCTGAGGCCCTCTCTCCATTTTGTGTGGCTATGGGGCAGTTACCATCCATGCTTGGAAGAAGACTTTCCAATGTGGCCTTAGGAGGCAGACTTTCCACAACTCTATAGAAAACCCTCACCCATTGCTCTGCAAGAAAGCCCAATGAACTCACTGATTTCCCAGACTGGAGTTTGGTGAAATTGGACCTCAGTTTGTTGTAGGGAACAGGAGTGGACATTGTCTATGCCTCCCAGAAGACATTTAAGGGAGGAGGGGTGGACATTGTCTATGCCTCCCAGAAGACATTTAAGCCACACTTAGCAGAGTACAACAGAACCAAGGATGAGTTTGGGAAGAGCATTGGTGTTGTCCCAGATACGGAGAAGTCCAACAACCAAAGGGAAGATGGGTACAGGAGAGTGTGGGCAGAGAATTTTCACATGGTGGGCCATCCCCATAGACTTGATGGGGGAGTGGCAGGGCTTGGGTGGTGTTGTGGGTAGTGAGATGTATAGCTATCCACTTAGGTGGATGATGTCATTGGGGAAATCCCAGGATAGCAGTCATCTTGCAGGTGTCCGTCCCTACACAAGTGGCATGCCTGCTTGACTAGTGGAGATGCAGAAAAGGTCTAGAGCAGACAATACAAGCCCTAGGATCAGCACACTCCAGGCCGAAGTGTCAGTAAGTTCTGCAGAGGCAGCGTGGTCACTCCTATGGGTAAGAAGAGATCTGTCCCAGGTCAATTCAGACAGTGGAAGGAGACAGAATATATAAGAGAGGAATTTCAAGAAGAAGCCATTTGAGGCTAGCTTCTTCAGTACTGAGTTTCCCAGTAAACTGGATAAAAAAAGAAAGAGAGAGGTGTTAGTCTGCCATGTTTTATGGATAGGAGGAAGGGGGGAAAGAAAGCTCAGATTAGGGGGCTGGAGAGATGGCCTAGCGGTTGAGAGCGCCGACCGCTCTTGCAGAGGACCCGGGTTCGATCCCCAGCACCCACATGGCGGCCGAGAGCCGTCTGAAACTCCGGTTCCGGGAGAACTCCAGTTCCAGGGGAATCCGAGACTCTCTTCTGACCTCCGTGGCATTGCACGACACGGGTGCACAGACCTGCATGCAGACAGTACATTGATATACATACCGAAATAAATAAAATTAAAAAAAAAAAAAGAAAGCTCAGATTAGATGGCTAATAAAGTCTCCTCCTGGGACTCCAAAACCGGGAACCCATGGGAGGAGGCAGGTAGTGATGAGGAAGAGAGTGGCCTAGAAATAGCCGAAGATGCCCCTCAGGTTCAAACTTTAATACAAAGAAAGCCAAAATTCATGGTCCAGCATGGATGCTGGTAAGGCCTTAACAAAGGTCTGGTGGGTGAGACTGGCAATCAGAAAATACTTTTCGTTGGAGATGTTGGATCTAGGGAAGACTTTCAAACAAGCAGTGAAGGACCTTCTCACCACCTGGCTCATATGGCTGTGGGACATAGAGGCAGATGGTATTAGTTTTAGTGCTGCAGAAGCAGAAAAGCTGAGCAATATAACCACCCATCCCTCTTTGAGACACAGGCTGTGTAGCCTGAGGCAGCACAGAGGAATCAGTCCCTGATGGACTGGCTTGCATGAGCTATTAGATACTTGGTTATTACCAGTGACAGTTTCTGGATTTCAGGGGCTGGAGGACAATAGAGGAGGGACAGGCAGTACTGAGAGAAGTAGGGATGAGGAAAGCAATGTGTAGTGCCAAGTTCACTGGGCTAAATAGAACTACATTCACTAGAGAAGTAAAGAAGAACTCGGTTCAACAGGGAACTGGAAACTGGTGTGGGGCTTTCCTGGCTTTGCTGAGTTCTTTAATGGGGCAGGTTCTGTATGAAGTAGGAAAGGCTTTGGCAGATCTAAGCAACTTAGACCAGTGTGTAAAGTGTGTCTGTAAAATGGGAGAGCAAGCCAGAGGAGATCGGTGGCAAGGCCATTCGTGAAAGGTTCACTGCTTGACAAAGTTCCAGTGACCTGTCCCGTCTGATTGAAGTCTGCTCTCTAGCTGACCTTGGTTTTTAATAATTCTTTTATCATATGAATTCTTATTTTTTGGCCTGCTTGACTTTCGGCTTTCTAGAAGTTAGGGTACCTGCTTCTGCCTCAAGGAGTGGAACTAACATTTTTGCCTTCTCTAGAAATTAGTACTTTGTGAGAAATAATGGCACTGTGTACACAACTTAAAAGTATGATACAGTAGCAATTAAAAATTCTACAGAAACTGCGTCATGCACAAATTGCCCAAGTAAAGAAAGGAATTTTGATTTCATGGTCAGGTTTAAACTAAAAAGAGGATTTTAGGGCAAAGTGAAACTAAGTCCAGTGAGGCCATGGATTCTAGTGATCTGACTCAAAGATCAATGCCTTTAGAAAATCACCTTAGCAGGAAGTGTAAAAAACAGAAACTGAAGAAAACAGAAACTGAGGAAAACAATGACCAGAATAAAAACAAGATATGTATCAAAGCTACATCAGCCACAAAATGGCTTAAAGTTGGAGCAAACAATGAACTAAACTAAGAAAAATAAAGTTCTCTATTGTTAAAGCTGTAAAGCTCACTTTTTACACTATTAGGCACCTATGTAACCACAAGGCATAAAAAATAAAGTCCTTAGAGTTAAAAGTTAGTATTAACTTCACTTTGCTGCAAAACTGCTAAATTGTTTAGCCTAGTGGCTGTACTATTATTGTTTGACTTTCTTGATGTCTCAAATAAATGGTTGTATCATTATTCATTGTTTTACTGTTTTTGATGGTAAGAATGATTTCGGGTGTGAATTTTCTGAAAAATATTTATGGGGAAGTTGGGTTATTTTTTTTAATTATTAGCTTAGACTTGCATAACCTGTATTAGTTTTAGGGTATGTAAAAATAAACATCGGGATCTGAGGGGAGGAGAAAAAAAAGAAGAAATCGGCAGAGTGGCAAACCCAAAAGGCCCTCTGCACAGAATCAGAGAAGACAAATGGATGCTCTCTATCATCCTTAGGTTAAGAAATGGGCAGAGTGACAAACTTGAGAGGTCCTCTGCACAGGAGCAGGGAAGACAGATGCTCCTCAGGTCAGGAAAAGAAAGAGATACTTGTGTCTTATTTGATTAATTTCTTCACCACCTTTTCGACCACCCACTTCAGGAACTGAACCTGCTGGAGCTGGACTCCGGCAGACAGAAGAAAGGCAAAGCAGTGAAAGAGGTCTGTTCGGGTCACTTGATGACAAATGTAGCAAGATCTGTGCCAAGCCCAAACTCCTAAAGAAAAAATTGAAAAAACCCCCAATTCTGCACCAAGGAACTTCTGGAAGACTTTAAAGCCTGAGGATCAGCTCACAGATGGCATCCACAATAAAACAATACAGGTACAGAGACAAAAATTATCTCAGGGGTAGATAATGTTATCCCAAGATTAAATTAAACAGTACATTTCCCTTCTATGAAAAATTATGCTGGGGGTAAAGACAGTGTGATCATCAGAGCCTCCCACAGCATCCAGATGTGGTTGATGGAAAGACAGCAGGTGTGGCTGCAGCCTCGGGTCAGACCCAGGACCTACTTGACCCAGAGAGCCAACAGGTGCAGCAGGGGCAAGAGGGACTGGATTATTCCTTGGCCTGTGCAGGGCCAGGCAGCCTGAGACAACCTGGGAAGCTCCATGGAAGAACTCCAGGATATAGAGTAGCTCCTAGTAAATGATGAAAAATAGTAAGAGCTGACTAAGTTACTGCTTCTCATCTGTCCTATTATATCCAACATGGTTCTGTCGTGAAAACAATTGATAGAAATGGATGAAATCTTTCCATGTGGTATTAAACCTTCTTTATTTTGATTTAGTAGCTTTTCAGTTTTGAATTTCTGTGATCACCTAAACTTTCTTTAGAACAGAGGACAATAGGCTTTCAGCCCTCTATCAAGGTTGTCTTTGTAATATTCATTATGGGATGATGGTTACAGATGATGCATTGTTTTTCCCATTCTCTGGAAAAAGATTTCATGATAAAATGACATAATGTTAACCTCTGAGTGTTTATAGACATGGACACCCACTTAAAAGATATTCTATTAATTCTATTATACCTGGTGAAATGAGGATGGAAAATAGATTTTCGAGGGGTACGAGGGTCAGGTCCAGCTGTGAAATTCTTGGGCGCTTTATGGTTGTGATAGGAACAAGTGATATCTGCCAAGATGGCTGAGAAAAGTCTCCAACAGCCTGAGTCTGTAGATGCTGAAGAGTAAATAAAGATACCTTATGAAAATAAAACTGGTGGCTTCCATAAACTGTACAATTGTTAAATGAACATTCCAGTGCCTCGGGTGGTATCCCCCCATGAGATGCTGGTCAAGGAGGTCCTAGAGGCCTCCAAAAGAGTAAAGGCTGAGGGGTGGAGAGATGGCTCAGTGGTTAAGAGCACTGACTACTCTTGCACAGGACCCGGGTTCGATTCCCAGCACCCACATGGTGGCTAAGAACTGTCTTGGAGCTGGGTGTGGTGGTGCATGCCTTTAATCCTAGCACTTGGGAGGCAGAGGCAGGCGGATCTTTGTGAGTTCAAGGCCAGCCTGGTCTACAGAGTGAGTTCCAGGACAGCTGGGGCTACAGGGAGACCCTGTCTCAAAAAGACCAAATAAAACAGAACTGTGTTGGGCTGTGCATGGTGGCACATGCCTTTAATCCAAGCACTCAGGAGGGAGAGGCAGGCAGATCTCTGTGAGTTCAAGGCCAGCCTGGTCTACAGAGTGAGATCCAGGCCTGCTGGGACTAAAGGGAGACCCTGTCTCAAAAAGATAAAAAAAAAAAGAATAAAGAAATAAGAGTAAAGGCGGTTGCTACCAATATTGGTTACAACGTTGGTTAGATTCCAGAACTAGATTCAGAGTCCCTGCTGCTGAGGAGTCCTTGCATGATGTCAACACAGGGAAGGGGGAAGTCAAGCTAGGACTAAGCTGGAAACTCCTCACTAGCAGATGACTGGTGGCCATCGTGCCAGAAGCTGATGTAGCTCAGTGGGGGAGAATTGTTTCCAACAGTTCTGACTTATGACAGACTTTGTGCTGCCCTATTGATATCCCAATCCAGATGTGCCTGCAGGTGCAACAGTGGTACAACTAGTAAATACGCAACCAGCACATTTCCAATGGGGATTTAAGGCCAACTTCTTGGGAAGGAACACACATCTGGTACTGCAAGCCAGACCAACCCTGGTGGTAAGAGAAGTTATAGAACTCAGTGGGGAAGCCACTGAAATTGCTCTGTTATATGATCGTAATGTACCTGCCAAGGAATGTTCCAAGCATTTGTGCTTATGCCATGGTTGCATGAAGGAGAGGGGATAAGGGTACGTAAGCTGAGGAGGCAGAGGGGAGGCTCTCCCGCCACTTTGTGTGGCTGTGGAGAATCACAATCCATGCTTAGAGGGAGACGTTCCAGTGTGGCCTTAAGAGGGGAGCACCTGCACTCCCATAGGGGAGCACCCGCACTCCCATAGGGGAGCCTCACTCATTGCTGTCAGTAAGCCCATTAAAATTACTGATGAAATTGGACCTCAGTTTGTCATAGGGAGCAAGGGAGGAAGGGGTGGGCGTTGCTTACACCTCCCAGAAGGAATTTTAGTGACACATATGACAGAGGATTAATATGCAGACTATACAAAGAACTAAAATAAAACAAAGAATTAAGAAGACAGATGACTTAATTTAACAAATGGGCTGTGGATCTGAACAGAGAGCTCTCTAAAGAGTAAATAAAAATGGCTAAGAAGTACCTTGAAAGTATTCAACATCCTTAGTAGTTAACAATAGGAATCAAAACCACTTTAAGAGTTTCTCTTACCCCAGTGAGAATGGCTAAGAACAATAGAACAAAAGACCAGATGCTGGGGAGAAGGGAATGTTCCTTCACTGCTGGGGGGCTACACATTCCTGCAACCACTATCAAAAGCCGTGTGGAGAACTCTTTAAAACTAAAAATAAATCTACCATAAGACCGAGTTCCACCACTCCTTGGGATATTCCCAAGGATTCATCCTACAGGAGAGATAATTCCAAAACCATACTTGTTGCTACCTTTAATATAACAGCTAAGAAATGGAAGCAGCCAGCCTAACTGCCCCCCAACTGATGAGTGGATAATGAAACCTCTCTAACAGCTGAACAGTTTCCCCTTAGGACTTTCTTGGCTATGTCCCAGAGGTTATGGGAGATTCTGTTCTCATTTTCATTCCAGCAACTTTTTTTTAAACCAAAGTATAAAGTGATAAGTATGTTTCTTTTTTTATACTTCTTTACCTTTTTTCATTTTTAACAATAAGTAATAATTTATGAGTACAAACATCCTTCATGTAAAACTAATTTGCAAGCAGTTGGGCCCAAACCCACACAACCCATGGGTCCCACCATCCAGCTTGGGGGGCTTGTATGTTCAATCAAGTTGATCAGATGAGTGTCCAGACTATATTGCTGTAGTTTCATCATTCACCCCAATTGCAGCCCTTACATTCTATCACCCTCTTCTGCAGATTGTTCCCTAGGAATTCTAGCAACTTTTAAATTCCTTCCCTTTTTGTGTATTTTCTGAGGTTAGTCTTGCTATTGAGTTCTACTTTTATTCTGCTCTGGTCTGATAGGATTCAGGGAATTGTGTCCTTTTGTATTTATTGTTATTTTTCTCTTTTTTATATATTTTTTGTACAAGATTATGTTACAAATTAAATCTAGTCCTGTGTCTCCCACCCTGCCTCCCCACCCCACCAGAGCTCATGCATTCTGCCAAACATGTTTTTCATCTTTTTCTCAGTCTTTCTCAAAATTCTCAATGTGGAAGTTGACTGTTTTGAGCAGAAGTTCACCGTTTCAGTCAATTCTTTGACAGAGTCTTTTCTGTTGTTGTTGTTCTTATTTCCAATATGCATCACTCCCAACTACTTGGACAAAGTTCAAGGGGCCATGGACAAGAATACTTACAAATAGGTAATTGTCGCTAGCATCCACAGATGAGGGATGCCATTCATCATTTGTTTTTCTGGGACTGTGTTACTTCACTTAACATAATATCTTCTAGTTCCATCCATTTACCTGCAAAGTTCATGATGTCATCTTTCTTTACTGCTGCATAGAACTCCACTGTGTAGATGTACCACATTTTCTCTATCCACTCATCAGTTGAGGGGCACTTGGGTTGGTTCCAGCTTTTTGCTATTGTGAACAGAGCTGCAATAAACATGGCTGTGCATGTATCTCTGCGTAAGATGAATCTTGTGGGTATATACCAGGAGTGATATGGACTGGGCAGGTTGGTAAGCTACATTTGAGTCTTCCAAGGGTTCTCCACACTGCTTTCCATAGTGGCTGTACAAGTTTACATTCCCACCAGCAGTGGATGAGTGTTCCCCTTTCCCCACAACCTCTCCCGCACTTGGTAACATTTGTTTTCTTGATCCTAGCCAGTCTTATTAGCGTGAGATGATATCTTAAAATTATTTTCATTTGCATTTCCTTAATTATTAGCGATGTTGAACATTTTTTAAGATTTTTTTTTAAAAAAGATGTTTTCGGCCATCTCTAATTCCTCACTTGTGAAGTCTCTGTTCAGCTCTTTGCTCCATCTTTTGAATGATTCATTTGTTTTCTTTCTTGTTTTTTGAGTAGTTTATATACTCTGGAAATCAATGCTTTGTCAGATGTATCTGTGGTGAAGGTTTCCTCCCACTCTGTGGGTTTTCTCTTCACTTCCTTGATTGTTTCTTTTGATGTACAGAAGCTTTTGAGTTTAATGAGACAAATGGGACATTTGTCAATTGTTGATCTTATTACTTGCACAGCTGCTGTCTGATTTAGGAAGTCTTTTCTTATGCCTATGTCTTATAGTCTGCTGCCAACATTTTCTTCTATCTACCTTCAGAGTTTGGGGTTTCATGTTGAGGTCTTTGATCCATCTGGAGTTGACTTTTGTACAGGGCAAGAGGTAGGGGTTTAACTTTATTCTTCTACAAGTGGTCATCCAGTTTTGCCAACACCACTTGCTGAAGATGCTGTCTTTCCTCCATTGTGTCTTCTTGGTCCCCTTGTCAAATATGAGATGGCTGAAATCGTATGTGCTCAAGTTTGGATCTTCAGTTTTGTTCCATTGGTCAACAGATCTGTTTTTGTGCCAGTACCAAGCTGTTTTTATGATTATAATCCTGTAGTATAATTTGAAGTCTGGTATAGAGATCTCCCATGTATTACTCTTTTCACTCAGGGTTGTTTTGGCTATTCAGGGTCTTTTGTTTTTCCAAATGAAATTAAGGACTTTTTTTCCCCAAGCCTGTGAAGAAATGCTTGGGGATTTTAATTGGGATCGAGTTGAATCTGTATATTAGTTTGGGTAGAATGGACATTTTTACTATGTTAATTTTCCTAATCCATGAGCATGGGAGGTCTTTCCATCTTCTGATGTCTTCTTCAGTCTCTTTCTTCAGGGGTTTAAAGATTTTTTTGTAGAGATCTTTGGTGTCTTTGGTTAGGTTTGTTCCTGGTAATCTTATTGTTTTTGAGGCTATTGTGAGTGGGAAGGTCCTTTTGAATTCTTTCTCCAGTTGCTTGTTCATGGTGTAAAGAAAGACTACTGATTTTTCTTGGTTAGTTTTGTATCCTGCCACTTTACTGAAGCCCTTAATCATGTCTAGGAGCTTTCTGGTGGAGTTTTTAACATCCTTAGGTAAACAATCATATCATCAGCAAAAAAGGGATAGTTTGACTTCCTCTTTTCCAATTAGTAATCCTTTAATTTCCTTTTCTTGCCTTATTGCCCTAGCAAATGTTTCAAGCACTATATTGAAGAGGAGTGGTGATGGGGCAGCCTTGCAGAGTTCCTACCTTTAAGGGGAATGCTTCTGTCTCTTCTCCATTTAGCATGGTTTTGGCTGTGGGTTTCCTGTGTATGGCTTTGATTACATTGAGGAATGATCCCTCCAAACCAATTCTCTGTAGGACTTTAAGCATGAAGGGATGCTGGATTTTGTCAAAGGCTTTTGATGCATCAATTGAGATGATTGTGTGTGTGGTTTTTGTCTTTCAGTCCATTTATGTGTTTTATGATATTTATTGAGTTTCATATGTTGAACCATCCCTTCATCTCTGGTATGAATCGAACTTGGTCATGATGGATGATTTTTTGATGTGGGTCTGTATGTTGTTTGCAAGTATTTTGTTGAGAATTTTTGCATATGTGTTCATTAATGAGATGGTTCTATAGTTCTTTTTGGTTGTATCTTTGCCTGGTTTTGGTATAAGGGTGATCTTTTGTATTTATTAAGGCTTGTGTCTTATAATGTGATCAGTTTGGAGACAGTTCCATGTGTCAAACATTCTGTAGGAATCTCTGAAATCCAGTTGATCTGTGAGGAAAACAGCTTTGATTCTTTGCTGGATTTTTATTTTGAGACTTATCTAGACATGAAAGTGGGGTGCTGATGTCTCCAGTTACCATTGTGTTCAGATGTATTAGTCTTTCAGGCCTGTTAGG
Organism: Rhizomys pruinosus; assembly: GCA_009823505.1. Classification (NCBI taxonomy): domain Eukaryota; kingdom Metazoa; phylum Chordata; class Mammalia; order Rodentia; family Spalacidae; genus Rhizomys; species Rhizomys pruinosus. The sequence goes on from VZQC01000499.1 coordinate 299,427, forward strand.
ATTTGTTTGATGTGACTAGCATTCCATTTATAACAGTAACACCCTCTTGATGAATTGCTCCCTTATCAGTCGCACTCTGTATCTCTTATAATTAGTTTTGAAACCTTCTTTATCAGATAAGAGAACACTACTCTTCCTAGTTTGTGGTTCCTATTGCTCAGTAGTTTGATCTCCAACCTTTGCTCTAGTTTATAGAGGTCTTTCTTATCTCTGTGTGTTGCTTGACCTTGTTCGATAATCCACTCTTAGTCTGTATCTTGTACTTGGTGAGTTAAGGTTATTTGCAATCAAAGCTGTAAGTGAGGCAGGTTTGCTAACATTATGGTTTTACTGCTTCTTGCTCTGACTGGTTAATTATTATAACTTTTATTCCACAGTGGTGATGTTAGGTGATTTCTGGCCTGCCTTGTTGGTCATGATTGTTTATTTCTGATCTCTGTGCATCTATTGCTTTCATGAACTTTTATTCTGTTGTAAATGTCGTAAGGGTAAAATTGACTTTTTTCCTCATTTCATCTGTGTTTGGTATTACTTTTAAGATTTTTTTTTCTAGGCTTGTTAATCCCAGAACTCAGGAGGTAGAGGCAAGTGGATCATTGTGAGTTTGAGGCCAGGCTGGTCTATATAGCAAGTTCAAGGCCAGACAGGGCTACACAGTGAGACCCTGTCTCAAAACAAAATTTAAAAAATCATTTTCTGCAGTGTTGGGTAAATTGCCATGAATTCCCTTAACTTGTGTTTGTTTAAAATATTCTTATTTCTCTATCTACTTTAATAGATCATTTTTCTGGGTAAACCTTCCCTGTTGGGAATGAGATATAATCTGAACAGCTCCAGCACACTCTAATTAAAACTACAGACATTTGTTAAAGGAGTTTAAAGATGAACTTTAAGCCTGTCTGGAATCACAACAGACTAATGGGATGGTGTATCCTTGTGATCCATTTTGATTCATTTTCATATTTCAGTGTGAAACGAAAAGAAAAAATGTTTTTTTTTTTTAAAAGACCTTGACAGGGGGCTGGAGAGATGGCTCGGCGGTTAAGAGCACTGACTGCTCTTGCACAGGACCTGGGTTCAATTCCCAGGACCCACAAGGTAGCTAAGAACCATCTTTAGTGCAGGGCATGGTGGTACACACCTTTAATCCCAGCACTTGTGAGGCAGAGGCAGGCGGATCACTGTGAGTTCAAGGCCAGCCTGGTCTACAGAGTGAGCTCCAGGCCAGCTAGGACTAAAGGGAGAACTTGTCTCAAAAAGACAAAAAAAGACAAAAAAATAAAAAGACCTGACAAAGGACCTGCTCTGGGCGGGCTCAGCGAAGCCCTGGGCTTTCATGGCTGTGACTCTGCCCAGGGAGGCACATGCCTTCTTCCAGACAGTGTAGGAAAGGGGTCAGGCAAACTGAGAATTCCTCAGTCAGTAATAGTAAGAACCATTCCAGACTGTCACTTTATAGATGTTCACTGAAGAATAAGCTTGGGAAAATGGTAGAGGGAGGCAAGGGCAGGGGGAGGCGAGAGCAGAGGGAGGTGAAAGCAGAGGGAGGTGAAGACAGACCCAAGTGAGGACCAGCTGGGGTTGCCAGGGTCAGGAACAAGGAGGGTAAGGGAGGCTTCAGGCCCAGTCTGAGAAGTGAGAGGAGCTGTAGCTGGGCATCGGGAAAGCAGCTCTCACGTGCCTGGCAGCCTGGGACACTGAGTCACAGAGTCTTACTCTCATCAGTGCAAATCTCAGAGGTTAGGGGATCCCAGCTTTGACTGTGGAAGATCTCCAGCAGCAACTTCCTGCACATGCATTATTCCACACACAGGAACGACAGACATCGGACCCTAATAATAAGAGACACTGGCAAGAGGCTGGGTGTGGTGGTGCAAGCTTGTTGTTCCAGCACTTGGGAGGTGGAGGCAGGAGGATCAGGAGTTCAAGGTTATCCTCAGCTATAGAGCAAATTCAAGGCTAGGCTGGCCCACATGAGATCCTGTCTAAAGGAAAGAAAGAAGCCAGGCGTGGTGGCTCACACCTTTAATCCTGGCATTTGTGAGGCAAGAGGCAGCCAGATCTCTGTGAGTTCCAGGCCAGCTGGGGCTACAGGGGGACCCTGTCTCAAAAAGACCAGAAAAAGAGAGAGAGAGAGGGAGAGAGAGAAGAGAGGAGAGGGATAGAGATGATGCAGGAAGACTCACCTCCGGGTCTGTCATCTTATTCCTCTCCTGCTTTTTCTGCTGCTTACTTGGCGCCCCCTTCTCCCACCTGTCTGCTTCCGTCCTCCCCCTGCATCCCTATGCCCTCCACCGTCTACCTAATTTATATACGCATTGTACTTGAGCATTATAAATCATTTCTTTAAACGACAACTGTTGGCCGTCTTTCCTGGGTCCAGAAAACAGAGGCTATAATGGGGCAACGCAGCACAGGGCTGGACAGGCATCGCCGATGGGGCCCCTGATCCTGAGGTGGCCCCGACGGTGGCTGCCATATATGGGAACTCCGTCTTAGTTACATCAGGACTAGCTGTGAATCCTCAAGCACTGGTCTGGGTAAGGAAGCAGGTGTAGGGGACCCTGGCAGACTCAACAGCAAGCAGCCCAGCCAGCCCAGCCAGCCCAGCCAGAGCAGCCAGCCCAGCCAGCCAGCCAGCCAGCCAGCCCAGCCCAGCCAGCCCAGCCAGCCAGCCCAGCCAGCCCAGCCAGCCCAGCCAGCCCAGCCACCAGCCCCAGCAGCGTCAGTCAGCCATGCCAGCCAGCCACCACGCCAGCCGCCTCCCAGCCCAGCCAGCCAGCGCACCAGACCAGCCAGCCAGCCATCGCAGCACCTGCAGTCCAATCCCTCCATCCAGGTCCCGCCACCACCCGGAGCTACCAGCCAGCCATCCCAGCCCAGTCCTTCCAGCCATCAGCCACCAGCCAGACCCCCATCCCCAGCCATCCAGCCAGTCACCATCCAGCCAGCCATCCCACCAGCCACCAGCCGCCAGCCATCCTAGCCCCCACCACGCCCAGGCCAGTCCACCAGCTCAGCCCACATGCCATTCCATCAGCCATCCCCGCGCATCCCACCAGCCAGCCATCCCAGTCCCCCAGCCGGATCCCAGCCATCGCCCATCACCCTCCCAGCATCCATGCCACAGACCACCATGACGTCCAGCCTTCCACCATCCCGCATCCAGTCCAGCCTCCATCCCATCCAGCACACCATCCAGCACTCCATCCATGACCAGCCACCAGCCAGCCATCCACGCCATCCCGAGCCCATCCGCCCATCCATCCCACCACCAGTCCATCCATCCATCCCATCCATCCACACTCACCATCCATCCCATCCATACCATACCTTCCATCAGCCAGTCCCCCGCCATCCATCCATCCCATCCAAATCCGCCATCCCATCCATCCCAGCCGCATCATCCACTCCATCCTCAGCCACCATCCATCCATCCAATCCATCCCATCCATCCACTCCACTTCATATATCCCCATGTCATCAGCAGCTCTGAGTCCCTTCTCCCATCACATTGCTCGGCATCACATTAGTAACTGTATAACTTTCTTGGTCTGATCTCTGTTCGTTCTTTCGCTCTCAGCACCACCTATTTAAAATACTTAGATAGAAGGACTTGGAAGATGGGACACAGTCAGAGGAAAGGCAGAGGTCCTGCCATTTGCAGCTCCAAAGGCGAGAATTCCACCAAGAACAGACGTTGGTGGGGATGCACCTTAGGACAGGGCAGCGGGAAGCAGGGTCTGTGAGGGGTGGGCTACATGTGGCAAGTAAAGTAGCTTTGTCCAGCTTCCAGGGATCCAGGCTCGCTGTGATGACTCCCTAGTGTGCCTCTCGGCCCTGGGGGAACCAGGACTGGTGAAGTGGCCCGACTGCAGGAGTCAGATAAGGAACAGTGGTTGGGGTGTGGCCTTAATCAGAGGCTCAGTAAGGGAAACAGACCCACCTCTAGCCACGGTTTTAAACGAGAACTAAACAGCACTGTTTTTTTTAAAGCAAAATTATATAAACAAAACAGGAGTGTATGCTGATACACTGAGTTTCACCTGCTCACCTCCACCTGGGCATCTTCCCAAACTCCTGATTGTCTCCACGGTCCCTCTCATCTAACACTTCATGTAAAACCCTGGCTGCACTCTGCTCATTCCCTAGTTATGAACCCTCACACACTCTTTCTCTCCTTGGAGCCTGGGAGACCCTGTGTGTCATCACCACACTGCCCTCCCCTCCCTGCCTTCTGTAAGCAGAGACTCAACACAAGACAGGGTTCAGTGCCTTCTTAAAATCAAGATACGAGGCAGGCGTGGTTGGCGCCAACGCCTTGACACAGCCCAGATCATGGAGGCAGGAGGGCAGGCAATCTCTGTGAGTTCAAGGCCAGTCCTTGGGTCTATATAGTGAGTTCCAGGACACCTGGTGCTAAAAGGAGACTGCGTCTCAAAAAGACAAAACAAACAAACAAACAAACAAACAAAACCAAATACAGAATGGCCAGATTTGGCTGCCATTTATAAACTGAGTATCTAGGAATATCCTCCTTAGATCACTGATGCGTCCCTGCCTGTCCTCTTCTTCATCCACCACTGTAAACAGCATGTCCACCTGCCCAGATTGTCACATAGGAGCCTGGAGCCATTTCCTGTCCTCCCCATCCTCTCTTACAGCCAGTCACCCCATGTTCTCTGAGGTCTGTGCCTCTGACTGACTCTGTACCCAGGCCATTTAAGCCTTTGTCATCTCTCTCCAATGGACATATTGTCCCTGGTTCCTTTCATATCCCAGATGTCCCACCTCACCTGGGCAGTGGTTGCTGTAAGCACATGATGACAGCACGTCACTGTGCCCATCGCCTGAGCAGACGCCTCCCATCCCTCCACGCGGTCTGCCCAGGGCCTCTTTGCTCCAGTTTCCCCTGCTGCACTAGCAACCCTGGGCTATCAGCATCCTGAGTCCATCCAGTGCTTAGGAGGCCCTGTCTGCACCCTCATCTCAGAAGTCATCCTGCTCTGTCTACTCTGTCCCTGTGCATCCCAGTGTCGTCCAGCAGGCACTTGATATTTCATGAAAGGAAAGAACTGTTAGTTAAAGGAAGTCGCTTCCCCGTCTCTGACCTGGCTGCGTGGCTCCTGAAAGCATCTCAGGTCCATTCAGTGCACGCCCTCAAGTTCCAGGAATGGCTAAAGTGGGTTCAGTCTTATGGAGGAGGGGCTGGAGAGTGGGGAGGCATAGGAGCCAACCAAGAGGATTAGGTCTGTAACTGACAGAAAACAAAACCCAGTGCTGTTCCCAAGAACGATTTACAGTGTTGCCTCTGCTACTCGTGACGACGGATGGGCAGCCCAAGACAGTGCATGAAAACCAGAAAGCCCAAGAGATGAATATTTAAAAAGCAGCAAACCAATAGCTTTCCACAGCATCAGGTCATGAAGGACAGAGAAGCATGGAGGCACAGCAGTGTCCTAGAGAGACCTCAGAGATGTAGCACTGTGCGGGCCAGGTCTTCTCCCCAGCAATTCCACAGGACCCGAAGATGTACATCTTCTGACTCATTCCAGGACGGAGGACTCTGTTACTGAGTTCTCTTTATGGGCTGGAGACTCAGGCTTACAACTGGTTAATTTTGTCTCCTTCCATCTGCAAGGCTGAAGCCAGGACTCCCTCCCTGGACCCTCTGGGCTTTGGGCCACTCTTATAGGGGTACTCCGCTGGCACACGGACCCACTATCAGCCCACTATGCCTCCTGCAAAGGACACATGAAGGCCCACTGAGTCCTTTTTTTCCTGTTCTTTCTTTTTTTTTTTTTTGTTTTTTTTTGGTCGTTTTTGAGATAGGTGGGCTTCCCTGTAGTCCCAGGTAGACACTGGAACTTGCTCTGAGACAGCTGGCCTTGAACTTACAAAGATCTGCTGGCCTCTGCCCTCCGGAGTGCTAGGATTAAAGGTGTGCGCCACCATTGCCCTGCAACCCGATGCTCCTCCTTCCTCCTCTCTTTCTTTTCTTCCTCCCTCTCTTCCCCTCCTCTTCCTCCTCCCCTCCTCCTCCCCTGTCCTCCTCCTCGCCTCCTCCTCCTCTCCTCCTCCTCTTCCTCCTCCTCCGCTCTCTGTCTCTCCTTCTTTCTTCTTCTTCTTCTCTTCTTTCTTTTTCTCTTTTCTTCTTCTTCTCTTGCCCTGAGTGTTCCCTCAGAGCCAGCACCCTCTGGAGTGGTGCCCAGTCTTCTTCTTAACTCAATTCACTTCTCTTTTCTTAATATTTAATTGGGGGTAGGGCCCCTTGTGTTAGTGGCATGCATCTTTAATCCCAGCACTTAGGAGGCAGAGGCACCTGGATTTCTGTGAGACTGAGTCTACATAGAGAGTTTCATATAGAGATAAAAATAGTGAGACCCTGTAAGAGAGTGACAGAGAGAGAAGAGAGAGAGAGAAGAGAGAGAGAGAGAGAGAGAGAGAGAGAGAGGGAGAGAGAGAGAGAGAGAGATGGAAGGAGGAAGGGAATGAAGGAAGATATTAATTCTTACTTTTAAATTATGTGTATGCATGTGTGCCTCATTGTGGGTACGTGCAGATGCCCTCAGAGTCCAGAAGGTGGTGTTGAATGGATGCCCTGGAGCTGAAGTTACAGGCAGTTTTGAGTCAGCTGATGTGGGTGCTGGGAACCAAATTCAGGTCCTTCGCAAGAGCAGTACATATTCTTAACCACTGAGCAGTCTTCCCAGTTCCCACATTCCTTTACCGGATGCTTTTTAAATATAAAAAAAATATAAAATGTGTTCTCTGATGAACATTGTTCTAGACAGTGAAAATAAAGACACGAAAGAGATGGACAAGGTCCCAGCCTCTGATAAGATTACATTCTAGGGAAAGAAGACAGCTAACAAACAAGGAAATAAAAAAAAAAAAAATACAAGGTAAGTTAAAAGAAATACAAAGCCCAAGATATTGATAAAGGATTTGGTTTAGGAGCAATATTGCAGGCAGGTTCTGAATGATTTGGAAGGAGCCATGTTCTGGCAGGAGAATAAGCATGAGTTGAAAAATATCAAATTACCTAAATCAACTCTGAAGAAAAAAAAAAAAAAAAAAAAGGCGGGGCGGGGGGCATTGAAAAGAAAAATCCTGGGGTCTGGGGCGCCCTCTAGTGACAAAAGGATAAAACGTCCCCAGAAATAAAGGAACTCTGGGTTTAGGCTCTCAAAGCAGACATTTCCCAAACTGTACTGCCCTTCAACACGGCTGTGAAAAAAAGACTCTAGAGAGAGGCCCAGATGGAGCCGTGTCCTCCCAGAGAGCAAGCAGACGGCTGGGCCTTGGGGGAAAGTAGCTGAAGGTGAGGCCAGGGTGCTGACATGCTGGAGTCTCGGAGTGGTCTCAGTGCTGTGCAGCCCTCTTATAACTAACGTGACGATGAAAAGCACAGCTATTGAAATGGACCGTAAATTGGGCCAGACTGTAATCCCAGCACTGAGGAGGCTGAGGAAGCCGGGCTGCTTAGCCGGTTGTAAGCCAGCTTGGGCTACACAGTGAGTATTTAAAAAGACAAAAGCCACAAAAGGCCAGCGAGGTGGCTCAGAGGGTAACCCTACTTGCCGCCAACTGTGAGGACCCAAGTTGATTCCTGGGACCCACATGGTAGAAGGGGAGAACCGACCTCCACAGCTTATCTTCTGATCCCCATAGCATGAGCTCTTGCTCAACAAGAAACATAAAATGTAACAAAGTCACAGTTACAAAAATTGTTGTGATAAGACATGCAAAAGATTGATACTTATGACATCAAAATTCAAGGTGTGGGGTGACAAAATGACCTTGCCATACTTTTCCCATATATTTCTCTTTGTGACCAAAGTTATCTACTTAGAATAATTTTTTGTAACCATAAGATTCTTAGCCTCATGATTACTGAAAAGTAAACACTTGTACACAAACTAATACAAACAGAAAGGAATTGAAATACGATGCTAAAAAAAATAATTTAACTAGAAAAGTAGATGGACAAAAGGGAGTGTGCAAGACAATTAGAAACATTAGCAAGCACAACTGTAAACTCTCATGACCACTTTGGATGCCAGTGGACTGCATTGTTTAATTTATAGAACAAGGCTACTGATTGGATGGAACATACAGCCCGGTATGTTACCTGGAAGAAATATGTTTTGCCAATGAGAATATAAATTGGTCTACAATATTTCCTTTATTCTTAAAAATGTCCTACATACATGCAATGAAACATGATCACATGTGCCCAACTCCTCCTGGAGTGCTCCAGATCTCCACACATCCCCCTCCCAACTTCACAGCTTTCTTGTTTGCATGTAACCTCTCAGCCCAGTTAGTGCTTCCTGTGTGCACGTGGGTGCGAAGCCATCCACTGGGGCATGGAAACCTCCCAGCGGCCATGGCCTCAAAAAGGAGGATTTTGCCTCTCCCAGAACCTCTCCATCGCCCGCAGCACCTCAGGAAGGGCTGGGGCTTGAGACCAGCTAACCCAGGCATTGCAGGGTATTGGATATTTGGTCTGGTGCAGTCTGGTGTGGTCTGGTGTGGTCTGGTACAGGTCCCCACAGCTGCCTCTGTGTTCGTTAGCATGGTAGCCATGTCATGTCCAGAACACGGGGTTGTGGGGATGACTTTCAGATGCTTCGTCATTTATGAAACAAAGGAGGGGGAACTATGGGAACAACTTTTACAATGTGGATGTTCCCTGGACAGATGATTTTCACCTAAACTTGCAACCAAAAAGCTAATTTTATCTTGGCTTCTTTATAATGAATGCATACCAGCTCACTGAGCCACGTGCTCGTCTTGTGATCTGGGCATATGCCTTTAACCCCTCATGCCCCTTCCTTGTCCCAGACCCCAAATGGTGAATGTGTGTGGATATTCCACAAAGCGCCACACACATGGGAAACAACCCAGGAAGACCTGAAGATCTGAAGAGCACCTCACTTGTGTTAAAACCAGCATTGGGATTAACGGTGCCACCGTCTGTGCTTGTGTGCATGCTCATCTAGCCAGTAGGCATCAGAAAGGGCTAAGCTATTCTTTGATAAGACAGTTTAACTTCCCCATGCCATAGTGGAGGTTGGGAGCACAATCGTGAGCGTTCTGAAGGATCACTTGCTCAGCAGTTTGGGGCCTCTCTTGACTTAAAATGGATGCTGAGTCTGACTGTTTTTATTTGGGTGTCAGTGAAATGTGGTGCAGTCTGCTCTTCCTCCATGTTCCCGAGGCTTGGAGGGAGGGGGCATGCAGGCTCTTAGTCCCTCTACTTTAATTAGTTATGCATCTCTGTTGACTGCTGTTCACTGAAAGGAAAGAAAAAAAAAGCTACTTTATAGAACAAAGGTGGAGCAGCCCATGGCTGTGGCTGCATAAACATTAATATTTAGAAGGCACAACCATTTAGCAAGATAACAACAGCAAATTCTATCCCAGAGCCCATGACCTCCACAGCTATGGGCTTTGGACCAGGATAATAGCACCAGTCATCAAATTCCCTTCTGTGGAGCAGGCATCAAATCCAATTATAAATTGGTTAGTCACACCACCATGGCACCACTGACTGAGAGGTCCATCGCAGCATGTAGCGCCCAGCTCTAGATGAGGCCACGGGGGTCTTTTCTCCCCCACTTGCCTGTATAGGGTTATGAACTTTCACCAGCGCGGAGGATGTTTCTGGCCTGTTTGAGACTGATTTCTGTGTGCTGCAGCCAGAGTGAGTGGTGTCCTTAGCAATAGGATCTCACCACATAGTTACAGTGAGCAACCAGGAGCAATGGCAGTAGTCAGTGCTGCTTTAGGGACCTCTGGGGCCTACCTGACGCATAACTTGTAGGGAGGTGTCCCACACTGTGCTCTGTAATTTCAGGTTTCAACTGAAGTGATGAAGAAAGTACTTACTTCAAATGAATTTTTTTTTTTGTCTTTGTGAGACCGCTTCTCCCTGTTACCCCAGCTGTCCTGGAACTCATCATGCAGACCAGTCTGGCCTTGAATTCACAGAGATTCTCCTGTCTCTGCCTCCTGAGTGCTGGAATTAAAGATGTGTGCCACCAGGCCTAGCTTGTAAATGAAATTTTTTAAAAAGCAGAGTTAGATACAAAAGGTAGACTAACTCAAAACTGTAAAAAGAGACAAAACAAAGCTGTGCATTTCTACAGGGATTCAAAACCGAATCTCTACAAGGAAAGACCTATACCTATGAGTTAAAACATATTGTACTTAAAGAAAAACTAGGGGGTAAGCTTCCTGATATCAGCAATGTTCTCAGGAGGAAAGGAATTCCAAGTGAGCAAATAAACCCCAAGGACTCAACTCTTCCAGGTGGAGATGAGTAAAAACTCAGGTACTACAGTTCAGGATGGTGGTTAGAGGGGAATATTCCAGAGTATTGTCTACCACAGGGGAAAGAGGAGGAGAAAGAGGTCTTATGCTAGGGAGAGGGTTAGCTCCAAGAGTCTGGGGTCAGATCAGAGGGTCAGAGGTCAGTTCTGAGGATCAGGGGTCAGCTCCCAGCTCAGTGACCAGCCAGAACCCCATGCAGCCTACAGTCACTGCAGGGACCAGCTTCAGATCCAACCTTCCCAGTGTCAGAACCTGGAAGGGGTTTGTGAAGGATGTCTGTTCTGCTCCATCAACCCGTTTGCCTGTTTCCCCATTCACTCAGTTTCCTGTGTTTTATTTATTTCACATTTTCCCTTTGCCTGGCTATGGAGGCCAGAAGAGGACGTCAGACCCCCTGAGCTAGAGTTAAAGTTGGTTGTGAGCCACTCAGTATAATGAAGGAAGCCCAACAATGGTCCTCTGCAAACGCAGTAAGAGCTCTTAACTTCAGAGCTATCTCTCCAGCTCCCATTTCTATCTCTTTAAACTTATTACTATATTAGTACATAAAAGTGCACATCTTTCTAGAGTACAGTGTGATCTTTTAATACACATATGTAGAAAAAATTTTATGTGAATTGGGAATAAAACATTCAGTGAGTGTGGGGTGTCCCATTTATTCCCAGGGTGAACCATGTGGAAAACACATGCAGGAAAGCACAGCACATGGACACATGCTAAGGTGTCCAAAGACAGAGGAAGCTTTATTCCAAAAATGCCTGCCTTATGTACCCAGTGTGACTCAACTCCCAGGGCCAAATCCTAAACCTTTGCATCACCACATCCCACCCCATGGCATGGGCAGGGAGGTCCCATTGGTTTAGAATGATAGCCAACTTAACTAAAATTTCCCACATCTCACCCTTTAAATTTCATTTTTTTCTGAGAGGCAGGTGAGCCCATAGGAGAGGCTAACAACACAAAGGAACCTGAGCTTTGAATAGCCAGATGCTCAAGCCTGTTTTGAGTGCCAGGCAGTTGGGGCTGGGGTGGGGGGGCATAGAGACTTTATTTTTTACACTAAGGCAAATACAAATTAATATCCAACCCCCCCAACCATGAGATGAACTAATTGTCAAGCATAAGCAATGAATGTAAGTAACATTCATGCAAAACCAATTAGCAAGTATCTATCCCCAAATTTTGAAACCAAGGTTCCCATAGTCCAGTTGGAGAGGCTTGTATGCACAAGCATGTTGATCAAATAAGAGTCCAGTCTATATTTTTTGAGATCTCAGGAATTACCCCTATCTCATCAACCCTTACATTCTATGGTGCCCCCTCTTCTAAATTGACCCCTGGTCCTTAGGGGATGAGGGACAGAAGTGGGTGAGATGCAAAACAGTCTATTTTTCTTTGAAGTGTCATGTGGAACTCTGATCTGTCCAGGCCATTTCCTGCCATGGGTTTGTGGTTTATTTAGGAAGTCCTTTTTTAGTCCTACAATAAGAACAAACAGTGAGATAGTAAAGTCATTTAAATGGCATTGATTATCATGACAAGCTACTCTGTGGGCACAGATACAAATATTTAGATGATATATTAGTCTAGGTACTAAGGCTTTTTTATACTGTTTTTCCTTTTTTTTCTTTTTTTTGATATTTAGCATTCTTTTTTAATATTTTTTTGTACAAGATTATGTTGCAAATAAAATATAGACCCGTGTCCCCCTCCTAACCCCCCACCCCACCAGATTCACCATTTCAGTCAGTTTTTGTTGCAGTCTTTTTGTTGTTGGTGTTGTTGATATTCTTTCCAATATGCATCACTATCGACAAGAAATATTTACAACTGGGTTATGGGTGCTAGCATCCACAGATGAGGGATACCATTCATCATTTTTCTGGGAACGTGTTACTTCACTTAACATAATATCTTCTAGTTCCATCCATTTACCTGCAAAGTTCATGATGTTGTCTGTTTTTTACCGCTGCGTAGAACTCCATTGTGTAGATGCACCACATTTTCTCTATCCACTCGTCAGTTGAGGGGCATTGGGTTGGTTCCAGCTTTTTGCTATTGGAAACAGAGCTGCAATAAATATAGCTATGCATGTATCTCTGCAGTAAGATGAGTCTTGTGGGTATATTCCCAGGAGTGGTAGGACTGGGTCAGGTGGTAAGCTCATTTTGAGTCTTCCAAGGGTTCTCCACACTGCTTTCCATAGTGGCTGTACAAGTTTACATTCACACCAGCAGTGGATGAATGTTCCCCTTTCCCTACAACCTCTCCAGCACTTGGTATCATTTGTTTTCTTGATCCTAGCCAGTCTTATCAGAGTGAGATGATATCTTAAAGTGGTTTTAATTTGCATTTCCCTAATTAGTGATGTTGAACACCTTTTAAGATGTTTTTCAGCCATCTCTAATTCCTCACTTGTGAAGTCTCTGTTCAGCTCTTTGCTCCATCGTTTGAGTGATTCATTTGTTTTCTTCTTTGTTTTTTGAGTAGTTTCTATAATCTAAAAATCAATGCTTTCTCAGATGTATCTGCAGTGAAAATTTCCTCCCACTCTGTGGGTTTTCTCTTCCTTTACTGTTTCTTTTCATGTACAGAAGCTTTTGAGTTTAATGAGGTCCCATTTGTCAATTGTCAACCTTAATTCTTGCACAGCTGCTGTCTGATTTAGGAAGTCTTTTCCTATGCCTATGTCTTGTAGGCTGCTGCCAACTTTTTCTTCTATCGCTTCCAGAGTTTTGAGTTTCACGTTGAGGTCTTTGATCCATCTGGAGTTGACTTTTGTACAGGGTGAGAGGTAGGGGTTTAATTTCATCTACAAGTGGTCATCCAGTTTTGCCAACACCACTTGCTGAAGAAGCTGTCTTTCCTCCATTGTGTCTTCTTGGCTCCCTTGTCAAATGTGAGGTGGCTGAAATTGTATGTGCTCGTTTGGATCTTCAGTTTTGTTCCATTGGTCAACAGGTCTGTTTTTGTGCCAGTACTAAGCTGTTTTTATGACTATAGCCCTGTAATAGAGTTTGAAGTCTGGTATAGAGATCCCCCCCCGTATTGCTCTTTTCACTCTGGGTTGCTTTGGCTATTCAGGGTCTTTTGTTTTTCCAAATTAAATTAAGGACTTTTTTCCACACCTGTGAAGAAACTTTTGGGGATTTTAATTGGGATTGCATTAAATCTGTACAAGAGTTTGGGTAGAATAGACATTTTTACTATGTTCATTTTCCCAATCCATGAGCATGGGAGATTTTTCCATTTTCTGATGTCTCCTTCAATTTCCTTCTTCGGGGTTTTAAAATTTTTCTTGTAGAGGTCTTTGGCTTCTTTGTTTAGGTTTGTTCCTAGGTATTTTATTGTTTTTGAGGCTATTGTGAGTGGGAAGGTCTCCTTGTATTCTTTATTCAGTTGCTTGTTGTTGGTGTAAAGAAAGGCTACTGATTTTTCTAGGTTAATTTTGTATCCTGCCACTTCACTGAAGCTCTTAAACATGTCTAGGAGTTTTCTGGTGGAGTTTTTAGCATCCCTTAGGTAAACGATCATATCATCAGCAAAAAGGGATAGCTTGACTTCCTCTTTTCCAATTAGAACTCCTTTAATTTCCCTTTCTTGCCTTATTGCCCAAGCAAGTGTTTCAAGCACTATATTGAAAAGGAGTGCTGACAGGGGCAGCCTTGCCAAATTGCTACCTTTAAAGGGAACGCTTCTGTCATTTCCTCATTTAGGATGATTTTGGCTGTGGGTTTCCTGTATATGGCTTTGATTACATTGAGGAATGATCCCTCCAATCCAATTCCCTCTAGGACTTTAAGCATGAAGGGATGCTGGATTTTGTCAAAGGCTTTTTCCGCATCAATTGAGATGATTGTGTGGGTTTTGTCTTTCAGTTCATTTACATGCTTGATGATATTTATTAATTTTTGTATGTTGAACCATCCCTGCATCTCTGGTATGTATCCAACTTGGTCATGATGGATGATCTTTTTGATGTGGGTCTGTATGCAGTTTGAAAGTATTTTGTTGAGAATTTTTCATCTGTGTTCATTAATGAGATGGGTGTATAGTTCTCCATTTTGGTTGTATCTTTACCTGATTTTGGTATCAGAGTGATATTGGCTTCATAGAAGGAACTTGGGAGAATTACCTCTGTTTGTATCCTTCTAAACAATTTGAGTAATAATGGTTGTAAGTCTTTTTGAAATATTTTATAGAATTCTGCCCTGAAACCATCTGGGTTTGGGCTTTTTTTAGTTGGGAGGTTTCTTATTACATCTTCAATTTCTTCATATATTATAGGTCTGTTTAAGCTGTCAATCTCTTCTTGGTTGAGCTTTGGTGATTTCCAGTATTTCAGATATTCATCCATTTCTCCTAGGTTTTCAAACTTGGTAGAGTATAGGTTTTTGAAGTATTCCCGTATGATTGTCTGGATCTTTTCATTGTCTGTTGTGATATTTCCCCTTTCATCATGGATTGTATTGATTTGGAGTTTTTCCTTCCTTCTTTTAGTTAACTGGGCTAGAGGTCTGTCTATCTTGTTTATTCCCTCAAAGAACCAACTTTTGGATGCATTGATTTTTTTGTATGGTTTTCTTTGTGTCTATTTCATTGATTTCTGCTCTGATTTTTGTTATTTCTTCCTGTCTGCTGCATTTAGGATTCATTTGTTGTTGTCTCTCAAGTATTTTTAGCAGCAGTGTTAGATCGTTCACCTGTGCTGCTTCTGTTTTTATTATTTATTTATTTATTTATTTATTTATTTATTTATTTTATTTTATTTAATGTAGGCACTCAGGGCTATAAACTCCCTTCTTAGGACTGTCTTTAAAGTGTCCCATAGGTTTTGTTGTGTTGTATTATCATTGTCATTCAGTTCCAGGAATGCTTTTATTTCTTTATTTCTTCCTTGACCCATTCATTATTCAGGAGAGTGTTGTTTAGTTTCCATGTGTACTTGTAGGTTGTAGGGCTTATCCTGGTGTTGATAGTGAGCTTTATTGCACTGTGGTCTGATAGAATGCATAAAATTATTTCAATCCTTTTGCATTTGTGGAATTTTTTTCTGTGTCCCAGTATGTGGTCAATTTTGGAGAATGTTCCATGGGGTGCTGAGTAGAAAGTGTATTCTCTGGTGTTTGGGTGGAATATTTGGTAGATGTCTATGAGGTCCATTTGGTGTATCATATCATTCAGTTCAGATGTTGCTCTGTTTATTGTTTTTCCTGTTGATTTGTCCAAAGGACTAAGTAGGGTATTGAAGCCCCCTGCTATTAGTGTTCTGGAGTTCATCTGTGCCTTGAGGTCCTGAAGAATTGTCTTTATAAAGTTTGGTGCACCAGAGTTTGGTGCATATATATTCATGATCATGAAGTCTTCGTGGTCAAGTGTTCCTTTCCTAAAGATGTAATGGCCCTCTTTTTCTCTTTTGATTTCTTTTACTTTGAAGTCTATTTTGTCTGATATTAAAATAGCAACACCTGCTTTCTTTTTGGTATCATTTGCTTGGAATATTTTTTTCCAACCCTTCACCTTGAGTTGGTGCCTGTCCTTGAGATTGAGATGGGTTTCTTGTAGACAGCATATAGGTTGGCTTTTTTCCTAATCCAGTCTCCCCGTCTATGTCTTTTGGTTGGGGAGTTTAGTCCATTAATATTTAAGGTTATAACTGATAGATTGTGTTGCTTCCTTTCACCTTATTATCCATTTGTGGTTTTGGTCTTGGTTTCTACTTCTGCAGTTATGCTTATTTTAATTTCTCTTTCTAGGTGCCTGGAGATAGTTGCTCCTTTCTTCTGTCCTTTGAATTGCTTCAAGTATTCTCTGAAGGGTTAGTTTTCCGGACATGTGTTCTTTCATCTTGTTTATGTCATGGAAGATTTTTCTCTCTCCTTCAACTATAATCGACATTTTTGCTGGGTATAGTAAGCTGAATAAACCCTTTCCTTCCCAAGTTGGTGTCAGTCAGAGTGTTTTGTCACAGCAATGGAAGACAAACTAGAACAGAAATTGGTACCAGAGAGTGGGCTATTGCTGTGACAGACCTGACCTTGGTGTTTTGGGGAAGGATTGTGGAGGCATTTGGAATTTTGGGCTGGGAAGATCATTGAATGCCTAAAAGATCATTGCTGTGGAGCTTGGAGCAGTTTTGCTGAAGGAGTTGTAGACGATGGAGGCCTGGCTTGTGAAGTTTCAAAGGGAAGTGGAGATCATCAGGACTGTTTAATCTGTGGTTTCTGGTCAGCTGGGGTTGAAGAATCAGCTGTAAGGAACAAGAGACCAGAACCTGAAGTGAAATCTTTGTTGTACTAGGACAATTGATGCTGGTTAGCTGGGGCTGAAAAATCAGCTGTAAGTAACAAGAGACCAGCATCATTGTGGTGAAATCTTCTGGTAAAAATTTCTTCAGGGTCAGCACACAGAAGCTATGTTCCAGAAAGGGCCCGAGACTCCATGTCAAGTCAGAAACAGGACTTGGTTAAGTGTAAGAGTGTACTATATGGTTCTGGTGTTGAAAGCATGAAGGGGTCACAGAGCAGCTGAGGCCTGGCACTATGAGAGGCCAGGAAAGGCCACTGGTCAGAGTGTGGCCTTGGTTGCAGTGAAGACCCCAGGATTCCAGGGGTCAGGAAGAGAAGCTGAGGTTTTGCATCAGAAGAGGTCAGAAGCAACCTCAGTTTCAGTGGCGACCCCAGGTTTTTGGAGATGCTGGGACCATGGGACAACCACCAAAAGCAGCGGCAGGTGTGGAATGGAGTCGGCCTGGGCCTGCAAGATGAGCTGTGTGTGCCACAGACGGCAGAGTCAGAGAAAGGGAGCCCAGAAGATTGTGAGTCCCAGGAGTCCAGCCTTGATCTACCTGCTGGACTTAGGTTTGGTTTGAGTGTGCCTGATTCTTCCCTTTGAAATAAGACAGTACTTGTTTTGGATTTTACAGCAGCCCACAGTTAAAAGACTTTTAATGGACTGTGAACTTTTAACTATTTGGACATTTTAAGGACTGTGGGGCTTTTAAGGTTGCACTGTCTTAGGTTGTTGTTAATGTTAACATCATAATTTGGGATAAGAACTGGAAAGGTGGTGGTTTAATAGTGATGTGTTTTGTGTGTCAAGTTGACAAGGGGTCAATTGTGCTGGATAGTTTTAGTGTCAACTTGACACACCTGGGTTGAGGGATCCTCAATTGGGGGAATTGACTCCATTGGATTGGCCTGTGGCCACATCTATGGAGTATTGTCTTGATTGTCAAGCTGTGTGCGAGGGCCCAGCCCACAATGAGTGGTGCCACCCTGGGCAGGTTGTTGTGTACCGTATAAGAAGGCAGGCTGGGCATGAGCCAGAGGAGCAAGCCAGTGAACAGCATTCTTCCATGGCCTGTGCATCAGCTCCTGCCTCCAGTTTCCTGCTTTGGGCTCCCTGAGTGATGAACTGTGACCCAGGAGATGTGAGCTGAATAAACCCTTTCCTCCCCAGGTGGTGTCAGTCAAAGTGTTTTGTCACAGCAATGGGAGAGAAACTAGAACACCTGGGTTGGCATCCATAGTCCTTTAACACTGGGAATGCTTTGCTCCATGTTATTCTTGCCTTCGTGGTTTGCACCAAGAAGTCAGTCGTAATTCTGATGGGTTTCCCCTTATATGTGACTTGTTGTTTTTCTCTTGTGGCTTTCAGAATTTCGTCTTTGTTTTGGCCGTCTAGCATTTTAACTATGATATGGCATGGGGAGTTTCTCTTCTGATCTTGTCTGTTTGGAGTTCTATGTGCTTCTTGTATTTTTATGGGTTTTTCTTTTTTTAGTTTGGGGAAATTTTCTTCTATTATTCTGTTGAAGATCTGATCAATAATATTCTCTTAGGATTCTTCTCCTTTCTCTATTCCTATGATGTGGAGGCTTGATCTTTTCATAGTGTCCCATATTTCCTGGTTGTTCCACTTTTGTGTATTTTTAAATTTTTCATAATCTTTTAACTTTTATTTTTCTCTGTGTTTCTTCCAGGTCTGACACTCTTTATTCTCCTTCCTCCATTCTATTTCTGAGGTGGTTTCCCATCCTTTCCTCTTGATTGGATGAGTGTTCTATTTCCTTTTTCATTTTATCCTGTGATTTCTTTAGTATTTCCATTTCCTATGAAGCTTCTCAGTCTCTTCTTGGTGCTCTTTACTTCGCTGGTTGGCTTCCTTTTTCAGTTTTTCCACTTTCTTCTGGAGTTTGTCATTTTCTCCCTCTAGTTCTTTCTAGAGTTTGTCATTCTCTCCCTTTAGTTCTTTCAGAAGTTTGTCATTGTCTCTCTCTAGGTCCTTCTTGAGTTTCTCATTCTCTCTCCTTAGTTCTCTGACTTGTTCTTTATATTCTTTAATTTCTCTGCATAGGTCTGCAATTATTCCTCTAAGGTCTGTTTCTCAGGTCACCTCCAAGGCCATCCCACTGTAGCAATCTCCTACAGGGTTGGTAGAGCTTGGTGTGGAATTATCCTGCACCTTTCACATGTTGCCCCTTCATCGTATCCTTGGCATGTGGGTTTCTCTTTTTTTGCTTGTATTCTGATGCAAATCACAAATGCCTTTTCACTGTGTTGAAGGCTTACTTTGCTTGCCTCCTTCAGATGCCTTTTTTTTTCTTCTCCTTGTTTATGGAGTGTTGACTTGTCTATGTTTCAGGCTGTCAATTTTATTTATATATTGGAAGTCTAATTCACTCTTCCTTTTCTGTTCTGTAGGTTCTTCAAAAAAATCCACTTGGACACTCTCTCAGCAATTCCAGTTGGTGTGTGTGTGGGGTATGTCTGACTTAGCCCATGTCCCAGTACTCTGTGCTTCAGGTTGTCCTGGCAAATCCCTGATCTAACCACTGCACACTCTATACTGTTTTTAATTACTAGAGGCTTAATAACAGCCATATGTTATTCCCCCAAAGAAGGGGGGTAATAACCAATTAGGTTTGGGGTAAATTTGGTGGCCACTAGCTGTATAATGGCTTCCAGGAAGGAGTGGAATAGTAACAAGTCATGTTTGATTCAATGAGACCAACATTTTTTTCTTTTCAGTGGCCTTTGGTAATGGTCTCTGATATTTTGGAAACCTACTGTCCACTTGCTATTGTGGTCTCTATGTCCTTTCCATTCTCACACCAGGTCTTCAATGGCCGGATCTTAATGCCCACTTGTGTGTACCCAAATTTGCAGGCAAATAGCCTTTATTTTGGGGGGCCATCAGCCCCCAGCCAACCCTTCTTTGGCAGAATCACCCATTGCTAGTACCAAAGCTTTTCCTATTAATGCGTTTTCTGAACTATCAAGCCTTTAAAGCTTTTCCAATAATGTCTCCTCTGAATAAAATCTTATTCTACAGTTCTTATGCCAATTAGTTAATTAAAGACTGACTGTATATGCCCCATGAGAAATTGTTATCATAGAAGTTGGCTGTTTTATAGTTAAGGAACAATTCCATCACCATGATAGTTTGTTTTCTTTTTCTATAAAAAGGAGAGGTAAAACATTTTTTTTAAATAAAAACTTAGCAGGACCTGGAAAATAAACTTCATTAGGACATATTATAAGCAGTTGTTTTAAATAGAATTTAGAGATGTTGGCCTGTAGCTCAGGCAGTTTGAAATTGTTTTCCTCTTGATGCATAGATGAGTCAGCTTCTCTGATTGTATTTCTTGGTCCATCCTGTATAATCCAAAGCTCTGCCTTTTTTAAGTGTTAAAGTTGCTGATGCTTTGATCTGTGGGAACATGCAAATCTTCTCCCATATTTAGTTTTAAGATTTCAAATTTGGCTGGGCGTGGTGGCGCACGCCTTTAATCCTAGCACTTGGGAGGCAGAGGCAGGTGGATCTTTGTGAGTTCAAGACCAGCCTGGTCTACAGAGTGAGTTCCAGGACAGCTGGGGCTACAGGGAGACCCTGTCTCGAAAAAGACCAAAAATAAAAAAAAATAAAAAATAAAAAAAAAAAGATTTCAAATTTGAAAATTTATCACAAGGCTTGGAATACAGAGTTTTCTATTTGACTGTATCCCAGAAGGAGTACTCCATCACCTTCCCATTTTTGTTTTTTAAATTGTTATATTTTGACCTACAGATGTTTAAAAGTTATTACACATACCTATAGACAGGAACTAAGGTGTAAGCTTTCAATAAGTCTATTTAAATACGTCTCTATATTGGCCTGTCTAACTTGTAGGAAAAAGAAATGTCACAGGTAATACTGTACAATACAGCAAAATATAGAGAACTTTTGTTTACATTCAATCCCAAAGTTGTTACTGGAAATCTAGTACAAATTAGAAGCAAAACAAATTTTAATAACAGTTTGTATCTTCAGATGTGGTTACACGCTCTTAGAGAGATGAAGCCTCTCTTGCTATGAGCAGGTACAATGCAGTCCTGCTAAGGGAAGGGGAGTACAGTGGCTGCCTGTGGTCACTGTGAGTAACTGACCCCTCAGCACAAAGGTCAGTTTGTTACTTTTGTAACCAAACCTGAGCGGTACTTCCACCCCAGGTCCTTAGCCTGGGAAGCAGAACACTTCCCATCTGACCATGCCTTCCCACCTGCCCAAAGACTGCTGGTCTCTGGACAGCAATTTCACGCTGATGGCTGATGGTCTATCTTCAGCCTACACCCACTCACAATTCATTCCACAGGTTGGTGACCTGATTGGCTTCCATCCAACTCCATGCTAGCTTACCAGGTTGGTGGTCTGATAGACCCCATCCAACCCAGTAGCCACAGGTTGGTGACCTGATTGGTCTCCGTCCAACCCAACGCTATCTTCTAACCTTATGCTATACCAGGTTGGTGGTCTGATAGACCCCTGACCAAGCCACTAGCCACCATCAAACTTAACTCTACAGGTTGGTAATGTGACATACATGGAAAATAATAGATCCAGAATTTTTTTTCCAACCCATATCCCCAAGGACCCAAAACTTTATTAACACCTTGTGAGGACCAAGCTGACTCCATTTTAGCTTGGTCAGCTCCATCTTGGCATAGAGTTCACCCCAGAGTTTTAAAAAAATGTGGACAAACAAAGGCATGACATAGATAAATTAATCTTTTATTAGTAGAGCAATTTAACTTCTGCCAAAAAGCATAGTTAAATGCTTTATGGACAAGGACAGACAGTCTAAACCAGGTAAAGCAATAGAACAAAGAGTCCAGAGCAGGTGAATACACATAATAAAAAACTGATTGATCTGTAACCAAGATCCTATCAATCAGAAGAGGAGACACCATGACTATGATGGAAGCTGAGTTTATTGAGGTCCCATTTGTCAATTGTCAACCTTTATTCTTGCCACAGGCTGCTGTCTGATTTAGGAAGTCTTTCCTATGCCTAGGTCTTGAAGTCTGCTGCCAATCTTTTTCTTCTACTCGCTTCAGAGTTTGTGTTTTCACGTTGAGGTCTTTGATCCATCTGGAGTTGACCTCTTTGGTACAGGGTGAGAGGTAAGGGTTTAATTTCAATCTACAAGTGGTCATTCCAGTTTTGCCAACACCATTGCTGAAGAAGCGTTTACTCCATTGTGTCTTCTGGCTCCCTTGTCAAATGTGAGGGGTGGCTGAAATTGTATGTGCTCTTTGGATTCTTTCAGTTTTGTTCCATTGGTCAACAGGTCTGTTTTGTGCCAGTACTAAGCTGTTTTATGACTATAGCCCTGTATAGAGTTTGAAGTCTGGTATAGAGATTCCCCCCCGTATTATGCCCTTTTCACTCTGGGTTGTTTGGCTTATAGGTCTTTTGTTTTTCCAAAATTCAATTAAGGACTTTTTCCAAACCTGTGAAGAACAATTTTGGGGATTTTAATTGGGATTGCATTATAAATCTGTACAAGAGTTTGGAGACATAGAATTTTACTATGTCATTCCCAATCATGAGGCATTGGTGAGCATGAGAGATTTTTCCATCTTCTGATTTCTTCTTAAATTTCCTTCTTCGGGGTTTTCCTTTAAAATTTTTCTTGTAGAGGTCTTTGGCTTCTTGTTTATGGTTTGTCACTAGGTATTTTATTGTTTTGAGGCTATTGTGAGTGGGAAGGGTCCCTTGTATTCTTTCTTCAGTTGCTTGTTGTTGGTGTAAAGAAAGGCTACTGGATTTTTTAGGTTAATTTTGTATCCTGCCAATTCACTGAAACTCTTAACCTGTATAGGAAGTTTTTGGTGGAGTTTTTAGCCTCCCTTAGGTTAAAAAATTCATATCATCAGCAAAAAGGGATAGCTTGACTTCCTCCTTTCCAATTAGAACTCCTTTTTAATTTCCCTTTCTTGCCTATCGCCATAGCAAGTGTTTCAAGCCACTATATTGAAGAAGGGTGGTGACAGGGCAGTCTTGCCATGTTCCTACTTTTAAAGGGAACGCTTCTGTCATTTCCTCCATTTAGGGATGATTTTGGCTGTGGGTTCGTTGTATATGGCTCTTACATTTAGGGATTCTTGATCCTCCCCAATCCATTCCCTCAGGACTTTAAGCATGAAGGATGCTGGATTTTGTCCATGGCTTTTTCTTCATCAATTGAAATGAAATTGTGTGGCGGTTTGTCTTCAGTTCATTTACATGCTGATGCTATTTATTAATTTTGTATGTATGAAACCAATTCCCGCATTCTTCTGTATGTATCCAAACTGGTCATGATGGAGATCTTTTTGCTGTTATGGGGCTGTATGCAGTTTGCAAATATTCTGTGAGAATTTTTGCATCTGTGTCATTAATGAGATGGGGGTATAGTTCTCCATTTTGGGTTGTATCTTTACCCAGTTTTAGTATTAGAGTGATATTGGATTGCATAGAAGGAACTTGGGAGAAATTACCTTCGGTTTGTATCCCTTCTAAAACATTTGAAGTAATAATTGTTGAAGTCTTTTTGAAAGATTTATAGAATTCTGCCGCAACAATCTGGGTTTGGCTTTTTTATGTGGGAGGCTTCTATTACATCTTTAATTTCTTCAAATATTATAGGTCTGTTTAAGTGCAATCTATTCTTGGTTGAGCTTGGTGATTTCCAGATTTCAGATATTAATCCATTTCTCCTAGGTTTCAAATTGGTTGGTAGAGTATATGCTTTTGAAGTATTCCCGTATGGTTGTCTGGATTATTTCATTGTCTGTTGTGATATTTCCCCTTTCATCATGGATTGTATGATTTGGAGTTTTTCCTTCCTTCTTTTCGTAACTGGGCTAGATGTCTGTCTTTCTTGTTATTCTCTCAAAGAACCAAACTTTTGGGAATGCATTGATTTTTTCTGTATTGGTTTATTTCAGTGTCTTTTCATGCATTACTTTATCTCCTCTTTTTGTTATTTTCTTTCATGCTGATTAGGATTCATTTGTTGTTGATTCTCAATTGTTTTTAGCAGCAGTGTTAGATCGTTCACCTGTGCTGCTTCTGTTTTTATTATTTATTTATTTATTTATTATTTATTATTTTATTTTATTTAATGTAGGCCCTCAGGGCTATAAACTCCTTCATTAGGGGACTGTCTTTTAAGTGCCCATAGGTTTGCTTTTGTGTTTGTATTTATCATTGCCCTTCAGTTCCAGGAAGTACTTTTATTTCTTTATTTCTTCCTTGACCCATTCATATCAGGAGAGTGTTGTTTAGTTTCCATGTGTACATGTAGGTGTAGGGCTTATCCCTGGTGTTGATAGTGAGGCTTTATTGCACTGTGGTCTGATAGAACGCAAAAAATTATTTCAATCTTTTGCATTTGTGGATTTTTTTGTGTCCCAGTATGTGGTCAATTTTGGAGAATGTCCATGGGGTGCTGATAAGAAAGTATATTCTCTGGTGTATCGGTGGAATCATTTGGTAGATCGATGTCTATGAGGTCCATTTGGGGTTATCATATCATTCAGTTCAGATGTTGCTCTATTGTTTTTCCTGTTGGATTTGTCCAAAGGACCTAGTCGGGTATTGAAGCCCCCTGCTATTAGTGTTCTGGGGAGTTATCTTTGCCTTGAGGTCCTGAAGAATTGTATTATAAAGCTTGGTGCACCAGAGTTGTGCAATATATATGGATCATGAAAGTCTTTCGTGTTCACAGTGTTCCCTTCCTAAAGCTGTAATGGCCTTCTTTTCTCTTTTATTTTTTATTTGAAGTCTATTTTGTCTGAGATTAAAATACGCAGACACCGATTCTTTTGGTATCAGCTCTGCTTGGAATATTTTTTTCCAACCCTTCCCTTGAGTTGGTGGCCTGTCCTGGAAGATTCGAGATGGGTTTCTTGTAGACAGCAATAGTTGGCTTTTTTCCTAATCCAGTTCACAGTCTATGTCTTTTGGTTGGGGAGTTTAGTCCTTAAATTTAAGCGTTATAACTGATAGATTGTTTTGCTTCCTTTCAACATTAGAATACACATTTGTGTGGTTTGGTCTGGTTTCTACTCTGCAGTATGCCTATTTTAATTTCTTCTTTCTAGGTGCCTGGAGATACAGTTGCTCCTTTTCTTCTGTCCTTTGAATTGCTTCAAAAATATTCTCTGAAGGGTTAGTTTTCCGGACATGTGTTCTTTCATCTTGTTATGTCATGGAAGATTTTTCTCTCTCCTTCAACTATAATCGCATTTTTTGCTGGGTATAGTAAGCTGAATAAACCCTTTCCATTCCCAAGTTGGTGTCAGTCAGCAGCTGTTTTGTCACAGCAATGGAGACCAAACTAGAACAGAAATTGTTTGACCAGGAGTGGGCTATTGCTTGTGACAGACCTGACCTGGTGTTTTGGGGAAGGCGGATTTTGGACGCATTGTAATGTTGGGCTGGGGAATGCTCATTGAATGCCTAAACCGATCATTGCTTGTGGAGGCTTGGAGCAGTTTTGCTGAAGGATGTGTAGAAATGAGGCTGGCTTGTGAAGTTTCAAAGGGAAAAAGAGATCATCAGGACTGTTTTATCTATGGGCTCTGGTCAGCTTGGTGGTTTAAGCTCATCATCTGTAAGGAACAAGAGACCAGAACTGAAGTGAAATCTTCGTCCTGTACTAGGACAATTGCTGCTGGTTGCTGGGGCTGAAAAAATCAGCTGTAAGAACAAGAGACCAGCATCACTTGTGGTGAAATCTTCTGGTAAAAATTTCTTCAGGGTCAGCACACAGAAGCTATTGTTCCAGAAAAGGGCCTCGAGACTTTCCATGTCAAGTCCGAAACAAGGACTTGGTCTACGGTAAGAGTTACTATATGGTTCTGGTGTTGAAAGTGTGAAGGGGGTCACAGAGCAGCTGAGGCGCCTGGCACTATGAGAGGCCAGGACAGGCCACTGGTCAGAGTGTGGCCTCAGTTGCAGTGAAGACCCAGGATTCCAGGGGTCAGGAAGAGAAGCTGAGGTTTTGCACCAGAAGAGGTCAGAAGCAACCTCAGTTTCAGTTGGCGACCCCCGGTTTTTGGAAGATGCTGGGACCATGGGACAGCCACCAAAAGCAGCGGCAGGTGTGGAATGTAGTCGGCCTGGGCCTGCAAGATGGGCGTGTGTGCCACAGACGCAGAGTCAGAGAGAGAAAGGGAGCCAGAGAGATTGTGAGTCCCAGGAGTCCAGCCTTGATCTACCTGCTGGACTTAGGTTTGGTTGAGTGTGCCTGGGCATTTCTTCCCTTTGAAATAGGACAGTTACTTGTTTTGGATTTTACAGCCGCCCACAGTTAAGAGACTTTTAACGGACTGTGAACTTTTAACTATTTGGACATTTTAAGGGCTGCTGGGGCTTTTAAGGTTGCAATGTCCTTAAGTTGTTGTTAATGTTAACATCATATTTGGGGATAAGCATACGGAAAGGTGGTGGTTTAATAGTGATGTGTTTGTTTGTGTCAAGTTACAAGGGGTCAATTGTGCCTGGATAGTTTTAGTGTCACTTGACACACCTGGGTTGGAGGGGCCTCAGTTGGGGGGGAATAATTGACTCCATTGGATTTGCCTGTGGCCACATCTATTGAGTATTGTCTTGATATTGTCAATCTGTGTGCGAGGGCCCAGCCCACAATGAGTGTGCCACCCGGGCAGGTTGTTGTGTACCGTCTAAGAAGGCAGGCTAGGCATGCGGCAGAGCCAGCGGAGGCAAGCCAGTAAACAGCATCTTCCATGGCCTGTGCATCATCTCCTGCCTCCAGGTTCTTGTCTTGAGTTCCTGCCTTGGGCCCCTGAGTGATGAACTGTGACCCAGGAGATGTGAGCTGAATTACCCTTTCCCAGGTGGTGTCAGTCAAAGTGTTTTGTCACAGCAATGGGAGAGAAAGAAAACTAGAAACACCCTGGGTTGGAATCCATAGTCCATTAACACCCTGGGAATTGCTTTGCTCCATGTTATTCTTGCCTTCATGGTTTGCAACAAGAAGTCAAGTCTGTAATTCTGATGGTTTCCACTTATATGTGGACTGTTGTTTTTCTTGTGGCTTTCAGAATTTCGTCTTTTTTTGGCGTCTAGCATTTTAAATCTATATGGCATGGGGGAGTTTCTCTTCTGATCTTGTGTTGCGAGTTTCATGTGATATATTCGTATTTTATGGGTTTTTCTTTTTTGTAGTTTGGGGAAAGTTTCATATATTATTATGTTGAAGATCTAATCAATAAAATATCTCTTAGGGACTTCTTCTCCTTCCTCTTCCTTGATTTGGAGGCTTGCTCTTTTCATAGTGTCCATATTTTCCTGGTTGTTCCATTTGTGTATTTTTTTAAATTTTCATAATCTTTAACTTGATTTTTCTCTGTGTTTCTTCCAGGTCTGACACTCTTTATTCTCCTTCCTCCATTCTATTCTGAGGCTTTTCCATTCCATTCCTCTTTTGATTGGATGGTGTTCTCTTGCCTTTTTCATGTTTCCTGTGATTTCTTTATATTTCATGTCCTATGAAGCTTTCAGTCTCTTCTTGGTGCTCTTTACTTCGCTGGTTGGCTTCCTTTTTCAGTTTTTCCACTTTCTTCTGGCGTTTTCATTTTCTCCTCTAGTTCTTTTCTAGAGTTTGTCATTCTCTCCCTTTAGTTCTTTTCAGAAGTTGTCCTTGTCTCGTTCGGTCCTTTTTGAGTTTTTTCTTCTCTCTCCTTAGTTCTCTGACTTTTCCTTCTATTCTTTATTTTCTGCATAGGTCTGCACTTATTCCTCTACGGTCTGTTTCTGGGGTCACCACCAATGGCTCCTCCCCACTGGAGCAATATTCCTACCAGTGTTGGTAGAGCTTGTTGTGGTATTATCCTGCACCTTTTCCCATGTTGTCCCTTCTTCTCCCTTGCATGTGGTTTTCTCTTTTTTTTGCTTTTATTCTGAGGCAAAATCACAAATGCTTTTCACTGTGTTGAAGGCTTTACTTTGCTTGCCTCCTTTCAGATGCCTTTTTTTTTTCTTCTCCTGTTTATGGGTGTTGACTTGTCTAAGTTTAAGGCTTTCAATTTTATTTATTATATTGGAATCTAATTTCATCTTCCTTTTTGTTCTGTAGGTTCATTCAAAAAGAATCTACTTGGACACTCTCTCAGCATTCCAGTTGGTGTGTGTGTGGGTATGGTTTCTGACTTAGCCCCCATGTGTCAGAACCTGGAAGGGGTTTGTGAAGGATGTCTGTTCTGCTCCATCAACCCGTTTGCCTGTTTCCCCATTCGCTCAGTTTCCTGTGTTTTATTTATTTCACATTTTTCCTTTGCCTGGCTATGGAGGCCAGAAGAGGACGTCAGACCCCCTGAGCTAGAGTTAAAGTTGGTTGTGAGCCACTCAGTATAATGAAGGAAGCCCAACCATGGTCCTCTGCAAACGCAGTAAGAGCTCTTAACTTCGGAGCTATCTCTCCAGCTCCCATTTCTATCTCTTTACACTTATTACTATTATTAGTACATAAAAGTGCACATCTTTCTAGAGTACAGTGTGGTCTTTTAATACACATATGTAGAAAAATTTTTTATGTGAATTGGGAATAAAACATTCAGTGACTGTGGGGTGTCCCATTTATTCCCAGGGTGAACCATGTGGAAAACACATGCAGGAAAGCACAGCACATGGACACATGCTAAGGTGTCCAAAGACAGAGGAAGCTTTATTCCAAAAATGCCTGCCTTATGTAGCCAGTGTGACTCAACTCCCAGGGCCAAATCCTAAACCTTTGCATCACCACATCCCCCCCCATAGCATGGGCAGGGTGGTCCCATTGGTTTAGAATGCTAGCCAACTTAACTAAAATTTCCCACATCTCACCCTTTAAATTTCATTTTTTTTCTGAGAGGCAGGTGAGCCCACCGGAGAGGCTAACAACACAAAGGAACCTGAGCTTTGAATAGCCAGATGCTCAAGCCTGTTTTGAGTGCCAGGTAGTTGGGGCCAGGCCGGGGGGGCGGCAGATTAGACCTGAGACTTTATTTTTTACACTAAGGCAAATACAAATTAATATCCAACCCCTCCAACCATGAGGTGAACTAATTGTCAAGCATAAGCAATGAATGTAAGTAACATTCATGCAAAACCAATTAGCAAGTATCTATGCCCAAATTTTGAACCCAAGGTTCCCATAGTCCAGTTGGAGAGGCTTGTATGCACAAGCATGTTGATCAAATAAAAGTCCAGTCTATACTTTTTGAGATCTCAGGAATTTCCCCAATCTCCTCAACCCTTACATTCTATTGTGCCCCCTCTTCCAAATTGACCCCTGGGCCTTAGGGGATGAGGGACAGAAGTGGGTGAGATGCAAAACAGTCTATTTTTCTTTGAAGTGTCATGCAGAACTCTGATCTGTCCAGGCCATTTCCTGCCATGGGTTTGTGGTTTATTTAGGAAGTCCTTTTTTAGTCCTATAACAAGAACAAACAGTGAGATAGTAAAGTCATTTAAATGGCATTGATTATCATGACAAGTTACTCTGTGGGCACAGATACAAATATTTAGATGATATATTAGTCTAGGCACTAAGGCTTTTTTAATACTGTTTTTCCTTTTTTTTCTTTTTTTGATATTTAGCATTCTTTTTTAATTTTTTTTGTACAAGATTATGTTGCAAATAAAATATAGACCCGTGTCCCCCTCCCAACCCCCCACCCCAACAGATTCACCATTTCAGTCAGTTCTTTGTTGCAGTCTTTTTGTTGTTGGTGTTGTTGATGTTCTTTCCAATATGCATCACTCCCGACGAGAAATATTTACAACTGGGTTATTGGTGCTAGCATCCACAGATGAGGGATACCATTTGTCATTTTTCTGGGACTGTGTTACTTCATTTAACATATCTTCTAGTTCCATCCATTTACCTGCAAAGTTCATGATGTTGTCTTTTTTAAAATTTTATTTATTAATTTATTTAATTAATATCTTCTAGTTCCATCCATTTACCTGCAAAGTTCATGATGTTGTCTTTTTTTAAATTTTTTAAATTTTATTTATTTCTGTATGTGTATGAATGTACAGTCTGCATGCAGGTTTGTGCACCCGTGTCATGCAATGCCACGGAGGTCAGAAGAGGGTGTCGGATTCCCCTGAAACTGGAGTTTCAGACGGTTCTCAGCCGCCATGTGGGTGCTGGGGATCGAACCTGGGTCCTCTATAAGAGCGGTCAGTGCTCTTAACCGCTAGGCCATCTCTCCAGCCCCCGATGTTGTCTGTTTTTTCTGCTGCATAGAACTCCATTGTGTAGATGTACCACATTTTCTCTATCCACTCGTCAGTTGAGGGGCATTGGGTTGGTTCCAGCTTTTTGCTATTGGAAACAGAGCTGCGGGGCTGGAGAGATGGCCTAGCGGTTAAGAGCACCGACGCTCTTGCAGAGGACCCGGGTTCGATCCCCAGCACCCACTGGCGGCATAGAACCGTCTGTAACTCCCAATTCCAGCGAGAACGTCCAGTTCCAGGGAATCCAGACCCTTCTTCTGACCGTGCCGCGGCATTGACACGACACGGGTGCACAGACCTTTGCATGCAGACAGACATTCATTCACAGAAAAAAAAAAAAAAAAAAAGAAAAAAAAAAAAGAAAAAAAAAAAAAAAAAGGGGAAACAGAGCTGCAATAATATAGCTGTGCATGTATCTCTGGACTCTAGTAAGATGAGTCTTGGGTGTGAGTGGTATATATTCCAGGAGTGTTTAGGACTGGTCAGTAGTAAGCTCATTGATCCTTCCAAGGGTCTCTCCACACTGCTTTCTTTGGTGGCTGTACAAGTTTACACTTCCACCAGCGAGTGAATGAAGTTCCCTTTCCCCCACAATCTCTCCAACACTTTGTATCACTTGTTTTCTTAATCCTACCAGTCTATCACAGAGATGGTATCCTTAAAGTGGTTTTAATTTTGCATCTTCCTTAATTAGTGATGATGAACACTTTTTAAGATGTTTTTCAGCCATCTCTAATTCCTCACTTGTGAAGTCTCTGTTCAGCTCTTTGCTCCATCTTTTGAGTGATTCATTAGTTTTCTTCTTTGTTTTTTGAGTAGTTTCTATAATATAGAAATCAATGCTTTCTCAGCTGTATCTGCAGTGAAAGTTTCCTCCCACTCTGTGGGTTTTCTCTTCCTTTACTGCTTCTTTTCATGTACAGAAGCTTTTGGGTTTAATGAGGTCCCATTTGTCAATTGTCAACCTTAATTCTTGCACAGCTGCTGTCTGATTTAGGAAGTCTTTTCCTATGCCTATGTCTTGTAGGCTGCTGCCAACTTTTTCTTCTATCGCCTCCAGAGTTTTGAGTTTCACATTCAGGTCTTTGATCCATCTGGAGTTGACTTTTGTACAGGATGAGAGATAAGGGTTTATTTTCATTTACAAGTGGTGATTCAGTTTTGCCAACACCACTTGCTGAAGATGCTGTCTTTCCTCCATTGTGTCTTCTTGGCTCCCTTGTCAAATATGAGGTGGCTGAAATTGTATGTGCTCAAGTTTGGATCTTCAGTTTTGTTCCATTCATCAACAGGTCTGTTTTTGTGCCAGTACCAAGCTGTTTTTATGACTATAGCCCTGTAATGTAGTTTGAAGTCTGGTATAGAGATCCCCCTGTATCACTCTTTTCACTCTGAGTTGCTTTGGCTATTCAGGGTCTTTTGTTTTTCCCAATGAAATTAAGGACTTTTTTTCCACACCTGTGAAGAAACTCTTGCGGATTTTAATTGGGATTGCATTAAATCTGTACAAGAGTTTGGGTAGAATAGACATTTTTACTATGTTAATTTTCCCAATCCATGAGCATGGGAGGTTTTTCAATTTTCTGATGTCTTCTTCAATTTCCTTCTTCGGGGGTTTAAAATTTTTGTTGTAGAGATCTTTGGCTTCTTTGGTTAGGTTTGTTCCTAGGTATTTTATTGTTTTTGAGGCTATTGTGAGTGGGAAGGTCTCCTCGTATTCCTTCTTCAGTTTCTTATTGTTGGTGTAAAGAAAGGCTACTGATTTTTCTAGGTTAATTTTGTATCCTGCCACTTTACTGAAGCTCTTAACCATGTCTAGGAGTTTTCTGGTGGAATTTTTAGCATCCCTTAGGTAAACGATCATATCATCAGCAAAAAGGGATAGCTTGACTTCCTCTTTTCCAATCAGAACTCCTTTAATTTCCCTTTCTTGCCTTATTGCCCAAGCAAGTGTTTCAAGCACTATATTGAAAAAGAGTGCTGACGGGGCAGCCTTGCCAAATTGCTACCTTTAAAGGGAAGGCTTCTGTTGTTTCCCCATTTAGGATGATTCTGGCTGTGGGTTTCCTGTATATGGCTTTGATTACATTGAGGAATGATTCCTCCAATCTAATTCCCTCTAGGACTTTAAGCATGAAGGGATGATGGATTTTGTCAAAGGCTTTTTCCGCATCAATTGAGATGATTGTGTGATTTTTGTCTTTCAGTCCATTTACATGTTTGATGATATTTATTAATTTTTGTATGTTGAACCATCCCTGCATCTCTGGTATGTATCCAACTTGGTCATGATGGATGATCTTTTTGATGTGGGTCTGTATGCAGTTTGAAAGTATTTTGTTGAGAATTTTTCATCTGTGTTCATTAATGAGATGGGTATATAGTTCTCCTTTTTTGGTTGTATCTTTGCCTGATTTTGGTATCAGAGTTATGTTGGCTTCATAGAAGGAATTTGGGAGAATTACCGCTGTTTGTATCCTTCTAAATAATTTGTGTAATAATGGTTGTAAGTCTTTTTGAAATGTTTTATAGAATTCTGCCCTGAAACCATCTGGGCTTGGGCTTTTTTTAGTTGGGAGGTTTCTTATTACATCTTCAATTTCTTCATATATTATAGATCTGTTTAAGCTGTCAATCTCTTCTTGGTTGAGCTTTGGTAATTTCCAGGATTTCAGATATTCATCCATTTCTCCTAGGTTTTCAAACTTGGTAGAGTATAGGTTTTTGAAGTATTCCCATATGATTGTCTGGATCTTTTCATTGTCTGTTGTGATATTTCCCCTTTCATCATGGATTGTATTGATTTGGAGTTTCTCCTTCCTTCTTCTAGTTAACTGGGCTAGAGGTCTGTCTATCTTGTTTATTCCCTCAAAGAACCAACTTTTGGATGCATTGATTTTTTGTATGGTTTTCTTTGTTTCTATTTCATTGATTTCTGCTCTGATTTTTGTTATTTCTTCCTGTCTGCTACATTTAGGATTCATTTGTTGTTCTCTCTCAAGTATTTTTAGCAGCAGTGTTTGATCGTTCACCTGTGCTCTTTCTGTTTTTATTATTTATTTATTTATTTATTTATTTTATTATTATTATTTGTTTTTACTGTAGGCACTCAGGGCTATAAACTTCCCTCTTAGGACTGCCTTTAAAGTGTCCCATAGGTTTTGTTGTGTTGTATTATCATTGCCATTCAGTTCCAGGAATGCTTTTATTTCTTTATTTCTTCCTTGACCCATTCATTATTCAGGAGAGTGTTGTTTAGTCTCCATGTGTACTTGTAGGTTGTAGGGCTTATCCTGGTGTTGATAGTGAGCTTTATTGCACTGTGGTCTGATAGAATGCACAAAATTATTTCAATCTTTTTGCATTTGTTGAGTTTTTTTCTGTGTCCCAGTATGTGTTCAATTTTGGAGAATGTTCCATGGGGTGCTGAGTAGAAAGTGTATTCTCTGGTGTTTGGGTGGAATATTTGGTAGATGTCTGTGAGGTCCATTTGGTGTATCATATCGTTCAGTTCAGATGTCACTATGTTTATTCTTTGTCCTGTTGATTTGTCCAAAGGACTAAGTGGGGTATTGAAGCCCCCTGCTATTAGTGTGCTAGGGATAATCTGTGCCTTGAGGTCCTGAAGAATTGTCTCTATAAAGTTTGGTGCACCAGAGTTTGGTGCATACATATTCATGATTGTGAAATATTCATGGTCAAGTGTTCCTTTCCTAAAGATGTAATGGCCCTCTTTTTCTCTTTTGATTTCTTTTACTTTGAAGTCTATTTTGTCTCATATTAAAATAGCAACACTTGCTTTCTTTTTGGTACCATTTGCTTGGAATATTTTTTTCCAACCCTTCGCCTTGAGTTGGTGCCTATCCTTAGATTGAGATGGGTTTCTTGTAGACAGCACATAGATTGGTTTTGTTTCCTAATCCAAACTCCCCATCTATGTCTTTTGGTTGGGGAGTTTAGTCCATTAATATTTAAGGTTATAACTGATAGATTGTGTTGCTTCCTTTCATCTTATTATCCATTTGTGTTTTTGGTCTAGGTTTCTACATCTGCAGTTATGCTTATATTAATTTCTCTTTCTAGGTGCCTGGAGATAGTTGCTCCTTTCTTCTGTCCTTTGAATTGCTTCAAGTATTCTCTGAAGGGTTAGTTTTCCGGACATGTGTTCTTCTATCTTGTTTACGTCATGGAAGATTTTTCTCTCTCCTTCAACTATAATCGACATTTTTGCTTGGTATAGTATGCTGAATAAACCCTTTCCTTCCCAAGTTGGTGTCAGAGTGTTTTGTCTCAGCAATGGAAGACAAACTAGAACAGAAATTGGTACCAGAGAGTGGGGTATTGCTGTGACAGACCTGACCTTGGTGTTTTGGGGAGGGTTGTGGGGGCGTTTGGAACTTTGGGCTGGGAAGATCATTGAATGCCTAAAAGATCATTGCTGTGGAGCTTGGAGCAGTTTTGCTGAAGGAGTTGTAGATGATGGAGGCCTGGCTTGTGAAGTTTCAAAGGGAAGCAGAGATCATCAGGACTGATTAATCTCTGGGTTCTGGTCAGCTGGGGCTGAAGAATCAGCTGTAAGGAATAAGAGACCAGAACCTGAAGTGAAAACTTTGTTGTACTAGGACAATTGATGCTGGTTAGCTGGGGCTGAAAAATCAGCTGTAAGTAACAAGAGACCAGCATCATTGTGGTGAAATCTTCTGGGAAAAATTTCTTCAGGGTCAGCACACAAAAGCTATGTTCCAGAAGGGGCCCAAGACTCCATGTCAAGTCAGAAGCAGGACTTGGTTATGTGTAAGAGTGTCCTATATGGTTCCGGTGTTGAAAGCATGAAGGGGTCACAGAGCAGCTGAGGCCTGGCACTATGAGAGGCCAGGAAAGGCCACTGGTCAGAGTGTGGCCTTGGTTGCAGTGAAGACCCCAGGATTCCAGGGGTCAGGAAGAGAAGCTGAGGTTTTGCATCAGAAGAGGTCAGAAGCAACCTCAGTTTCAGTGGTGACCCCAGCTTTTTGGAGATGCTGGGACCATGGGACAACCACCAAGAGCAGCGGCAGGAGTGGAATGGAGTCGGCCTGGGCCTGCAGGATGAGCTGTGTGTGCCACAGATGGCAGAGTCAGAGAAGGGGAGCTGCCGAAACCCTTTGGAGCCCGGAAGATTGTGAGTCCCAGGTGTACAGCCTTGATCTACTTGCTGGACTTAGGTTTGGTTTGAGTGTGCCTGATTCTTCCCTTTGAAATAAGACAGTACTTGTTTTCGATTTTACAGCAGCCCACAGTTAAAAGACTTTTAACGGACTGTGAACTTTTAACTATTTGGACATTTTAAGGACTGTGGGG
>VZQC01000499.1:336708-357788 GCA_009823505.1 Rhizomys pruinosus
AATTTTTTTTTATTATTTATTTTTGTATGTGTATGAATGTATTGTCTGCATGCAGGTCTGTGCACCCATGTCGTGCAATGCCACAGAGGTCAGAAGAGGGTCTCAGATTCCCCTGGAACTGGAGTTCTCCTGGAATTGGAGTTACAGACGGTTCTCAGCCGCCATGTGGGTGCTGGGGATCGAACCCGGGTCCTCTGCAAGAGCGTCGGTGCTCTTAACTGCTAGGCTATCTCTCCAGCCCCACCTTTCTTACGTGTTAAAGTTGCTGATGCTTTGACCTGTGGGAACATGCAAATCTTCTCCCATATTTAGTTTAAAGATTTCAAATAAAAAAAAAAAGATTTCAAATTTGAAAATTTATCATGAGGCTTGGAATACAGAGTTTTCTATATGACTGTATCCCAGAAGGAGTATTCCATCACCTTCCCATTTTTGTTTTTTAAATTGTTATATTTTGACCTACAGATGTTTAAAGGGTATTTCACGTACCTATAGACAGGAACTAAGGTGTAAGGGTTCAGTAAGTGTATTTAAACGGTCTCTATATTGGCCTGTCTATCTTGTAGGAAAAAGAAATATCACAGGTAATACTGTACAATACAGAAAAATATAGAGAACTTTTTTATACATTCAATCCCAAAGTTGTTACTGGAAATCTAGTACAAATTAGAAGTAAAACAAATTTTAATAACAGTTTGTATCTTCAGATGTGGTTACATGCTCCTAAGAGAGATGAAGCCTCTCTTGCTATGAGCAGGTACAATGCAGTCCTGCTAAGGGAAGGGTGGCCGCTTGTGGTCACTGTGAGTAACTGACCCCTCAGCAAAAAGGTCAGTTTGTTACTTTTGTAACCAAACCTGAGTGGTACTTCCACCCCAGGTCCTTAGCCTGGGAAGCAGAACACTTTCAATCTGACCATGCTTTCCCACCTGCCCAAAGACTGCTGGTCTCTGGAAAGCAATTTCACACTGATGGCTGATGGTCTATCTTCAGCCTACACCCACTCACAATTCATTCCACAGGTTGGTGACCTGATTGGCCTCCATCCAACTCCATGCTAGCTTACCAGGTTGGTGGTCTGATAGACCCCATCCAACCCACTAGCCACAGGTTGGTGACCTGATTGGTCTCCGTCCAACCCCACGCTATCTTCTAACCTTATGCTATACCAGGTTGGTGGTCTGATAGACCCCAGACCAAACCACTAGCCACCATCCAAACTTAACTCCACAGGTTGGTAATGTGACATACATGGAAAATAATGGATCCAGAATTTTTTTTCCAACCCATATCCCCAAGGACCCAAAACTTTATTAACACCCTGTGAGGACCATTTTGACTCCATTTTAGCTTGGTCAGCTCCATCTTGGCCTAGAGTTCACTACAGAGTTTTAAAAAAAAGGGAGACAAACAAAAGCATGACATAGATAAATTAATCTTTTATTAGTGGAGCAATTTAACTTCTGCCAAAAAGCATAGTTAAATGCTTTATGGACAAGGACAGACAGTCTAAACCAGGTAAAGCAATAGAACAAAGAGTCCAGAGAAGGTGAATACTCATAATAAAAAAACTGATTGATCTGTAACCAAGATCCTATCAATCAGAAGAGGAGACACCATGACTATGATGTGCGACGCCCACCACTCTCGCCAGCAAGGAGGACGCGCCACACCAGGATTCTTCTACAGACGTTTATTGCAGGGTTACTTGCTTGAAGCGAAAGACCCAAAACCCGAACTCTGTGCTGCTTAAATAGACCTAGGAGGAATGTGGCACCTACTGATTGGTGCTCAACTGAAACCCTCATTTACATGCTCCGGGCTTGAGCGATGACCCCGCATAGTGCCAAGCACGCATGCGCATTTAGGTTTTTGTTTACCATTAACAGGCTACGTGGCCCTTCGGGCTGGACGCCATCTTGTAAATGGTGGATGGGTTGGCTTCACCACATCTCCTCCTTTCTTTTGTTTTAAAAAGAAGTCCTAATCCACCGACCTATGCATTTTCTGGTTTTTAATTTTTTTAACTCAGGGAAAATCAAGGTGTAGTAATATACGCTCACGTTTTAGTAATACACCGATTCGAATGCGTGCAAATGAGGTTGCACCGCTCTTGTGGGAGTGTAAAGGCTGTCCTTACAGGTGTAATTGTCACCCATCTCCTTGTGCAATGGGAAGTACATTCCCAAGGGGTGTAAAGGCTGACAACTCGGGGGAACTACTAAGTTTTTAGCATAGACATCCATATCTCAGAGGAGGCACCATTATCCATGGCAAGAAAAGCCTGCACAATGACTACCTTGTCATGTTTCTG
Organism: Rhizomys pruinosus; assembly: GCA_009823505.1. Classification (NCBI taxonomy): domain Eukaryota; kingdom Metazoa; phylum Chordata; class Mammalia; order Rodentia; family Spalacidae; genus Rhizomys; species Rhizomys pruinosus. The sequence goes on from VZQC01000499.1 coordinate 339,023, forward strand.
AAATCATTAAATTTAGGTGGTTATCCTCAAAATGAGTTAGTGTGGCTTTTAAACCTTGTTGAGCTATTTTTGTTACCATAGTTGGATAGTGTGATATAGTTTTTGATGAAGAATGTGAATGTATCCAAAGGAGTGGTCCGTTTTGCCACGGAACTGCAGTAGGGATCAAGTGTGTCTGTAGTATACACAGTTGGAAGGGGAAATCTGGATTAATTCTATTTAGGTGGGCAGTAGAAAGAGCATTGTCTACTAAATCAAGAGCTTTTAAGGCAGCAGGAGTTAACTGCCGTGGTGAGGTGAGGTGTGTATCCCCCTCCTAAAGAGTAAATAACGGTTTTAGGTCCGAGGTGGGGATTTTTAAATATGGGCGGATCCAATTAATGTCACCCACTAATAATTTTGAAATCATTAAAGTTTTTAGATGAATCTTAACTGATATTAGTAGTATTGTTTTAAGTGGTTTTAATTATTATAGGTGAGACTTAAACAATGACTGATCCCAAAAATGTCCCAACTGTATTTTTGTTGTACTTATATCAGGGAGCAATGTGTAGGATCATAGTAGTTTATGCATTGTTGGTTATGAACATGATATAGCCCAATAATGAAGTTCTGTTTCTGTAGGACCAGATATTAAAATGTCATCCATGTAGTGAATAATATTTATGGATGGATATTTATTTTTTATTGATTTCTAGAGCTAAGTCCTACATATAAATTGGCATAATGAGTGGGGCACTATTGACCATGCACCCCTGTAGGGAGGACCTTTCGCATTGATAATAACGTTGATCAGCGTTGTTTATGATTATTGACGGAGGGTAAAAAGTAAATTCTTTCTTTTTCTTTTGTCGTGTAAATGGAATGGAAAAGAAGTAGTCCTTAATATCCACTATGATAACCGGCCATTCAACTGGTAACGTTGAAAGGAGGGGGAGGCCCCACTGTACGGGCCCCATAATACTCATTTGAGAGTTAATGGCTCTAAGATCATGCAACAACCTCCATTTTCCTGACTTTTAATTGATAACAAAAATGGGTGTGTTTAAGGATGATAGAGAGGCTCTAAAATGGACCAGTTTGGTTTACATGTTTTGTAACTGAGTTCCTTTGCCTGCTTGTAAATTTTTTTTTGTAACGGCCATTGAGGTACCCAAATAGTTTTATGTTCCTTCCATGGAATGGGCAGCAGCTCCCCAGCAGCCCTTAGGAAAAACCCAATCCTTTTTTGTCTAATTTAATTTGTACAGGTACGGGTTCTTTATGTCCCTGTAATTTTTTTGTCTAAACCTTTACCTGGTACATACTTTCCATGATATGTTGGCTGTTATTGGAGTAATTGTTGGTAAGAACATATTTTAGTACCGTTAACACATCTCAGCCCCATAAATTAACTGGCAGGGGTAGGATATAGGGCTGGAATGTGTCTTTATTTTTTCTCTTGTTTTATCTCATTTCATTTTACAAAATTCGTTTGCACTGATTCTATCAGAGCAGTACTCACTAGCTCCAGTCCTTTGCTTAAGATGATACCAATGGTTTATTCGGCTTCATGAGGAAGGCCACCAGTGGCTTGAAATTATACTTGTGTCTGCTCCTGTGTCCTTGATTCCCTGAAACTGTTTTTCCTTTACTTGAAGTTGCATGATAGGCCTTTGAATCTAGTTGTTACTGAAAGTAAAGCTCCATCCACAACAAGAATGAGCCAAAAGCCGTCTATCCCTCCTCTTGAGATCTATTTAGTAGAAAACATATTATGTAAGCTATTAGGTAACACTAATAACTGTGCGACATGGTCACCGGGTGAAATAGCATGTATACCTCTTGGGGATGAGCACATAGACTTAACTTGTCCTGTATAGTCTTGATCAATGACTCCAGGATGCACTACTAAGCCTTTTAATGTTGAAGAGGATCTCCCTAATAAAAGCCCAACTGTATTTTTTGGGATAGGTCCTTTAAAGTCTGTTTCTATAGGTTGACATCCCATCCGTGGGGTTAATACTGTTCTAGTGGTGGCACGGAGGTCCAATCCCCCTGAACCTGTAGTGGCTCTTCGTGGGGTTTGGGTGGTCTGAAGGACGGCAGTGGAGTCTGAAGTGCCCCATACATTTGTGGGCCCTGGGGACGAGGGCCCCTCTGTCTGTTTTTTGAGTCTTTAAATTCTTGGACAGAGCTCTGATCTAGGGGTCTTTTATTAATGTCTTTTATGGATTTACATTCATTGGTCCCAATGTTTTTTTTTTTACAATATTTGGGCAATACCCGGCATTTTTTTATTATGTGGTTTTTATTTATTTTATCATGAGTCTTTTGAATATGTCCCTCCTTTTTACATTTGTAACATGAAATTTTTTGTTTATTTTTTTTTAAACATTTTTATTTGTTTTGGTTCTTATACAAGTATCAGCTGGTTGTCACTAACTGGGTTAAAGCTCTGAGAAGTCACAAGTCTGCAAGCTTTTAGCCAAGCCTGAAGGCCTTTTCCTTCCAAGGGGTGATTGCTATCCTACACTCCCTGGTGCATTGTTTATAAACCAATTGTTTTATAAGTGGCATGGCTGATTCTGGATCCCCGAATATTTTTCCTGCTGAGTCCATCATCCGGGCAACAAAGTCTGAAAATGGCTCATCAGGCCCCTGAATAATTTTTGTCAAATTTCCACTGACTTCTCCCCTATTAGGTACCTTTTTTTTATGCCTTAAAGGCTGCAGTATTTATCTGCTGATAGACTTGTTCTGGATATGCTGTTTGGTTCTGAATCCATTGACCCTGTCCTGTGAGCATATCGAAGTTCCAAGCTGGTTGACCTGCAGCTGCATTGGCTCGTGCTTGCGTAGAGCAAAGGTCATACCAGATGGACTTCCAATCTAAATATTTCCCTGTAGAGAGGGTGGCCTTAGTTACAAAAGTCTAATCAGCAGGTGTTAATGATGAAGTTGTAAGTCTCTCCACCTGGGATTGTGTATAACTTGTATTAACTCCATAAGTCCTTACTGATTTTGCCAATTTTTTAACTTGTTTATGTTCTAGGGGGCGATGGTACCTTTCATCATCATCATTTACAAACACTGGAAACATTTGTCTTACCTTTTGTCTGGTCTGGTTTGTGCAGAATGAATATCCGCATTGGGATATTTGTGGGTTATAAGCAGGCGGGGCCGTAGGTACCACCCCTCCCACTTTGCGCCTTAAGGCGACTCTCTCTTCCTCAGATGAGTCCGCTTCTTCTGAGTCAGAGAGTTCAAACAACTCCATTTCCACTAACGGATAAAGCGGCTCAGGTTTAGCTAGCTTTTTAATTTTACTTTTACTTTTTTTTTTATTTGTTTTTTTATTAACGGGCCCTTCTCCGCTTTCTGTTTCTGACATACTCTCCTGGATTTCTTTTAGTAAATCTGGTTCTTGTTTGATTTGCCTCTGGCATCATTTATCCTGTAGGCATAATTGTACTAGTTTTAATTATGAACATAAAGGAATTAGAAAATGCGTAACCAAAAATGGGGGATCCCAAAATGGAGCAGCCCTCTCAGAACTTAACACTAATTATTCCCTCGTCAATGTAGTTCTGATGCCTCCTTGGGTAATCCAGGGTGTCTTTCTGCTGTGATGGTTAGGTGGGTGTGTAAATGCCAGAGGTCTGGGCACCGTGGTGTTTATGATTGTGACACGCATCGGTGTCCCACGTACGGTATGCCTTGTTGGCACGGTGGAGAAGCGTCGCGTACTATTTCTTTGTGATGGTGATCAGGGGGATCTTTTCTACAGATTGTATTAGCGAATGGGGTTACGTTGCTTGAAGCGGAAGACTACCAGAAACCCAACTTTCTGGTTGCATGGTCTTTAAACTTATGACCTATTGGGTAAGTGGGTGATGATCGTTGGGCACCTTACTTGGGATGTGGGGAGGCTAGCAGCTGAGCTCCTCATGTTACGTAGTGCCCGTGGCTTTGAGGACTGATGTGACCGCTAGTAAAGTGTCGCGAACGTACAACGCGATGCGAGCACCTTTTGAGGGTTGGTTGTACCATTAACAGGCTACGATGGGGCCGCTTGGGGCTTGGGCCGCCATCGTGTATAAGTGGAGTGGATTGTGGTTGCTGCTTCCCTCATGATTATGATGGAAGCCCCTAACTGGGATAAAAGCTAAGGGAAACTGGGCTTCGCTGCCGCTGCCCTCCAGTCCCAAGTCCCATGGGAGTGTGCTCGGACTGACGCATCCTCTGCTTTATCTATTCTGTCTGAGTTGTTGGTTGTTGTGGCTTCCTTTCTGCTTGCTGTAACTAACCCTTGATTAAAATTATATCTACTACTGAGTTGGATTGTAGCCCCTTTGCCCGCCATCCTTGTTACTTTGGGGCAGAAGTGTGTGGTGGAGTTGAGCCCTAACATTCCTTTGCAGGTAATCGCGAGTGGAGACCGCCACCGTTCTGTGGTGTCCGCTCATGGTGGGTCTTTTCTCCACTTTCGCAGTAACGCTGACCGCTAGGTCGTTGGAGAAAAAAGCACTTTAAAAGGTACAGAGCTTAAGCTAGTTTTGGTCTTAGGTTTTAGTGGAGCCAGGGTTTTTGCCCTAGGTGAAGGTTGGATGCGACTAGTTCCACTGGGCAATGAGAGGAGGACGCTCCAACTCTCCAGGAGATGAATCAGAAATTCGTCTTGAACCAGACCTAGGGACAGCTTGGTATTCAGTTTCAGGGGGTGGGCAATGGACCCAGCCCTTCAATTCTGGTCACAGCTCTGGTTACGGCAGACAGCCCTGCCATCTGAATATCTTCTGTGCTTTCCATGTCCTTTCCGTGTTCATATGAGCATTTGCTGTGATTATGTCGTCGCGTGGTGGCTCACGGGAGGTCGGACTAGCGTTAAGTGCGTGTTTGTCTTTTCTGTTCTTTTGCTTAGTATTTGAATTACCATGTATTGGTGAGTAAGATACCTGCGTTCTCAATATCCAATACCTTACTTCCACGGCCTTTGCTGGGTTGATGACTAAATCACTTGTCTAAGTGGAGGAGGTGATAGTTTTCAAACCTATATGGGCCTATCTGACATAGGGTGGATTAGGCATCAATTCACAATGGCTTGGGAACTAACGCATGATTTTTGTTTGGATTAGAATGTGGCCTGACTGTTTAGAGGTTGGAGTAGTTCAGATTCTTCTAGACAAAGTAGGGTAGCTTGATGACATTTTGGGTATTTTGTTGCGTGATTTTGGTGGGGTGGATCCAGGGTCGAGAGCCTCAGAACAGGAGGGGCAGGTGATTCATTAGCATGGGCGTTCTCATCTGTCTGTGGTGGTAGCCACCTCAAGTGGGACCGTGCTTAAAGCATGCACCTCACCTTTAGCTCCACGTTCTAAGAGTAGATACTAGATTCTCTTTATCACTCATGTAGAGCATAACGGATCGAAGGAGTTAAATGGTGTGAAGCAATAGGGATCTTCTCATGGCCATCCTCTCCCCTAGCCAGAGGGAGGCCTCTCACCGCCGCCATAATTTTCATGGCATCTTATGTCACTGGATGGACGCGGACCAGGTTCTGCGTAGGCTCGCTCCCGCTGCTCCGTGTTTTTGATTTGCGAGAGGGAAAGCCACCAGCGCGTGGTGCGAGACACTACGTTTGCATTGCTGGCCAGTTACTCTTTTCTTCCCTTTGCCACACTAGGGGTTTCAGGAAAAAGAAGATTACAACGCGAGGAGATAATTTCCCCTCGGAGTTGTTTGCCCTCCCTCTGTTACCAGGGCAGAGAAGTGTAACACTTTTTAGTGTCACCCCCTTTACTGGTCTTGCTGATTTATGACAATGGGAAAAGAAGAGAACCCCCCTCCTTCTCTGCGAGGAATGGGGGAGGGAGAAACCCCAGGCCCTGATAGACTTGTTGGATTCAATCTTTTCAACACACCAGCCCACCTGGGAGGATACTCAGCAACTTTTACAGGTTTATCACCACTTGAAGGAAAAGGGAAAGAATCCTTGTGCCCTGGCCAGGAAGGCAATACCTGGAGAAGACGGCCGGCCGACCCAGTAAAAATCCCGATACAACCACCTCTGCTTTCCCCATGACCAGACCACAGTGGGATCCTAACTCGGCAGCAGGTAGGGAGTTGCTCCGGGTCTACCGCTAGATTCTGATGGTTTGACTGCTGGGTGGGTAGCGGGGTGAGGAGTGTGTGGTTTTGATTCTCGTACCAGGCGATTGCAGGCTAGACATGCCCACAAGATTTTGTCTAAAAGAGTGAGGGCAGGCCACAGAAGCAAAAGTGTGTAAATCTCTTCCTGCAGTTTACTCTAAGACAGTCTGTGAAGATTCGCTACCTCGAATGAGGCCTTACACTCCAATAGATCCTACGGCTACTGAAAATCAGAGAGCTATAAATTTAGCTTTTGTAAGTCAGGCAGCACCACATATCAGAAAAAAAGATCCAAAACATCGAAGGATTTGAAAGTGTATTAGTCACTTTTCATAGTTTAGCTGTGATAAAACACCTACTTGGACCAATGGGGAACTTAATATAAAGAAAGAGTTTTGTGATTTGGAGACGCTTAGATTGATGGTCGCAGGAGATTAGAGTCCTTTATGGATGGGAGGCATGGTGGACTGGAGACTGGGAGCGCAGCAAGCCCAGCACACGAGTTCTCAGGCAATGAGCCATCAGGAATGCAGAGGAGGGCAGACTGTGATCCACGAGGCTTGGTTAAAAGTCTCATTCCCTAAGCTCTGTCCACCTATATGACGCACTTTCCTCCAGCACGGCTCACACCTTCTATAGACCTCCAAAAGCAGCTCGCACTGAAGACAAAGTGTCTGAATACTTACAGCTTATTGGGGGACACTCATTCAAACCACCCAACATCACACTTTCCTGGCCCCCATAGGCTCCGGACCATATAAGATGCAAAATGTATTTAATCCAACCTTAAAAGTCCCCATAGTCTTACCAGTCTCAATACTATCCAAAAGTCCACAGTCCAAAGAATCCTCTGAGACTCAGGCCAATCTCTCAAACTGTAAGCTCCTGTAAAATCAAAAGACAATTACATACTCCATTACAGGTGGAAACGAATACACATCCCATATCCAAAGAAGCGAAAGAAACAGGAGACATAGTGAGGAAATACTGGACCAAAAACAAGACCAAAACCAGCAAGGGCAGAACTCCCAAGTCCAGTAGCTCCATGTGCAACTTCTGGGATTTGATTCAGGGGCTTAGATGGCTCAAGCTCTTCTAGCTTGTTTGCAATATACATCTCTTTTCTTAGGCTGGTAACCACTCCCTGTATGCAGCTCTCCTTGGGAAACATCTCACAGGTCTGGCATATAGAATGTCTTCTTGGGGTTCTCCACTGCCAACCAAGCTTCACATCACCAGCTTCATGCATGGCCTGATCAAGTCCTTCTTTATGCAGGGACACCGCTGCTGTGCTCTGCCTGACCTTGGAAGCTCTCTGAAACCGTGGAGGAAGAACTGAAGACCCCTTCACTCTTTGCAAACTTCATGGCCTCTAGAGCCAGCACCAAGTGAATGAAATTGCCAAATCAGGCTGCAAGTTCCAGATGGAATCTCTCTCCTACTTAACACATTTGCAATTTTTACTCCTGCCCTGGACCTTGTTGGAGGAATTAGCGTGGTGTGGTCTTGCCCTGAAGGTACTGGATTCTTTGGTTTACTTGTAAAATCTCCAGGCTCTCCTTAATCACTTTTATCTCCTTATGAAAGGAGTCCGGTCTCCTTCCACAAGCCTTGGCCACCTTAATCTTCCTAGTGTACTTTTTAGATCCAAAATGTACATTCTGCATTTCCTCTGCTCGACTGGACCATTTGCTCCCTTTTTCAACGATAAGATCTTGTATAGTAGCGCTGGCCATTTGAACAGCAGTCATACCACCTGGCATATAGCTACACACAGACACATCGCTCTGCAGAGATAATTGCACGAGCTACTGTTTTCCATATTGCAAAGCTCTGTTCACGAATAGCAAAATAAAGGCTTAGGGAACCAGTGCCCCAGGTGCCTTCCTTCAACTGATCAGTGGATAGAGATAACGTGGTATATGTATGTTATTATACAATGGAAGTTCTATGCAGCGATAAAGGAGGGACAACATCATGTTAAAATTTTGCAGGGTAATGTGGAGCTTAAAAGCATTATGTTTAACATGATATATGACATAGCAGTCGCCGAGAATACAAACGAACAAATGGTGTCCCTCATACGTGGATGCTAACACCAAATAAGCGCCAATATAAATTTCTAGTTGGTGTTAGCAGAGTTATGCATTAATGAAATAGAACAACATACAGAATAGCATCTGCAGTCTAGAGAGAACCGACTGGATTATTGGTGAATCGAGGATAGGGCGGGAGTTGGGCGAGATGGGGGTATCATTAGTGTGTATATGGTCGAATTACATATTTAACTTGACGTTGGTTCGAACACAGTATCACAGTTTTTGCCCAGACATCGTGTCTACAGGTATGCATGGAGTTGCAGTACGTTGCAGAAAGTCAACTATGTAATAGTTAATTTAACAGAACGGTTGGTTTGCAGGCTTCATAAATGGTAATGCAGACGCGTGAGTTAAATGGTGGAGACTTAGTAAATTTTCTGTTCTGTCTCTACTATATGGTGTTTATTTTCAATAACATTCTGGTATACAATAGGGCTTTTGGGATTGGTACATTACAAATGTTCTCCTACATTAATTTTCTTTTGTTGGTAGGTCAGGTGATTAACTGTAGCATGGCTCCTTACACTTATAAGATGATTTGTAATTAAAAATTAAGGATTGTTGCTTCCTCCAAGTTAAATCCAATGCAGCCCTCACCAAAAACAGCATGGGGAATAATTGGGATGACTGGTCTCTGGAGACTCATCGAGTCAAAAAACAAGAAAACCCAAAAAAGGGGGGGGAACAGATAGATATCAATCCTTTTCATAAAAATCTGGCAATTCAAATCTTAAAACAAACTAGAGGGACTAGAGAGTTCTTAGTATGGTGGCAACGGTCAAGAATGTCCCCAACTTGAAGGCTGAGAAGAAAGAAAAAAGATCAGCTTGCCATTTGAGTAGGGATGTACCGAAGTGCGCAGCAAAAGGTTGAGGCCGTCTGATACATTGAAAGGAGGAAATCCTTAGAATTGCTAGAACATGCAAACACAACTTGATTCCACGCTGTAAACTATTTAGTATGAGTCCTATAGACAAAAACGCTTACTTCTAGGTGCCGCAAAGGGTTTTAATACGTGAGACTTTCTTACCCCCCCATTAGAACAAGGAAAGTGATGAATGATGATGATGATGATGATGATGATATGGTAAGGTCTTTCTCCAACTGTAAATTTGAGAACAAACTATTATAGAGGGTAATCTCTTATTAATAATGGTAAAGTAGCCCTATCTTTAATTAGACTATTGAGACATAGTGCTGGTTGGTGAAAAGGAATATCTTCTATTCAGAAACCAACATATAATACTAAAGTTCTTCCTTAACTACACTTAAAGCAAAATAATTTAACACATTGTTAAGCTTGAACTGAGACATCAGCAAATGGATTTATCATAACCAAGCGAGATGAAGCCAGTGGATGCAAGCCCACCACTAAAAGTAAAGGCTCCGTTTGCCGGTGTAAACTGGGAACCTACAAGGAAGACAGGCAATAGAGGCCTGCTGTTAAAGACGCTGACGCTTTTAACATTTGGAAGAATGTATTGAGACGTAACACATGCAAGTGGTACAGTTGGTCTTGAATACCAAGAGTGTGTTCTACCAAAGGCCATCGAATCCAGAAGAAGCAAATATGGGTCTCCTTGAGCTACAAGCAAGACTCCCCAATCACAGCACTAGCTACACTCACCTGCCTGGAAATACTGTGCAAGCATGAGGCAGCCATATGCCTGCATATCCCCAAACTAATTGCTATTGGTTCTCTCCTTGGAGGAATAACCACAGCGATGCCACAAGCTTACATCCCATCTAAAGGTTAGGAGATGTTATAACCACAGTAAGACCCTGTCATTTTAACAGAAAAATGTAATTTCATGGATTAACATACCATCCAAACAACTCTGTGTCTATAACCAAAGTAACCTACCATATTTATGTTTAAATACCTATATACTAAATTGCTTGTGCTTCATTAGTAGGATCGGAAGGTTATTCCACCTGGACAAAGTGCCAGCCCATGAAAGGAAACAGCCAGAATTGAGCAGAGTCCAAGACAACAGCTCCAGAGAAAGTGAGACACTGTTTCTGCTTCTCAATCCACCTGTGCCCCTTTATCTAACCTAGGGACCAATCTGCAGAAGAGGGAGGACATGGTAGAATGTAGGGCTGCGACTGGGGTGAACTGTGAAACTACAACAATACAGACAGGACACTCATTTGATCAACCAGATTGAACATACAACCCCCCAACCCCCACTGGATGATGGGACCCATGGGCTGTGTGGGTTTGGACGAGGCAACTGCCTTTGCAAATTGGTTTTACAGGAACCGATGCGTGGTAGTGCATCAATTATATCACCCTTTATTGGCGTAAAAAATTGGGAAAAAAAACTGAGAGATGCAGGACAGTCATGTCAGAATGCATGAATCTGGATGGGGGTGGGCGAGGTGAGGGGGAAGGAAAGGGGAAAGATTGCCTTGAATCTGAATTGGAAAATGATTATGAAATACACAAAGCATCAATAAAAAAAAGAATTGGATTAGCAGTCGGCTTGTTTAATTATAAATTCTGCATCATGTGAGAATGAGATTGCGGGCTGCCAAATTCCACTCAGAGGGCATTCTTTACTGGTTTTATTGCTGTTAACATTAAAAATATATTTATTTTTATTGTATGTTTGTGTGCATACATACACATGTGTGTGCTCATGCATACATACATACATACACCACGATCATGTAATAAAGTATTGGAGAGTTGAGACACCATAAGAAAGGAAAGCCATATTGTTGGATGTTCAATGAAAAACAGCACAAAATTTATTTTTATAATTTTGCCATAAGGGTTCATTTACAAAATTAAAGAATAAATGTCCTAGTAACACACCAAACAGCTGAGTCCCATATGCCATCTCTTAGACCCATTCCCAACCACTTGGCTTCAATGAACTATCCCAAAGTAACTTATCTTCTATTCTTTTCCTATCCTGTCCCTACTGGTTAACTATCCCTAGGCTGTCCCTATACTAAGTCTAACTGTCCTTGTCCTATTTACAGAGTCAAAGGTTAAGGAGGGTGTCCAAAAGTAGATACGTCATAGTTTTTTGTAGCCTTGGACTGATTTATCTTGTCTTATTATTAAGGACTTTTGGAATAATAATTTATCAAAATAATCATAAAACCATAAACTAGCATCATATGAGGATATTAAATAATACTAATTATCAATAATTATTAATAACTATTAGTCACAATTATTATCATTAACCATAATCATTATTAATAATTATCAATAATAGCCAACAATAACAATTAACAACAATTTATTATTAGACTGAATTATTATTAATCATTATCAGCAATTATAATCAATAACAATAATTATAGCTATCAATAACAATTACCAATAAAAATCAACAACAATTTATTATTAAATTGAATTTAATACATACTAAAACTTATGTAAACCCAATTAAAAACTGTTAAATCTAAGAGGTGTAAAACAGTCTTTATGAGTTGAATCTATATATCTTTGTTTATAGTTGGCTCCTAATTAGATTTAAACCCATAGGATTAATTAAAAGTATGAACATGAATTCACTCACACATACACAGTTTGAAGATGGGCTTAAAAAACATAAAACAGTTTTTTTTTTTTTTTTTTTTTTTTTTTAAAAATATTTATTTAAATTGAACGAAGATATTAATTTATGCTGTTAAATGGTCTTTTACTAGTAATTCTTAAAAAACAATTTACCAGAGCAAGTGTCCTTTGTTAAAACTCCAGGGCCTGTAAACTCCCATAGAAATCCATTTCTGTGTCTTTTTCTTTCTCAGCCATTAAAGTTGGTGACGTTTGACCTGTGGAACATACAAATTCTTTTCCATAGTTTAGTTTTTAAAGATTTAAATTGAAAAATTTGACAAAGGGACTTAATATATAAACTGTATCCCCCTNTGCTGGACTTAGGTTTGGTTTGAGTGTGCCTGATTCTTCCCTTTGAAATAAGACAGTACTTGTTTTGGATTTTACAGCAGCCCACAGTTAAAAGACTTTTAATGGACTGTGAACTTTTAACTATTTGGACATTTTAAGGACTGTGGGGCTTTTAAGGTTGCACTGTCTTAGGTTGTTGTTAATGTTAACATCATAATTTGGGATAAGAACTGGAAAGGTGGTGGTTTAATAGTGATGTGTTTTGTGTGTCAAGTTGACAAGGGGTCAATTGTGCTGGATAGTTTTAGTGTCAACTTGACACACCTGGGTTGAGGGATCCTCAATTGGGGGAATTGACTCCATTGGATTGGCCTGTGGCCACATCTATGGAGTATTGTCTTGATTGTCAAGCTGTGTGCGAGGGCCCAGCCCACAATGAGTGGTGCCACCCTGGGCAGGTTGTTGTGTACCGTATAAGAAGGCAGGCTGGGCATGAGCCAGAGGAGCAAGCCAGTGAACAGCATTCTTCCATGGCCTGTGCATCAGCTCCTGCCTCCAGTTTCCTGCTTTGGGCTCCCTGAGTGATGAACTGTGACCCAGGAGATGTGAGCTGAATAAACCCTTTCCTCCCCAGGTGGTGTCAGTCAAAGTGTTTTGTCACAGCAATGGGAGAGAAACTAGAACACCTGGGTTGGCATCCATAGTCCTTTAACACTGGGAATGCTTTGCTCCATGTTATTCTTGCCTTCGTGGTTTGCACCAAGAAGTCAGTCGTAATTCTGATGGGTTTCCCCTTATATGTGACTTGTTGTTTTTCTCTTGTGGCTTTCAGAATTTCGTCTTTGTTTTGGCCGTCTAGCATTTTAACTATGATATGGCATGGGGAGTTTCTCTTCTGATCTTGTCTGTTTGGAGTTCTATGTGCTTCTTGTATTTTTATGGGTTTTTCTTTTTTTAGTTTGGGGAAATTTTCTTCTATTATTCTGTTGAAGATCTGATCAATAATATTCTCTTAGGATTCTTCTCCTTTCTCTATTCCTATGATGTGGAGGCTTGATCTTTTCATAGTGTCCCATATTTCCTGGTTGTTCCACTTTTGTGTATTTTTAAATTTTTCATAATCTTTTAACTTTTATTTTTCTCTGTGTTTCTTCCAGGTCTGACACTCTTTATTCTCCTTCCTCCATTCTATTTCTGAGGTGGTTTCCCATCCTTTCCTCTTGATTGGATGAGTGTTCTATTTCCTTTTTCATTTTATCCTGTGATTTCTTTAGTATTTCCATTTCCTATGAAGCTTCTCAGTCTCTTCTTGGTGCTCTTTACTTCGCTGGTTGGCTTCCTTTTTCAGTTTTTCCACTTTCTTCTGGAGTTTGTCATTTTCTCCCTCTAGTTCTTTCTAGAGTTTGTCATTCTCTCCCTTTAGTTCTTTCAGAAGTTTGTCATTGTCTCTCTCTAGGTCCTTCTTGAGTTTCTCATTCTCTCTCCTTAGTTCTCTGACTTGTTCTTTATATTCTTTAATTTCTCTGCATAGGTCTGCAATTATTCCTCTAAGGTCTGTTTCTCAGGTCACCTCCAAGGCCATCCCACTGTAGCAATCTCCTACAGGGTTGGTAGAGCTTGGTGTGGAATTATCCTGCACCTTTCACATGTTGCCCCTTCATCGTATCCTTGGCATGTGGGTTTCTCTTTTTTTGCTTGTATTCTGATGCAAATCACAAATGCCTTTTCACTGTGTTGAAGGCTTACTTTGCTTGCCTCCTTCAGATGCCTTTTTTTTTCTTCTCCTTGTTTATGGAGTGTTGACTTGTCTATGTTTCAGGCTGTCAATTTTATTTATATATTGGAAGTCTAATTCACTCTTCCTTTTCTGTTCTGTAGGTTCTTCAAAAAAATCCACTTGGACACTCTCTCAGCAATTCCAGTTGGTGTGTGTGTGGGGTATGTCTGACTTAGCCCATGTCCCAGTACTCTGTGCTTCAGGTTGTCCTGGCAAATCCCTGATCTAACCACTGCACACTCTATACTGTTTTTAATTACTAGAGGCTTAATAACAGCCATATGTTATTCCCCCAAAGAAGGGGGGTAATAACCAATTAGGTTTGGGGTAAATTTGGTGGCCACTAGCTGTATAATGGCTTCCAGGAAGGAGTGGAATAGTAACAAGTCATGTTTGATTCAATGAGACCAACATTTTTTTCTTTTCAGTGGCCTTTGGTAATGGTCTCTGATATTTTGGAAACCTACTGTCCACTTGCTATTGTGGTCTCTATGTCCTTTCCATTCTCACACCAGGTCTTCAATGGCCGGATCTTAATGCCCACTTGTGTGTACCCAAATTTGCAGGCAAATAGCCTTTATTTTGGGGGGCCATCAGCCCCCAGCCAACCCTTCTTTGGCAGAATCACCCATTGCTAGTACCAAAGCTTTTCCTATTAATGCGTTTTCTGAACTATCAAGCCTTTAAAGCTTTTCCAATAATGTCTCCTCTGAATAAAATCTTATTCTACAGTTCTTATGCCAATTAGTTAATTAAAGACTGACTGTATATGCCCCATGAGAAATTGTTATCATAGAAGTTGGCTGTTTTATAGTTAAGGAACAATTCCATCACCATGATAGTTTGTTTTCTTTTTCTATAAAAAGGAGAGGTAAAACATTTTTTTTAAATAAAAACTTAGCAGGACCTGGAAAATAAACTTCATTAGGACATATTATAAGCAGTTGTTTTAAATAGAATTTAGAGATGTTGGCCTGTAGCTCAGGCAGTTTGAAATTGTTTTCCTCTTGATGCATAGATGAGTCAGCTTCTCTGATTGTATTTCTTGGTCCATCCTGTATAATCCAAAGCTCTGCCTTTTTTAAGTGTTAAAGTTGCTGATGCTTTGATCTGTGGGAACATGCAAATCTTCTCCCATATTTAGTTTTAAGATTTCAAATTTGGCTGGGCGTGGTGGCGCACGCCTTTAATCCTAGCACTTGGGAGGCAGAGGCAGGTGGATCTTTGTGAGTTCAAGACCAGCCTGGTCTACAGAGTGAGTTCCAGGACAGCTGGGGCTACAGGGAGACCCTGTCTCGAAAAAGACCAAAAATAAAAAAAAATAAAAAATAAAAAAAAAAAGATTTCAAATTTGAAAATTTATCACAAGGCTTGGAATACAGAGTTTTCTATTTGACTGTATCCCAGAAGGAGTACTCCATCACCTTCCCATTTTTGTTTTTTAAATTGTTATATTTTGACCTACAGATGTTTAAAAGTTATTACACATACCTATAGACAGGAACTAAGGTGTAAGCTTTCAATAAGTCTATTTAAATACGTCTCTATATTGGCCTGTCTAACTTGTAGGAAAAAGAAATGTCACAGGTAATACTGTACAATACAGCAAAATATAGAGAACTTTTGTTTACATTCAATCCCAAAGTTGTTACTGGAAATCTAGTACAAATTAGAAGCAAAACAAATTTTAATAACAGTTTGTATCTTCAGATGTGGTTACACGCTCTTAGAGAGATGAAGCCTCTCTTGCTATGAGCAGGTACAATGCAGTCCTGCTAAGGGAAGGGGAGTACAGTGGCTGCCTGTGGTCACTGTGAGTAACTGACCCCTCAGCACAAAGGTCAGTTTGTTACTTTTGTAACCAAACCTGAGCGGTACTTCCACCCCAGGTCCTTAGCCTGGGAAGCAGAACACTTCCCATCTGACCATGCCTTCCCACCTGCCCAAAGACTGCTGGTCTCTGGACAGCAATTTCACGCTGATGGCTGATGGTCTATCTTCAGCCTACACCCACTCACAATTCATTCCACAGGTTGGTGACCTGATTGGCTTCCATCCAACTCCATGCTAGCTTACCAGGTTGGTGGTCTGATAGACCCCATCCAACCCAGTAGCCACAGGTTGGTGACCTGATTGGTCTCCGTCCAACCCAACGCTATCTTCTAACCTTATGCTATACCAGGTTGGTGGTCTGATAGACCCCTGACCAAGCCACTAGCCACCATCAAACTTAACTCTACAGGTTGGTAATGTGACATACATGGAAAATAATAGATCCAGAATTTTTTTTCCAACCCATATCCCCAAGGACCCAAAACTTTATTAACACCTTGTGAGGACCAAGCTGACTCCATTTTAGCTTGGTCAGCTCCATCTTGGCATAGAGTTCACCCCAGAGTTTTAAAAAAATGTGGACAAACAAAGGCATGACATAGATAAATTAATCTTTTATTAGTAGAGCAATTTAACTTCTGCCAAAAAGCATAGTTAAATGCTTTATGGACAAGGACAGACAGTCTAAACCAGGTAAAGCAATAGAACAAAGAGTCCAGAGCAGGTGAATACACATAATAAAAAACTGATTGATCTGTAACCAAGATCCTATCAATCAGAAGAGGAGACACCATGACTATGATGGAAGCTCCTAACTGGGATAAAAGCTAAGGGAAATTGGGCCTTGCCGCCGCTGCCCTCCAGTCCCATGGGAGTGTGCTCGGCCAATGCGTAGTCTGCTCTATCTATTCTGTCTGATTTGTTGGTTGTTGTGGCTTCCTTTCTGCTTGCTTGTAACTAACCCTTGATTAAACTTATATCTACTACTATTTGTAGCCCAGCCCCCGCCCCGCACCTTTCTTGTGTGAGTGTGGCGGATTGAGCCTAACAACCTGATTACTTTGAAAACCTTTTTGCATCCTTATTTCAGGTGTTGAAAGGGTATAACCAGTACTTGGCACTGTATACCCATTAAGATGCCCAATAAAAAATTTATTTCTAATAGACAATTAACCCATTACCTTTGTTGAAATTGGATATGCACTTAGGTGGGTACCGGGGCCCAGGCTAGGTCAGCGGGTTTGTGTCGGTGCCTCTGCGCCTTTGTGCAGGCTGGCCGGACGTCACTCAGGCGGGTACTGGGGCACAGGCTACGTCAGTGGGTTTGGGTCGGTGCCTCCGCACCAGACCAGACAGTCGGCGGGTTTGGGTCGGTGCCTCTGTGCCTTTGTGTGGGCTGTCTGGAAGTCACTCAGGCAGGTACTGGGGCGCAGGTTAGGTCGACAGGTTTGGGTCTGTGCCTCCGCACCAGACCAGACAGTTGGCGGGTTTGGGTCAGTGCCTCTACGCCTTTGTGCAGGCTGTCCAGAAGTCACTCAGGCGGGTACTGGGGCCCAGGCTAGGTCAGTGGGTTTGGGTCTGTGCCTCTGCACCTTTGTGCAGGCTAGCTGGAAGTCACTCAGGTGGGTACTGGGGCGCAGACTAGGTCGGCAGGTTTGGGTCTGTGCCTCCAAACCGGACCGACGGTCGGCAGGTTTGGGTCAGTGCCTCTGCATCTTTGGGTGGGCTGGCCAGAAGTCACACAGGCGGGTACTGGGGTGCAGGCTAGGTCAGCGGGTTTGGGTCTGTGCCTCCACACTGGACCAGATGGTCGGCGGGTTTGGGTCGGTGTCTCTGTGTCCTTTGTGCGGGCTGGCCGGAAGTCACTCAGGTGGGTACCGGGGCTCGGACTAAGTCAGGCATACCCCCCCCCCCGATCGGAAATCTGTGAGAATCCAAGTGGACTTTTTTTTTTGCAGATTCTTCAGAACAAGAAGAGAAGAGTGCTTTGGCCTCCAATATCCAATATATAAAGAAAATTGAAAGCCTGGAAACTAGACAAGTGAATACTCCATAAACAAGGAGAAGGAAAGGAAAAAAAAAAAGCATCTGAAGGAAGATAGCAAAATCATCCGCTAACATAGTGAAAAGGTATTTGTGATCTGAACCACAAAAGGGAAGCCCACATGCTAGGGACATGATGAAGGGACAACATGGGAAAGGCACAGGATAATCCTGCACCAGGCTCTACCAAACCTGTAGGAGATAGCTACAAAGGGAACCCCTTGGAGGAGAGCCAAGGAGCAGATCTTAGAGGAATAATTGCAGACCTATGCAGAGAAATTAAAGAACAAAAACAAGAATTCAGAGAACTAAAGAGAGAGAATGAAAAACTCAAAAAGGACCTAGAGGGATACAATGACAAACTTGAGAAAGAACTAAAGGAACAGATTGACAAACTCCAGAAAGAACTAGAGGGAGAAAAAAAATAAAGAAGAATTCAGAGAACTAAAGAGGGAGAATGAAAAACTCATAAAAGACCTAGAGGGATACAATGACAAACTTCAGAAAGAACTAAAGGAACAGATTGAAAAACTCCAGAAAGAACTAGAGGGAGAAAAAAACAAACTCCGAAAGGAAGTAGAAACACAGAAAAAGGAAGCCAACCAACGAAGTAAGGAGCACCAAGAAGAGATTGAGAAGCACCAAGAAGAGATTGAGAAGCTCAAAAAGGAAATGGAAATACTAAAGAAAACACAGGATGAAACAAAAAGGAATTAGAATACTCATCCAATCAAGAAGAAAGGAAAGGAAAAAGCCTCAGAAGTAGAACGGAGGAAGCAGAACAAAGAATATCAGATGTGGAAGATAACACAGAGCAATTAAAAAGCTCAAATAAAGATTATGAAAAATTTAAAAATACACAAAAGTGGAACAACCAGGAAATATGGGACACTATGAAAAGATCAAACCTCCGCATCATAGGAATAGAGGAAGGAGAAGAATCTCAAGAAAATAGTATTGATCAGATCTTCAACAGAATAATAGATGAAAATTTCCCCAAACTAAAAA
>VZQC01000499.1:367169-407194 GCA_009823505.1 Rhizomys pruinosus
TTAGCCCATGTCCCAGTACTCTGTGCTTCAGGTTGTCCTGGCAAATCCCTGATCTAACCACTGCACACTCTATACTGTTTTTAATTACTAGAGGCTTAATAACAGCCATATGTTATTCCCCCAAAGAAGGGGGGTAATAACCAATTAGGTTTGGGGTAAATTTGGTGGCCACTAGCTGTATAATGGCTTCCAGGAAGGAGTGGAATAGTAACAAGTCATGTTTGATTCAATGAGACCAACATTTTTTTCTTTTCAGTGGCCTTTGGTAATGGTCTCTGATATTTTGGAAACCTACTGTCCACTTGCTATTGTGGTCTCTATGTCCTTTCCATTCTCACACCAGGTCTTCAATGGCCGGATCTTAATGCCCACTTGTGTGTACCCAAATTTGCAGGCAAATAGCCTTTATTTTGGGGGGCCATCAGCCCCCAGCCAACCCTTCTTTGGCAGAATCACCCATTGCTAGTACCAAAGCTTTTCCTATTAATGCGTTTTCTGAACTATCAAGCCTTTAAAGCTTTTCCAATAATGTCTCCTCTGAATAAAATCTTATTCTACAGTTCTTATGCCAATTAGTTAATTAAAGACTGACTGTATATGCCCCATGAGAAATTGTTATCATAGAAGTTGGCTGTTTTATAGTTAAGGAACAATTCCATCACCATGATAGTTTGTTTTCTTTTTCTATAAAAAGGAGAGGTAAAACATTTTTTTTAAATAAAAACTTAGCAGGACCTGGAAAATAAACTTCATTAGGACATATTATAAGCAGTTGTTTTAAATAGAATTTAGAGATGTTGGCCTGTAGCTCAGGCAGTTTGAAATTGTTTTCCTCTTGATGCATAGATGAGTCAGCTTCTCTGATTGTATTTCTTGGTCCATCCTGTATAATCCAAAGCTCTGCCTTTTTTAAGTGTTAAAGTTGCTGATGCTTTGATCTGTGGGAACATGCAAATCTTCTCCCATATTTAGTTTTAAGATTTCAAATTTGGCTGGGCGTGGTGGCGCACGCCTTTAATCCTAGCACTTGGGAGGCAGAGGCAGGTGGATCTTTGTGAGTTCAAGACCAGCCTGGTCTACAGAGTGAGTTCCAGGACAGCTGGGGCTACAGGGAGACCCTGTCTCGAAAAAGACCAAAAAAAAAAAATAAAAAATAAAAAAAAAAAGATTTCAAATTTGAAAATTTATCACAAGGCTTGGAATACAGAGTTTTCTATTTGACTGTATCCCAGAAGGAGTACTCCATCACCTTCCCATTTTTGTTTTTTAAATTGTTATATTTTGACCTACAGATGTTTAAAAGTTATTACACATACCTATAGACAGGAACTAAGGTGTAAGCTTTCAATAAGTCTATTTAAATACGTCTCTATATTGGCCTGTCTAACTTGTAGGAAAAAGAAATGTCACAGGTAATACTGTACAATACAGCAAAATATAGAGAACTTTTGTTTACATTCAATCCCAAAGTTGTTACTGGAAATCTAGTACAAATTAGAAGCAAAACAAATTTTAATAACAGTTTGTATCTTCAGATGTGGTTACACGCTCTTAGAGAGATGAAGCCTCTCTTGCTATGAGCAGGTACAATGCAGTCCTGCTAAGGGAAGGGGAGTACAGTGGCTGCCTGTGGTCACTGTGAGTAACTGACCCCTCAGCACAAAGGTCAGTTTGTTACTTTTGTAACCAAACCTGAGCGGTACTTCCACCCCAGGTCCTTAGCCTGGGAAGCAGAACACTTCCCATCTGACCATGCCTTCCCACCTGCCCAAAGACTGCTGGTCTCTGGACAGCAATTTCACGCTGATGGCTGATGGTCTATCTTCAGCCTACACCCACTCACAATTCATTCCACAGGTTGGTGACCTGATTGGCTTCCATCCAACTCCATGCTAGCTTACCAGGTTGGTGGTCTGATAGACCCCATCCAACCCAGTAGCCACAGGTTGGTGACCTGATTGGTCTCCGTCCAACCCAACGCTATCTTCTAACCTTATGCTATACCAGGTTGGTGGTCTGATAGACCCCTGACCAAGCCACTAGCCACCATCAAACTTAACTCTACAGGTTGGTAATGTGACATACATGGAAAATAATAGATCCAGAATTTTTTTTCCAACCCATATCCCCAAGGACCCAAAACTTTATTAACACCTTGTGAGGACCAAGCTGACTCCATTTTAGCTTGGTCAGCTCCATCTTGGCATAGAGTTCACCCCAGAGTTTTAAAAAAATGTGGACAAACAAAGGCATGACATAGATAAATTAATCTTTTATTAGTAGAGCAATTTAACTTCTGCCAAAAAGCATAGTTAAATGCTTTATGGACAAGGACAGACAGTCTAAACCAGGTAAAGCAATAGAACAAAGAGTCCAGAGCAGGTGAATACACATAATAAAAAACTGATTGATCTGTAACCAAGATCCTATCAATCAGAAGAGGAGACACCATGACTATGATGGAAGCTCCTAACTGGGATAAAAGCTAAGGGAAATTGGGCCTTGCCGCCGCTGCCCTCCAGTCCCATGGGAGTGTGCTCGGCCAATGCGTAGTCTGCTCTATCTATTCTGTCTGATTTGTTGGTTGTTGTGGCTTCCTTTCTGCTTGCTTGTAACTAACCCTTGATTAAACTTATATCTACTACTATTTGTAGCCCAGCCCCCGCCCCGCACCTTTCTTGTGTGAGTGTGGCGGATTGAGCCTAACAACCTGATTACTTTGAAAACCTTTTTGCATCCTTATTTCAGGTGTTGAAAGGGTATAACCAGTACTTGGCACTGTATACCCATTAAGATGCCCAATAAAAAATTTATTTCTAATAGACAATTAACCCATTACCTTTGTTGAAATTGGATATGCACTTAGGTGGGTACCGGGGCCCAGGCTAGGTCAGCGGGTTTGTGTCGGTGCCTCTGCGCCTTTGTGCAGGCTGGCCGGACGTCACTCAGGCGGGTACTGGGGCACAGGCTAGGTCAGTGGGTTTGGGTCGGTGCCTCCGCACCAGACCAGACAGTCGGCGGGTTTGGGTCGGTGCCTCTGTGCCTTTGTGTGGGCTGTCTGGAAGTCACTCAGGCAGGTACTGGGGCGCAGGTTAGGTAGACAGGTTTGGGTCTGTGCCTCCGCACCAGACCAGACAGTTGGCGGGTTTGGGTCAGTGCCTCTACGCCTTTGTGCAGGCTGTCCAGAAGTCACTCAGGCGGGTACTGGGGCCCAGGCTAGGTCAGTGGGTTTGGGTCTGTGCCTCTGCACCTTTGTGCAGGCTAGCTGGAAGTCACTCAGGTGGGTACTGGGGCGCAGACTAGGTCGGCAGGTTTGGGTCTGTGCCTCCAAACCGGACCGACGGTCGGCAGGTTTGGGTCAGTGCCTCTGCATCTTTGGGTGGGCTGGCCAGAAGTCACACAGGCGGGTACTGGGGTGCAGGCTAGGTCAGCGGGTTTGGGTCTGTGCCTCCACACTGGACCAGATGGTCGGCGGGTTTGGGTCGGTGTCTCTGTGTCCTTTGTGCGGGCTGGCCGGAAGTCACTCAGGTGNATATCATAATTTTCAATCATTTAAACATTCTCAAGCAAGGATATACTTCAAAAACAGAAAAAGTTATAAATAATTCCAGTTCCAAAGTATAGTCAGCAGTCCCAGAGTGAATGTAATACTGGTTCATGGCTTGATGGAATTAATAATAAGAAAATGCCCATTTTACCAAAGGGAATTTAGAGATTCAATGCAATCTGAACCAAAATCCTCAAGTTATTTTTCATGAAAATAAAAATAAACTTATTTTAAAATTCAGAAGGAAGCATAAAGGACTCCAGGCAGCCAAAGCAAGCCTGAACAAAATGAACAAAGGTAGGAGGATTCATAAAGAAATTTCAAGCCATTTCAGAGACATACTGATATACACAACATGGTCCTGGTACAAAAACAGACATGTAGATCAGTGAAAGAAAATCGAATACCCAAATATACATGCACACAGTCCAAGCAATTTGATATTTGAAAATGAAGCTAAAACTAAACACAGGAGTAAAGACCGCATCTTCAACAATTTGTGCTGGAGACCTTGGATCTCCACATGCAAAAGAATTAAATTAAAGCCTTATCCACAATTCTGCACAAAATTCCTGTTGAAAGGTATCAAATACTTCAATGTGAAAGGACCATTGAAACTGTTGGAAGAATACACAGACAGGACACCATACAGTTACAAGCAAATTCATGCTAAATCAGACTCCATTCTGTCAGGAGTTTAGTCCAAAAATTGATAATGAAATAATGAAATTGGCCTTTCATTAAACTAAAAGTCTTCTACACAGCAAATGAAACAATCAGCTCAGTGAAGAGGTAACCCACAGCATGGGAGAGACCCTTTGCCAGATCTTCCACTATTAGTGGAATAATTTCCAAAATATACATATAACTCAAAAGACAAAGAATCAAGAAAACGTATGACCCAATTAAGAAATGAGGTATGGATCTGAACAGAAAATTTTCAAAAGAAGAAATTAAAATGGCTAAAAAAAGTACATTTAAAATGTTCAGCGTCCTTGGTAATTAAAAATTCATATTAAAACTATTTTAATGTTTTAATGTTTTTAAATTTTTATGTTTATGATTTTCATGAGTGCATGTATGTAAGTGCACCCAGCCATGTAGTTTCTGTGGAGGACAAAAGTTGGTTGAATAACCTGGAATGACATTTATTAGCTGCCTTGCACATGCTGGGATTCCAACTCAGGGCTTCCAAAAGAGCAGCTACCATTCTTAATTGATGAGCCACCTCTTCAGCCCCAATTAAAACTTTTTTAAGTTGTCATCTTTTGCCAGTAAGAAAGACTAAAACCAAGAAAACGATGACAACAGATGCTGATGAGGATGTATGAAAAGGGAAACACTCATTCACTGCTGGTGGCATCACAAACTATTGCAGCCATGATGGAAACAATCCTGGAGAACTCTTTAAAAAACTAAAAATAGAGTGATCATATCATCCAGCTATCCCAGTCATTGTAATATAGCCAAAGGCTTCCTATCCTTTTACAGAAATAGCTGTTCAGCCATGTTTATTATTGCTATTTTTATACTGACTGAGAAATAAAAACAACCTTAATATCCCTTAATTGATGAATGAATCATGAAAATGCAGTACATTTATACAAAGGAATTCCAATGTAAAAATTTTAAGATGCAATTTTCCTCCAGAACTGACCTGAAAGCCTCCTCCAAAGACTAGCTCTCAAAGTATCAGAAAGTATTCAAGCTGCCAACTGAGAAAGTCAATCAATTGTCCTACCCAGTTATAAAGCCTGTAAACCACAACAATGAGTGGTGAAGAAAACAGTCTCTGTTTGTCTTGACTACTAGAGTAGTGGCTGATTTACCTTGGTGATTATCATCAGCTGTCTAATTGAACTTACTGCCAACTCACAGGGTGCAATTCGTGCACAGTACTGTAAACATAGCTATGTACACATAAATGGTGCAGTCATGGACCATAGAGAAGTGCTTCCTACTGCCACTTTATTAAACCAAAGTAATTTATGTACTCTACATTTTCTTATATTCACAGACAAGTATTGTTCTCACCAATCATCAAAGAAACTTCTGTTTGCAATAGAGGGAGAGTGTTACAAAGTTCTACAACTGGTAAAAATGTAGGGAATTAAATGACTGTAGGGGGCCAAGTGATATACCTACAATGCAAACTCTACAGCTAAGACTCTGGTAACTTCAAAGAAAAGGGGTAGAAAAAATTTAAGAGCCAAAGAAACATGACACCTGTTACATGATAATCCATTTCAGACATGAGGAAACCAAGCCCATGAAATCTTCATGATATGATAGCCTAAGATCCACATAATTACAAAACCATTTGGGATGCTAATGTAAATGGGGGATTTACATGGAGTCTCTCATCTCTAGATAACGAACTAAAGGCAACTAATGGGTACTGAGAGAGGGAGAATATATGTATTTTGTATATAATAATAGTAATAATAATCATTATCATCATCAAAGAGTTCAATAAATATTAGGTGTGGTGGTGGATGTTTTTAATAACAGCACTGGGGAGGCAGAGACAGTTGGACCTCTGTGAGATCCAAGACAGACTAGTCTACATAGTGAGTTCCAGGCCAGCTGAGGTTAGAGGCCAGCCTTGTCTCAATAACAACCAAACAAAAAAATCAAAAAGTGCTCAACAAAACAAAGAAAACAACACATAATATAGATAATCTGTGGGGACATGAGAAAAGAAGAAGGGTGAATTGTTAGGGATGGAAGTATAAGTAAAATATTAATGAATGAAATTCTCAAAACTACATGAAATTATTTAAAAGCATGTAATTTGAACTATAGAACAGAATATTAATTCAACTTTGAATTTTAAATGAAAAATACTAAAATAAACACATATTTATACTTTATTTTTTATTGTTTATTATTTTTAAGGGATTCACAATATAAGAGCACAGTTGATTTCAAATCACATTGACCTTGCTAATTTGCCATACAATTATGTAATTGGTGTTATCATCCACAGATGAGGGATACCATATGTCGTTTGTTTTTCTGGGACTGTGTTACTTCACTCAGCATGATATCTTCTAGCTCCATCCATTTACCTGCAAAATTCATGATGTCATCTTTCTTTACCACTGCATAGAACTCCATTGTGTAGATGTACCACATTTTCTCTTCTAGCTCCATCCATTTACCTGCAAAATTCATGATGTCATCTTTCTTTACCACTGCATAGAACTCCATTGTGTAGATGTACCACATTTTCTCTATCAACTAGTCAGTTGAGGGGCCCTTGGGTTGGTTCCAGCTCCTTGCTATTGTGAAGAGAGCTGAAATAAACATGGCTGTGCATGTATCTCTGTGGTAACATGAGTCTTGTCGGTACATACCCAGGATTGGTATGGCTGGGTCAGGTGGCAAATTCATTTCAAGTCTTCCAAGGGTTCTTCACACTGCTTTCCATAGTGGCTGTAGTAGTTTACATTTCCACCTGCAGTGGATGAGTGTTCCCCTTTCCCCACAACCTCTCCAGCACTTGGTATCATTTGTTTCCTTGATCCTAGCCAGTCTTATTGGAGTAAGCTGATATCTTAAAGTGGTTTTAATTTGCATTTCCTTAATTATTAGTGACTTTGAACATCTCTTAAGATTTTTCTCAGCTATTTCTCTAATTCCTCACTTGTGAAGTCTCTGTTCAGCTCTTTTCTCCATCTATTGAATGGGTCATTTGTTTATTTCTTCTTTGTTTTATGAGTAGTTTATATATTCTGAAAATCAATGCTTTTTCATATGTATCTGCAGTGAAAATTTCCTCACACTCTGTGGGTTTTCTCTTCACTTCCTTGATTGTTTGTTTTGATGTACAGAAGCTTTTGAATTTAATGAGGTCCCATTTGTCAATTGTCAGCCTTAATTCTTGCGCAACTGCGATCTGGATTAGGAAGTCTTTTCCTATGCCTATGTCCTATAGTTTGCTGCCAACTTTTTCTTCTATCGCCTTCAGAGTTTGGGGTTTCACATTGAGGTCTTTAATTCATCTGGAGCTGCCTTTTGTACAGGGCAAGAGGTAGGGGTTTAATTTTATTCTTCTACAAGTGGTGATCCAGTTTTGCCAACACCACTTGCTGAAGATGCTATCTTTCCTCCATTGTGTCTTCTTGGCCCCCTTGTCAAATATGAGATGACTGAAATTGTATGTGCTCAAGTTTGGATCTTCAGTTTTGTTCCGTTGGTCAACAGGTCTGTTTTTGTGCCAGTACCTATCTGTTTTTATGACTAAAACCCTGTAGTATAGTTTGAAATTTGGTACAGAGATCCCCCATGTATTGCTCTTTTCATTCAGGGTTGTTTTGGCTATTCAGGGTCTTTTGCTTATCCAAATGAAATTAAGGACTTTTTTTCCAAGCCTGTGAAGAAACTCTTGGGGATTTTGATTGGGATTGCATTGAATCTATATAAGAGTTTGGGTAGAATGGACATTTTTACTACATTAATTTTCCAATCCATGAGCATGGGAGGTTTTTCCATCTTCTGATGTCTTCTTTAATTTCCTTCTTCAAGGGTTTAAAATTTTGTTGTAGAGATCTCTGGTGTCTTTGATTAGGTTTGTTCCTAGGTATTTTATTGTTTTTGAGGCTATCGTGAGTTGGAAGGTCTCCTTGAATTCCTTTTTCAGTTGCTTGTTGTTGCTGTAAAGAAAGGCTACTGATTTTTCTAGGTTAATTTTGTATCCTGCCACTTTGCTGAAGCTCTTAATCATTTCTAGGAGATTTCTGGTGGAGTTTTTAGCATCCCTTAAGTAAACAATCATATCATCAGCAAAAAGGGATAGTTTGACTTCCTCTTTTCCAATTAGTACTCCTTTAATTTCCTTTTCTTGCCTTATTGCCCTAGCAAGTGTTTCAAGCACTATATTGAAGAGGAGTGGTGACAGGGGGCAGCCTTGCTGAATTCCTACCTTTAAAGTGAATGTGTCTGTGGTTTCCCCATTTAGGATGATATTGGCTGTGGGTTTCCTGTATATGGCCTAGATTACCTTGAGGAATGATCCCTCCAATCCAATTCCTTCTACGACTTTAAGCATGAAGGGATGCTGGATTTTGTCAAAGGCTTTTCCTGTGTCAATTGAGATGATCATGTCGTTTTTGGTTTTTGGCCCATTTATATGCTTGATGGGATATTTATTGATTTTTGTGTGTTGAACCAACCATACATCTCTGGTATGACTCCAACTTGGCCATGATGGATGAACTTCTTGATGTGGGTCTGTATGCAATTTGCCAGTATCCTGTTTAGAATTTTGGCATCTGTGTTCATTCATGACATAGGTCTGTGGTTCTCCTTTTTGGTTATATCTTTGCCTGGTTTGGGTAATAGAGTAATGCTGGCTTCACAGAATGAATTTGGAAAAATTCCCTCTGTTTGTATCCTTTTAAACAATTTGAGTAATAAGGTTTCTTATTACATCTTCAATTTCTTCATATATTATGGGTCTGTTTAAACTGTCCATCTCTTCTTGGTTGAGCTTTGGTGATTCCCAGGATTTCAGATATTTATCCATTTCTTCTAGGTTTTCAAACTTAGAGTAAGCATTTTTGAAATATTCTCATGTGATTTTCTGGATCTTTTCATTGTCTGTTGTGATATTTCCCCTTTCATCACAGATTGTATTGATTTGGAGTTGCTCCTTCTTTCTTTTTGTTAATAAGGCTAGAGGTCTGTCTATCTTGTTTATTCTTTCAAAGAACCAACTTTTGGATTCATTGATTTTTTTGTATTGTTTTCTTTGTTTCTATTTCATTGATTTCTCCTCTGATTTTCATTATTTCTCCCTGTCTGTTTCATTTAGAGTTCATCTGTTTTTGCCTCTCAAGTGCTTTTAGATGCAGTGTGAGATTGTTCACTTGTGCTCTTTCTGTTTTTCTAATGTAGGTACCCAGGGCTATAAACTTACCTGTTAGGACTGCTTTAAAGTATACCATAAGTTTTGTTGTGTTGTATTATCATTGTCATTCAGTTCCAAGAATGCTTTTATTTCTTTCTTTATCACTTCCTTGACCCATTAATTATTCAGGAGTGTGTTGTTTAGTCTCCATGTATTCTTGTAGATAGTAGGGCTTATCCTGGTGTTGATAGTGAGATTTATTGCTTTGTTGTCTGATAGAATGCATGAAGTTATTTCAATCATTTTGTATTTGTGGAGTCTCCTTCTGTATCCCAGTATATGGTCTATTTTAGAGAATGTTCTGTGGCGTGCTGAGTAGAAAGTGTATTCTCTGGTATTAGGGTGGAATATTTGGTTTATGTCTGTGAGGTCCATTTGGTGTATCATTTAATTCAGTTCAGATGTCTCTCTGTTTATTCTTTGTCCAGTTGACCTGTCCAAAGGGCTCAATGGGTTATTGAAGTCCCCTACTATGAGTGTCCTGGGGTTAATCTGTGACTTGTGCTCCTGGAGAATTGTCTTTATAAAGTTTGGTGCACCGGGAATTGGTGCATATATATTCATAATTATGAAATCTTCATGGTGAATTGTTCCTTTGATAAAAAGGTAATGACCTTCTTTGTCTCTTCCGATTTCTTTTACTTTGAAGTCTATTTTGTTAGCTATTAAAATAGCACCACCTGCTTTCTTTTTCGTACCATTTGCTTGGAATATTTTTTTCCATCCTTTCACTTTAAGGCGGTTCCTATCCTTGAAGGTAAGATGCGTTTCTTGTAGACAGCATATAGATGGGTTCTGTTTCCTAATCCAATCTCCCAGTCTGTATCTTTTAATTGGAGAGTTTAATCCATTAATATTTAATGTTATAACTGATAGATTTGTGTTCTTCATTTCACCTTATTATCTATTTGTGGTTTTGGTCTAGGTTTCTACTTCTGCAGTTATGCTTTTATTAATTTCTCTTTCTAGGTGCCTGGGGATAGTTGGTCCTTTCTTCTGTCCTTTGAATTTCTTTAAGTATTCTCTGAAGGGTTGGTTTTCTGGACATATATTCTTTCATCTTGTTTACATTATGGAAGATTTTTCTCTCTCCTTCAACTATTTTATTTATTTTATTTATTTTATATGTGTATGAATGTACTTTCTGCATGTAGGTTTGTGCACCCTTGTTGTGCAATGCTGCCTAAGTCAGAAGAGGGTGTCGGATTCCCCTGGAAATGGAGTTAAAGATGGTTCTCAGCTGCCAAGTGGGTGCTGGGGATCAAACCCAGGTTCTCTGCAAGAGCACTCTTAACCATTAAGCCATCTCTCCAGCCCCAACATCATTTTGCTTATAAAGGTCGGCTGTAGCAGGCAATTAATAGAATTCTCTATTACCATCATTACATAATTCCTGGCCCTCATATTTTGCATGCATACAGGCCAAAGCAGGCCTGCATTTCATTAGGGTGACCAGTGGGTTGGACCACCAATCTGTGTAGCTGGTGTGGTGAAGTGAGTTGTGAGTGGACATAAGCTGAAGATAGGCCATCAGCCATCAGCCTAAAATTCTTGTCCAGGAGCCAGAAGTCTCTGGGCAGGTGGGAAATCATGGCCAAGAGTGGGAAACGTTCCATTGTCCCAGAATAAGGACCTGAGTTGGAAGTATCTCTCAGGTAGGGCTATAAAAGTAACCGACTGATCTCTGCATCAAGAGGTCAGTTCACAGTGGCTGCAGGCGGGTCCTGTGCTCCCCCTTCCCTTAGCAGGGCTTTGTTTTACCTGATCATGCCAAAGAAAGCTTCCTAAGGTTTTCTCTAACTCATTCAGCAATAAAAATACCTGCCATCTTTGGTTTGTTTTTTTGGAGATGATGTACGGTACTCTCCCTTAGTAAGATAGACTTTAACTTGACCTTACCAATTGTGGAAGGTGCAAAGTGTGTAGTAATTAGATAAAAGAATGGCATTCATTTTAAGTAGTGCATTATAGTTACATGGATAGTATTGTTTAGACTATTATTTGCTTCCACTTTCTGAATTTCTTTAGCTTTTACTTTCTGCATTGTAGTAACATCCAGAATACCTCAATAGAAAACATGAAACTGAAACTGCTAGAAGAAAGCATATGTAGCACCCTCCAAGATACAGGCATAGGAAATAATTTTCTAACTCAGATATCAGCTGTTTAGGAATTAAGTACAACAATCAATAAGTGGGACCTCATTAGATACAATGCTTCTGTAAGAATAACCACCATGGAAGGAAAGAGGAAACCCAGTAAGTGGGAGAACTTTACCAGCTACACATGCAACAGAGGATTAATATCCAGAATACACAAAGAACTAAAAAAAAAAGCAAGAAGAAAATACACAGCCCAATAAAATATGGGCTATAGACATGAAGAGAGAGTCCCGAAACCAAGCTTCCTTAGTAATTAGAGAAATGCAGGTACAAACTACATTAAGATTTTATTTTACCCCAGACAGAGTGAAAAAACAGCAAATTCTGGCAAGGGTGTGGAGAGAAGGGAATGCTCATAGCTGTTGGTGGGAATGAAGACTCATGCAACCACTTTAGAAAGAAATGTGGCAAACTCTCAAAAAACTAAAAATGTATCTACCACATGATCCAGTTATACCACTCCTTGGCATGTACCCAAATGACTCATCATACTGAAGAGATATCTCTACATCCATGCTTGTGGCTGCTCTTTTCACAATAACTAAGAAATGGAAACAACCTAAATGTCCCTCAGCTGAAAAATGGTTAATGAAAATGTGGTACATTTACACAATGGAGTTCTACTCAGCAGTAAAGAAAGATAAAATCGTGGACTTTGCAGGTAAATAGATGGAACTAGAGAGTGTTATGCTAAGTGACATAGCACAAACACAGAAAAGCAAGCCCATATGATCTACCACATTTTTGGATTGTAGCATCAGTCTCTTATATATGAGTATATATTCTTTCGTAACACCAGGAGCCAGGAAAATGGAAAAGATACATGAACATAAAGGAAAAGAAAGAACTAGAAATGGGAATAGCAGGGAACAGATGCTGTCTGGGGAGGTGTGGAACAGGGGAGTACTTGGGAGGGAAGAAGGGAAGTACTTGGAGGGGACCATATTGGGGAGGTACTCAGGAAAAGGAATGTGTTATTGAGGGTGGGTACGGATAATTGGAGCACTGGGAATTGAGAGGGAATAAGGAAGTTACGTAGTAGGAAATAGAGTAGGGACGATTAGATTTTGGGGTCCGGGGATCCCAGAGATTAGTGTAATGTCCCTGAAACTCCCTAACCAAGGCACATACAGTGTCTGACCATCAGCGCATTTGTGTACCTGTGGCTGTATGACAAGGAGCACAGTGCCACACAGAAGAGACCTTCCTTTGAGTTTTTGGTGAGAATGGTCCAAGAGACTCCCAAAATAACACAGTCTATTGCCAAATCTTTTGGTTACCTCTCAGAACTGGAAAATAAGATACGGTGACATCGAGCATGACCCATGCAAACTCAATCAGATGAGAGCCCAGAATGGAATAAGAAAAGTGGGTGGCTAGCTGGCCTTAGACTGAGAACTATTGGAGACTGATTACTACTGTGTGAGAAAGAGTATACCTTACTTAGGATCTCCAGTTTGGTTGAATAGGCTCTAGTGGAAGAACTTGCACTGAAGACATCTGGGTGCAAATGCTTGACTGCATAGGACTTAACATGTATGGCTTAATACATAAGGTCAGGTGAGTTTTGGGGAATATGGATGGGATGGGGCTCCAAATTTCATTAGTAACTGCTCTATAAAATGTACAAAAGCTCAAACAAAATAAAATATACAACTTTAAAAAGTAGTATGTATGGACAACTTCACCCAGAAACATGTTATTAAGTAAACCACAGTGCAAAGTGTTGCATACTTACCTATGAGCTTTCCAAAACAGCACAGGCCACTGTTATTTCCTTTGGTTGCCCTCTATAAACTTATCACGATATGCTATTGTTGATCATACCACAGTTTTGGCTGGAGGACATAGAGAAACTAATCCCAAAACCACTGGGACACATTTCCCTGCCGCTAGTTTTCATAACGCTATAATGTTTCATGCAAGCTGGGTGCAAAAGATATTAGTCGACCCATCACAGGAACCTGCATGCTGCAATACTGACATACCAGGCAGGATGTGGCAATGGCTGCAAACTGCTAGAAGCTAACTGCTCTCAGTTTGTATTTGAGGCCTGCTCTACAAGGGAGAATTTCACGCCTGGTACTGTGTTGCTGGTCAAATCCTGTGGTTGGGTAGATCATAGACCCCAGAATTGAACTTGCTATTGTTATTTTGCTAACTATCCAGGCTGTCAAAGCAACTTTATAGACCTGGATTCTCTCAGCATAGTCAGAAAAAACTATTTATTTATTTATTTATTTATTTATTTATTTATTTATTTATTTGTCTTTTTGAGACAGGGTCTCCCTGTAGCCCCAGCTGTCCTGGAACTCACTCTGTAGACACCAGGCTGGCCTTGAACTCACAAAGATCTGCCTGCCTCTGCCTCTCAAGTGCTAGGATTAAAGGCGTGCGCCACCACGCCCGGCTTCAGAAAAATCTTTTTGCAGTTAACAAAGAGATGTGTAACTTCAAAGTCCTGAGAATAGGAGACTCAACACTCTTCCCTAAATGGAGCATCTTTATCAACTGGCCCCTCTCTAAAGCTCAGAGGACATGGAAGAGGAGGATGTAGAAGGAATGCAAGATCCAGAGGATGTGGAGAATTGCTGTGAAATTCTATCTTCTGGAAATTACATGGATATCACACTCTGGAATTTCCTATCATGTGGTTACAAGCACATGATCTATCTGCATGTGGTCAGTCCAGCCAAAATGCTAGCTGAGAAAGGAAGATGATCTTCAGGCCCCAGCCCTTACTGAGGACCTATTGAGAGTGGATAATTACTGATGTAGAGAGAATCACTCCTTTTGGAGAATGTGGTGGAAGGTAGGATTTTGAAGGTCCTGTGGAACATAGTACAGCCATACACACATGGGCAGCCCTAACAGGACATAAATATGTTATTTTTAAAAATACATGAATTTGAAAAATTGATGATGAACTGAGAACTATATGGGGAGTTATAGAGTAGAAATGGGAGGTAAATATGATAATATTTCATCATGTACACATGAAATTCTCAAAAATAAACCAAACAAATGAAAAATTTAGAACAAAAATATTTATGCAATTAATGAATAGTCTGAAATTGAGATCAAGAAAGTGATCCATATTCAATAGCAAGTAAAGTAATAAAATACCTAGGAATACACTTTACAAAACACACAAAAATATCTCTATAATGAAATTTAAAAGCATCAAATGAAAGAAATTATAGAGAAAGTAATGTAAAGATATGTCATATTTATGAGTAGGAGGAATCAATATTTATAGAAAACTGAAAATCCACACAGTAATCTACAGGTTCCTTTCAATTTCACTAATAATAAGAGTAGAAAATCAATCCTTATAATTAAATAGAAGACACAAAAATCAAAATCAGAAAGCACAAGACAGGAGGCATGGCAGTATCTGATTCCAAGCAGTGTAAAAATCTATAGTCATCAAAACAGCAAGGACATTTAATTCATTTATATTTTTAATTTTGTTTATTTATTAAATTTTTATTTTATGTGTATGAGTGTATTGTTTTCATTACATGTATGTAAGTGCATTCCTGTCTTGGTACAATACCAAGCAGGTCAGAGGAGGCCATCAGATCCCATGAAACTGGAGTTAAGGACAGTTTTTGGCTGCCATGTGGGTGGTCGGAAATGAACTCCCTGTGTCCTCTGTGAGAGCACAGTACAATGAACCACTAAGGCATTTATCCAGCACTTAAGTTTTGTTTAAGTGAAAGAATCCCATTATTTTGAAATCTTCCATATTTTTAATTATCAAGTCTCATTACATTTAAAAGCAATATAAGAGGGGCTGGAGAGATGGCCTAGTGGTTGAGAGCGCTGACCGCTCTTGCAGAGGACCCAGGTTCGATCCCCAGCACCCACATGGCGGCTAAGAACCGTCTGTAACTCCAATTCCAGGAGAACTCCAGTTCCAGGGGATCCAAGACCCTCTTCTGACCTCTGCGGCATTGCACGACACGGGTGCACAGACCTACACGCAAACAGTACATTCATACACATAAATAAATAAAATAAAATAAAATAAAATAAAAGCAGTATAAGAAAGACGTGGATCTTAGTAAAAAAAAATCAATTTTTTCATCCCCTAAATGGTCTCTATAAAGGGCACTGACATGATGGTGCAGCAGTAAAAAGCACTGGCTGCTCTTGGAGAGGACATGAATCTGGTTCCCTCACCTACATGGCAGTTAACAAACAGTGATTCAAATTTCCAGAGATCCAGTTCAGCTTCTGGCCTCCCCAGTCACTGCATGCACGTGGTAAACATTATGACATAATAAGCAAAGCAATTACACACATAATTTTAAAAGATTTTTTTTAAAAGCCAATAACACACACCCTTAATCCCAAAATTCTAGGAGAAAGAGGCAGGTGGATCTCTTTGAAGGACAAGCTATTTTATGCTGTCCAATGCATTCTAAATATGATAGGATAATTTATCACTACAGGGTGAGAGAGAATTGATCTTTATCAAAGGGATGACACTAGATAAGTTGACCTCTGCTCAGGGGATGATTTTTATACCAAATGAACATCTTGTTTTGTTTTGTTTTATTTTGTTTTGGTGTTTGATAGGCTCTCCATAGTTCATCCCACTTGTAACTCACTATGTAGTCCAGGATGACATCAATCCCACAGAGATCCACCTGCCTCTGCCTCATAAGGATAGAATTAAAGGCCTGTGCCACCATGCTTGGTATGAAAAAATATAAAATATTTGTGAAAATAAAAACAGAAAAATCTCATCTCAGAAAAAGTGAAAAGAATACTAATAGGAATAAAATTACTTCATATTATTAATGAGAAAAAGGAATGCAAATAAAAAAAATACATTGAGATAGTTCCTAAACTCATCATACTAATCTTTCATGAACAACTCAAACTAGGAAATGCTGGAGAGAATAAGGAGAAAAGAGAAGAATTTTAAACTGCTGGTTTTAACATAACACAGTAAAGCCATTATAGATACATGTATAGGCCCTTTAAACTTCAATAAATAGATCTAAGATACAACCAAGCAACTACTTTACTGGGAAATTATACAAAAGTAATCATACCATTTTGCCCAAGACTGTAGGAATGGCTTTTCTGGTAATGCTTGCTGTTACAAAGACCAACCAAAGATAGACTTGTTCCCAAATTGTTTGGCATTATTTCAGCTTGTTTACATTGTGAATAATCATACTAAGCATTGATATTTTCTAGCCTGGCATGGTGGCACAGGCACAACTTTAATGCCAGCCCTTGGCAGGCAGAGGCAGGCAGATCACTGTGAGGTTCAGGCTAGCCTGGCCTACATAGTGAGTTCCACGCCAGTTGGAACTACAGGGAGACCCTGTCTCAAAAAGACCAAACATGTATTTTCTTATACGCTAAACACATAGCTGTAATCCCTCATGCCATTTATTTGGCCCTGACACAAAATGGTATGTGTGTGTATGTGTGTGTGTGTGTGTGTGTGTGTGTGTGTGTGTGTGTGTGTGTGTGTGTGTTTATGTTCTTAGAATATAATGCTGAAAGCCACAGATGTCGAAAATCACTGGAAACAATAATTCTTTCCCAGTTTATATTGAAAATACTATGTGGAATTAGATAACCTCTATTTGTGGTTGTATATTCTGTTCTGCATCAACAGGAGTCAGAAAGGGAAAATTCTTCCCTCATAAGACAAAAGTGCTCTTTTCCTTTCCCATATCATGCTGGGTATAATGTTTCAGTAACTATAGGACAAGCCCTTTGTTTGAGGGAACAGTTACAGGAGAACTCAGAAGTAATAGGTTCTGAGAACAGGTTAGGCTCACTCTTGGTTATCACTATACCAAGAATGACATTATCTTTCTTCAGGTACCACTGTATTATGGTATCACTCTGTCACAATTCTCTGCCAAGGAATGTCAATTTTATGTCCATTAGACATTGAATAAGGAATAATACAGAGTATATAAATGTGACATAATGGTATTCAACCATCAAACAACAGAGGGTCATTTAATTTCTAACAATCTGGATGGAATTCTCTAAAGTCAGCTAAACATGGAAAGAAAAATAACACATGCTTTTAATTACAGGTGAGAATGGTATGTTTACCAAGCCCAGGAAATGCAATGGGAATAGATACAATTCAATCAGTGGGTAATAAGTTATAAGCAAAAGTGAGATGTTCTGATATGTTTTCTTATATGAGGACGGTAATAGATGTGAATTAAGTACTCTAAAAGGTAGACAAACTATTTTGAAATTTTTTGCAATAAATAAATTATGTGAGTTTTAAGAGACAGTTATATTGGGGCTGGAGAGATGGCCTAGCAGTTAAGAGCGCCGACCACTCTTACAGAGGTCCCGAGTTCGATCCCCAGCACCCACATGGCGGCCAAAAACCATCTGAAACTCCAATTCCAGGAGAACTCCAGTTCCAGGGGAATCCGACACTCTCTTCTGACCTCTGCAGCATTGCACGACACGGGTGCACAAACCTGCATGCAGACAGTACATTCATACATACAGAAATAAATAAAATTAAATAAAAAAAGAGACAGTTATATTTCACAGACAACAAATGAGTTGCTACATTTCCCTGTCAATATATACAATTTTATGTTTTTAAATTGTAACAGAATTTAATAAAATGGTAAAAACAAAATTATGAAGGTTTAAGGGTGATATTACTCTCACACATAAACTTATACCTAAGACATTATGGAGATGTTTATAAACTCATTTTACTAATGTTAGTAATATATTTCTGAAAAATATATTAACATTACATTTTATCAATGATAAGGATAGGTTACCATTCTCAGACACAGTTTCTAAAGTAATGTTTTTCATTTTGATCATTTATTGCAGGAATTCCAATCTCTTATGACAACATATTTAATATTTTAAGGGAAATATTCCTATGAACTGACAGAGGATCAGAAGATTGTTCTTGTCAAAGCACAGATAGATTTATCTATATGAGAATATGCTTTTGAAAAGAGAGTAAATATCTTCTATTCATACTTCCCAAATCCCAGCTGACTGGCTGACAGACCATGCACTCAGTTTTGTATTTTTCTAAACACAGTAGCAAGCACAAACATTATGAGGAAACTGGTTTCAAATCTAATGGTTGAAACTGACAATTTCAATCATCTGTCTTCTATAGAGATTATAGCACCTTTTATACTCTATATTTGGAGTTGAAATAACTCAGATCCCTCCCTTTGTAGCAAAAGAGCATATGTTTATAAGTTGCTGATTTACCTCTTTGTGTTCTGTACATGAACCCTTAAGAAAGAGATTCTATATTGTACTTGTCCACGACTGAGGATAAGCCTAGTAAAAAGAGAATTGAAAGGCCATGAGATGGATTTCATTCTGCATCATGCATGTGACAGATACACTTCTATTATCAGTCTGTATTTGGATACACTGTCAATTTCCTGAAGCTATTTGTGTTTCTGTCATATCAGGTATTTTCTTTACCTTATCTATTAAATTTATCTTTTCCAATCTATGTTGGGCTTTTAAAAAATCCTTTTTATATGAGTTGATTTAGAATTATACACTGCTGAGTGTATTTTAAAATAACAGTATAATATGTTCCAACTTACTGCTCTTTTCAGGTTCAGTCCCAAGTCACAAATAGGCTAGAAATGGCTTTTGTCACTGTAGTCACTTTTGACTTACATTTTTCAGTTTCCCACTGACCTAAAGTCAAACTTGAGCTTCAGCTACTCAAGGAAGATGGTGGTCATTTTTCAAAGTGATTTGATCAATTTGAAAAAATTTGAACTATTGCTATAAGAAATAAAAAGCATGGTTGAGGCTTGGTGAATTCTCAAGGACCTAAAATCCTAAGGCACTTCAAGGTCATAAATTCTCCCATTTTCCTAAACACACAAATTATTAAAAAATCTGTGGGATAAAAACAGGAACAACTTCTTTTATCATTTACTTTTTGCCACAGGAGTTTAAATTTTTAGGAGTAAGCAACATTTACTTGCTCTTTCAACTAAGGAGAAATTTCTGAAACAGTCCACATGTCTTGTTAACCATAGTGTTCCTTTCTGCTTTGAAGTTTATTCATAATTTGAAGTATGTGGAAATAAATATCTAACAAACAGAACTGAGGAACCTGTGTGCCCAGCAGTGGGAGTTGTTTTCAGTTGGAAAAGATGATGCAAAAGGGGCTTAGTATTTAATGTTTTGTTATCTTGAGCAACATCTCTAAGATTATGTTATAAATAGAATCATGTTTCCATGGATACTTTTAGACAATTGTGGGGTTACTACTGATCTACCATGGTTTCAGGCACAACTTCAATTACCAACATGACCTGTGATGTATTTATTTAGTTTTAACAAAATAGTCATTCTTCTGTAAGTTAAGAAAATTACTATAGCCAGAAATCACTTTGTGGAAGCTTTATTTTTAACTCAATAACATGAATTAGTATTCACAAATTATTCATTGTAAATCATTTGACATTTTATTTTTTGTTTATTTATATTATTATTATTATTATTATTATTATTATTATTATTATTTTGGTCTTTTTGAGACAGGGTCTCCCTGTAGCCCAGCTGTCCTGGAATTCACTCTGTAGACCAGGCTGGCCTTGAACTCACAAAGATCTGCCTGCTTCTTCCTCCCAAGTGCTAGGATTAAAGATCTGTACTATGTCAGTGTCTATGTGAGATAGTTAAACAATTTAAGGTTAGGAGAATCACATCCTAAGTAGAGAAGTATTGTAACACAGAAAGGATATGAGAATTGTGTTGCTTGACCAGTCTTGAGGTCAGTGGGTTTATGAATATCAGAGAGCATGAGACATTTTACAACAACAAGGATAACTAGTAATTAAACTGATATTTTATTTTATGCTACCAATTTAGAAATGAAAATTTAGTCAAATTATCAATCAAGGGGATTAACAGACCGAGAACACCCATAGAAAAAGTACACATTTTATTTTTACTTGAAGCATGGAGAAGAGATTGATACATCCTATGTGGTATAGCTTTGGTTGTCAACTTTACACACCTGTAAAGAGGGAACCTCAGTTGTAGAATTTCTTGTTGCCTCTATGGGATTGCCCTCTAGGCATATCTGAGAGGCATTCCTTGGCTTTCCAGGAATGTTTTAGAAAGCAGGCTGAGTACAGGCTAGAGAAGCAAAGCAGTAAACAGCTTTCCTCCAAGGTCTCTGTTTCACCTCCTGCCTCCAGGTCTCTGCCTTGAATTTCTACTTTGCCTTTCCATGCCAATGGACTATGACCTGGAAGCCAAATACACCCTTTCCTCCCTGTTCCAGTTTGCTTTCATATTGCTGTGATAAAACTCCAAACAATATCAACTTGAGGAGGAAAGGGTTTATTTTGTCTTATAGCTCCCAGATC
This sequence comes from Rhizomys pruinosus, assembly GCA_009823505.1. Classification (NCBI taxonomy): domain Eukaryota; kingdom Metazoa; phylum Chordata; class Mammalia; order Rodentia; family Spalacidae; genus Rhizomys; species Rhizomys pruinosus. The sequence continues at coordinate 388,188 of VZQC01000499.1, forward strand.
ACAGTTCATCATTGAGAGCCCAAGGTAGGAACTCAGGGCAGGAGCATGGAGACAGGATCTGAAGCACAGGCCATGGAAGAACACTGCTTACTTTAGTGGCTTGCTCCCCTGGCCCATGCTCAGCCTCCTTCTTATATAATACAGAACCAACTGCCAGTCCAATGGAGGAAATTCCCCAATTGATGTTCCCTCTACCCAAGTATGTCAAGTTCACCCTAAAGCTATCCACTGCACTCCTGAACTTAATTTCGGTCATGATTTTTATCATAGAAAAGAGAAAATAACTAGAACATAGATTAAGTTAGCTGGGCAGGATACAAAAATGTCAAGTGATGACTATGCAAACAATAAGAAAACGTGCATTAATGTTTATGTAATGCTTAATTTCACCTACACTTTGCTTCTATAACAACTTCTCTCTTTTTCATCCATGCATAGTCACCCATTAAACATTCAGAAGAGCTGGAAAGACCATAGAATTGAAACCAACATACAATATGGTCTCAAGAAAATAATGAAGGAAGACCAGTGAAGGTTTATTTTAACTTCCCTGCACCATGGCTCCAGGTTAAGCACAGAAGTTAATGGAAATGGGGAATATTCAAGGACTTTTTATTCCCTCCCATTTAAGTGTCTAAATGGTGAACTGAGGTGAGAAAATGAGACAGAGACTTCAGGAAGCACCTTTGCCTAGTGTGACCTAGCAGATGTGCTTAAACACACACTGCCTAAAAAAACATTGATTACCAATCACAGAAGCTATTGCAGTAGGAAGGAGAGTTCTCGTGAAACTATTTATGTGAGTGTAACTCAGAGGAAGGTAGGAAGCAACAACACACACTCTATGGACTTTGTAACTCCTCAGTCTAATAATAGATTATAAATACAATTGTCATTTATCTACCACTCATCTCGGTAGATATTAACAGGAAAAACCTATCAGAGTAAGAAAACAGACAAAAATTCTATGCTGAACACAGACAGTATGGACAAATCACATGTGTCTGCATGATAGCTCATGCCTATAATACTAACACTTAAGAGGCTAAAGCAGATAGATTGCCGTGAGATCAAGACAGCCTATGTAATATAGTGAACAAATACCAATATACCATGGAGTACATCATGAGAAATAATACCAAACAAATACTAAATACCACATGACTCTAGGCTATAATTATGGTTTCATGGCTATTTAAAAGTTTGATGGTGGATGTGCTACATAGTCCGTTGTAATATTTGCTACACATTTTGTACATAATACCAATTATCATAATATATTTCAAAAGTATATAGGCATGTTATCTTTCAAATATAATGTTAAGATTTTTAAAGAGAAAAACATATTTCGAAAACCAACAGCATCACCTGACACATGTTTCATACTAAAAAATGTGAATGTGCTTTTCTTAAAGGTTTCACTTTTATTTATATTTATGTGTATGTGTGTGTGCATGAATTTGTGTGTGTGTGGTTATGAATATGTCCAAATATGAACAGGATATTGGATCCTCAAATTCACCCTGAAATGGGTATTAGGAATTGCACTCTGGTTCTCTGAAGAGCACTGAATACTCATAATAATTTAGCCATCTCGCCAATCTCTGGACAGCCTTCTCTGAATGATTTCCCCAAAACAAAAGGGTAAACATAACTGGGCCTTGCGTGATCAGGTTCCAGCTCAAGAAATGACTACGGTTCGTAAACAAGTATGAAACAGAATACAAACCCCTTTGTAACCCAAATGAAAAATAGTTGCAATGATTTCATGTATCATTTGAAAAATTCAGTTTTACAGATAAAAATTCAAATTTATATATGTAATAAAATAAAATTTAAGTGAGAAATTAGTTATGTGTTTTTACAGATATTTTTAAAATAATTCATTTACAAAGCTACATATACCCTCTGAGGAATTTGTGGGGTTTAGGCATAAACCACACACACACAAACACACACCATAGTGTCTAAGACTGTTTTCAGATCTGTCTTCATCTAGTGTTACCTGAGCTATATTTACAATTTCTAATCCTGCTTACCCTGTGTGCTAATGTTTGAGGGCTTATCTTTCATTTAGTGAGTCTGTTATAAAATTCTAATAAAATCAAATACCTAGAACTTTTGAAATATATGTATTTCATCTCTTTTTTCTTTTTTGTATTTTTGAGACAGGGTCTCCCTTTAGTCCCAGCTGGCCTGGAGCTCATTCTGTAGACCAGGCTGGCCTTGAACTCACAGAGATCCACCTGCCTCTGCCTCCCAAGTGCTAGGATTAAAGGCATGCGCCACCATGCCCGGCTGTATTTCATCTTTTGTATTTCTCTCCTTGATGTAACTGGAGCTTCATTTCTTCTTATTAATTTTATGCCTCCTCACCAGGTTTCATGTGCTAAGTATATTTATTGTATTTACTTAGGACAATTTATATCTTATTTGAATTACATATACATAGGATATGCCATGATTCTGTTTCATAGTTAGTTATTTCTATTTCTGCTTTCTATGTTTACATCCAATGGTAGGATAAGGATGTATTTCTGTGACTAAAGATATGGCACAGATGGTCAGAGTACTTGCTGCTCTTGCAGAGGACCTGACTTTAGTTCCTAGCACCCAACTAGGTGATTCACAACTGCCTGTAACTCCGACTTCAGGGAATCTGACACCTTCTTCTGGTCTCTGAAATCCCTCACACATTTTCACAGTGTAATTTGCAGACATATGCACATACCCATAAATTTAAAATCTAAACGTAAGGTAATTTTTTTCAAAAATGTAAAAAATAATGGATCAGTATCTAAATGTAGAAGAATCTAATTTAAATCTGATATTTTAAAGTTACTTAAAACTCCTCAGTTAATGCAACACTCTAACATGAGGACTCTGTGAAATTGAGCTAGCTAGGAGATTGGCAGGCTTTCTTCTGGAACTATAACTCATCTTGCCAAACCTGGGGGAAGCTGATCTACAACAAATGATCTCCAAAAGCCATATCAATGCTTGACAAGACTATGTATGAGATGTGAGGCTGCAAGGGGAGAGTACTGTTGATCTATCCACATGCACAGGCAGCTATATTTAGCCCGTTGGATATGCTCAAACATGGAAGAACTATTTGAATTCCTGGGGAAGACCATTGTTCAAAGCTGCTAAATGGAGTTCTTTGTTGTCTCCATTTTGATCGAGTACAAAGCACTTCAGAAATCTTTAGTGCAGTAAAATAAATCTGCATATTTCTGCTTTTCTTCTCGAGCAAAACTTGAAGAGCTACAGTAGCCGTTCCTCAATAAAACAACAGTGTTTGGCAAACAGATTTTTTCATCCCAAACAGATTTATACACAGTGGATACATTGAGTTAAGTCAGTTCAGCCAGATGTGATGGTACATCCATTCATCCCAGTACTCCAAAGGCAGAAGCAGGTGGATCTCTATGAGATCAAGGTCATCCTGCTCTAGAAGGTGAGTTCCAGACCATGTGAGGTGATAGGGGGACCCTGCCTCAACTCCTCCTTCAAAAGACAAAGTTAAATTAATTCAATAATATGTAAATTTACACTTATTTTTAAATCTTGAATTTTAAAATTAATTTCATTGAGTATTCAAAACATGTAAAATTTGGTCCAATAAAATGTGACCTTCACAAATTACATGTTACTAGCAACTCTCCCAAATCCTGTCAATTAAGTCCTTCCTTCTAGATTAATTGTTAAAATTTTTATGGCACTTCAATATGTATATATAACTATGTTTGTATACTACATATATAAATTGCATATAAAAATATAATGTATAAATTAATATCTAACAGACCATGTTAATGTACTGTATAATATATAAACATGTATGTCAATGTAAGTAATTGCTGGTGTGTTTACTTCCAAAGATGCCGCAAGTAACATAAAAGATGATCTATTTATGAAGAGATCTGTATTATATCAATATGCTAAATTCTGTGTAGTAGACTATGGTTTATGCACTACATTGTTGATAGAACATTAACATTTTTTCTCCTCAGACTTTTTACAAATTTATATTTCCATCCACTAATACTTTTTCAGTTACTGCTTCTGAACACACATGTAGGTATAAGAGTTATGAATCAGGGGTAGAGAGATAGCTCAGTGATTAAGGACACTGGATGGTCTTGCAGAAGCCCCAGTTTCAACTCCTAGCCCCTACATAGTGGCTAACAACCATCCCTAACACTAGTTCCAGGAATTAAATTTCCTCTTCTCATCTCTGCACATATCCCAGGACACCAAGACATGGGTGAACCTACTTCTATGCAAGTAATACAGTCATATACATAAAATAAGAATAATAAATAAAATATTAAAAATAAATTAAAGTTATGAGTCTTTGCCAGTAGATTGGCTTGTCTTATCTTAGTGGGTTTAGTGAATGAAAATTGTCATTCCTTTAATTTAATATCCATATACTTGATTATTTTTTATATTATGTCAAGGGCCCCTTTAGTGCAGAATTCTCAGAAGTGTGCATGTAATAAGAAAGGTTCTCTCTTGTCTGAGAAGCATTTTGTAAATATTAAGCTATTGATACATTTTTTGGCTGATGGTACTTTTGTCTTACAAAGTTTTCTGGAAACTTTAGCACATTTCCCATTACAAGATGTAAAGCTATGAGACACTTCAGATCTCAGCAGCATGATGAGGGCTAGAAACGATGGTCATGGATGAATACATTTTACATGTTTTATTTTCCTTTTTTCATTTTCAGATTCCTGAAGAATTCCTTACATAAAATGTAACTTATGGTTCAATATTTAATTCCAGTTAGTAATGTACACAAGACACAAGCAGATAATAGCCACATTCTTGGTAGTAATAGATGTGTGATCCACAGTCTGTAGCTACCTGAAAATCCAGAAGAAACACTCCAAGTCATCAGCCTGACATAATAAATGTCATACTTACAAAAAGTAATTACTAGTTGTAATGGCAATACATTAAATAAAGTCATAAGTTCAGTGGTAACAAAAGGTTCTAGGACTGGGTTGTAGGTGGGACATCCATAATTTTGTCTTTGTCTCCACTGGATGAAGAGGGAGAGAAATACATTTCCATAACCAGACACCCAGCTGTCCAGCTTTCATTTGGCCTTCTATATGCTTCCTTTCCCTGTTGGTCTACAAGCAGAACATACTTGTGTCACTTTTTTCCCTGTAAAAGGAATTCTGACATCTGCTTGTGCTTGAGTCTGCCAAATGCCACTAATGTGATGCCAGATTATGAATAAAGCCTTTGATATTCTTTGATGTGATGGCTTTGGTATAGTTACATGAGCAATCAGTATATATAAAAGTAGACTGATTTTTCTTTCATCCAAAGTAAAACCAGCACACACAAAACAAGCAAAGAATAAGTTCACATAAGAAAAGCAGAAATATTGAATACATAAAACATAACATTTAAAAATAACCTCATGAACACACTGAGTCATTGCTAATATCTTCAATCCTAGATGGCCTAGAAATTCAGAGGGATTAATCAGTATTGACACTAGCCAGAAGTTTGTCCTCCAGTAGTACTGTAAAGTTCACCTTATTTTCTGACATTAACCTTAGAGAAAGACAAATTGTCCTAAGTGCCATTTAGGTTTTAGGTGTTCTTTCATAAAACACCCAGATCTTCTTCTTGTGCCTTTAATTTCAATGTGTCTCATTTACATGGTTAAGAATGTCAGGATTAAGCCCCTTCTTTTTAATTTTGTAATTTGTCTTCTTCTCTCATGGTTGTTCTTTATCCTCGGATAACACAACAGTAAACACTGAGATATAGCTTCATCTTTCTCTGCTTGCTGACTGTGGATCTGACAGGAGCACTTACCTCATTCTACACTGGCATGTGCCCTCATCATGGAAGACTTCTTTAAACTTGAAATAAATAAACCCTTCCATACTTAATTTGCTTTTGTGAGGTTCTTTGCCATAGTGAGAAGGAAAGAATTTTTCTAAGGTAGGTAACCCAGACCTAGAAAGTCAAATATATATTCCATATCATAAATGGATGCTATAACACTGTCTCTAAATACACTTGCTTCAGTTGAAAAATCTGCACATGTCAGAAAGTTAATAAAGTACAAGTTGGAGGGATTATAGCAGGAAAGATAGAATGCTGTTATATAAAGGGGGAAAGGGAAATAATAGAGCAGGAAGCGTTAAAAAGGGTGGAGAATGGAAAGGCAGGGCAGAGCAGGGGGTACAATGAGGGATGGTTAGCATTAAAGGCCTATTGTAAAAGTGATAGGAACACCATTTTATAGTATGGTCTATTGAGTCAAGTCCATGCCCCCAAGTGTCCTTCAGTGTGCATTCATCCACTGGAGCCTGGTTAACTTATTCAGTGTCACACCCTTAAAAATAACAACACTCTCCCTCTCCCAGAAGTTTTCAGTTTTTAATAGTTACTCAGCTATGATTAGAACTTCTTACCATGTCACTACTTCTGTGCCGGGATTTTTGTCTTGCTTGAGCTTGCATAGTTCATTTGCATGCTGTTACCATACATAATATCTGGTAGGGGAGAGGGACATAAAGGTAGGAGAAATGGAGAAGTGTCTAAATATTATAAAAATATGCTTTATAAAATTTGAAAAATTCAATAAGAAATAAAAGTCATATGCAAATCTCCAGTATATAAGCTTCATAAAATATATGCATATACTCAGGGATACAGAGATGGCTCAGTGGATAAGAACACTGGCTGCTCTTGCAGAGGGTTCAACTGCCAGCATCAACATGATAAATAACTATTGTCTGTAACATTAGTTCTGGGGTATCTCACACCCTCTTCTGACCTCCTAGGGCTTTGTACCACAGGGCGCATTTACATACATCCAGGTGTTACACTCATGCACACAGAATAAATAAATAAAATACTATATACAATATAGTGTTTATATGTAGTTGCCCTATAAAAGGGGTTCAAATTCTCTATAAAATATCATAGGCTAGCAAATAAAAAAATCAATGCCAGGAATGGACTACTTATATTGGGCTTGTTAATATGGTAGACAGGCATCCCACAGACACTCACAATAATACTACCTATTGTGATGACTTTTGAAATTGCCAGAACATGATAGTATTGTTGAACTAACACTTGTAGGAGATGTAGAACAAACAAAGGGAAATCAAACTGGTATTGACCTTGCAATTATATCTCCACTGGTTTCATGATGCAAAAAGTTACTCTGCATGTTACCAGAAAAAATAAATCACCAGTTTTACCCAGTTATGTACCCTTTGAGCTACACTGTGTCTGGTAAAATAGACACACTGATGCGATAGTAGCATGGATGTTATGGGAATAAAAATGAACCTTTTGTGGATTTAAGGCCAACACTTAAAGCCAGCCTCCTACCTGGCATTGTTATTAGGACCATGAACCTGTGGCTAGACAGGTCACCACCCATAGGTAGGAATCTAAAACTATTATCCTGATAAATGGATATAGTGTGAAGTTGTTAATAATGGAATCACTATATCCAAAGATTAGTTCATCTCTCAAATCCCACTAGAGAAGCTTCCTGCAGTAGGTGGTAATTGAAACAAAGACACACAACTGGTTTATAGGTAGAGAATAAGAGACTGAGGACTGCTCAGCCATAAGTAGAATACCCCTATCAAGGTACGATTCACATAGAAATACAGAATTTATAAATTCACTCTGTGTGCTTTCTTTATACATCAGCCACACATTCTCTTGCAATTAATCTTCTATAAGAAAAGGAAGATATATAATTTTATAAACCATATCTTACAGCTTAAACTAGTCTGGCAAAAGGCAAGCTAATGGCCATATCCATAATTATGGAGTAATTACATTTATCCCTCATGAATGTGATGAGCCTAGCTACCCTATGAGGATGTACTGTAATAATGCATGTGAATTTGTTCTCATATTTATTTCTGTTAATATGAATAGAGCCTGCAATCTACCAGGCCACATTCATTAGGGAAAAAAGGAGGATAAATTTTTTAAAATATCTAAGGACTTGTCCAGTCTATACACAAAAACAAACAAGTATGGTGCACACACCCTTACTGTGCTCTATTACATGTGAATATATGACACATATATGTTTCATAAACTTAAAAAATTCATTTGGAATTCTGCTGAATATTCCTTAAGAAATGGATCAGGCAGAGAGAATAGAGAAAGATGACTTATTGAAGCAGACAGCATTATTCTTGAAGACCAAGTCAACAGATTCCACCAAGAACCTATAGATAATGGAGGGGTTTGTTGTTCTTGTTGAAATCAGTTTGGTATCTGTGTCTATTTACAAAGTTACCAAATTTTACAAGGGAAGGACATTGCAGTACTTTTATTGAAAGTACTTCCAAATTTGTCTTGTACATAGTTTGTGAATGTATTTTAGAAGTATTGTGTGGCATTTATAATTTAAACCTTACACTACAAGAAATAATCATAATGAAGAACATGGAGGCTCCTGCTCCCAGAGAATGGGCCCAGCCAGAAAGCCACACGTGGGGTCTGACCAGCTTGCAAAGTGGTATAGGCAGAGTTAGACAGACAACAGCATGACCAAGGGAGCAACCTCCACCCTCCAAGCTGGTGGTGCTGTGGTATGGATTATCCAGTGGGAGCAGTGTTAGTGATTCAGGGGACAAGGCAAAAGAAGAGAGAAGAGCTGGCAAACCTGCCACAAATCCAGTACCATGACACTAAGCTGCACAGCCAACATAAAGGTTCAGGAGAAAGAAGAGTGACTGAGCAGGTAGGAGCTTAACAGTGAACTGACCTGGTTGTTACCTATTGAGTTTCTGGAGAACCTTCAGAATAGAAAGGGAACAGTGGGCAGTGTGCAGTGACATACAGGCACAGGGCCTCCCATATTGGCTTCCAGAGTAGTGCAGCAGAGTGCAAGTGCAGGCCCAGGCTCCACCTCTGACATCATAAACCTCACTAGGGTGAGGTTTACCCCGGGACTTGGTGCAGATCAGCTGCCCCGAGGCCCTGACCAGGGCTAGGTTCCACATTGGCTCCCATTTCAGCTTCTGGAGGAGCACAGCACAGTCCAGGCGTGGGCCCTGGCTCCACCTCAGCTCCTTTATCAGCTCCTGCCTGGGTGCATGTAAGCTCTGTGACTCTTGGAGAAGTGGATCAGCAGCACTGAGGTGGCACCCAAGTTGCAGGCACATGGGCCAAATCAAAGTGCCCCCCCATCCTACCAGTACAGAATTTAACAGAAGAGAGTAAACCTACCACTCTGGTTGATACTTGGACCAATCAGTCCTCCACATTAATTTGAGATTAGCACCACAATGCAAGAAACCAAAAAAACCTGCATGCCAAAAAACAATGAAAAAAAATCAACAACATGAGAAAAGCTTATGATATATCCACACTGAACTGTACCAGTCTTACAGAAGATCCCTACAATAAGAACTCCCTGGAAAGGAAATCAAGACACGGATCCTAGAAGAACAATCATAGACATATTCAAAGAAATCAAAGAATATATAGAAAAAAAAACAGAGACCTAAAGGGAGAGAATGAAAAACTCATGTAGGAATTAGAGGGAAAGAATGCCAAAATCTGAAAAAAAAAATAGAGAGAGAGAATGACAAACAACAGAAGGAAGTGGAAACACTGAAAAGATCCCATACTGAAATTAAAAAAGAAACCAACAAGACAAGCAAGGAGCTACAAGAAGAGAATGACAAGCTCCAAAAGGAAGTGGAAGTACTAACGAAATCACAGGATGAAATGAAAAAGGAAACTGAACACTCTTCCAATCAACAGGAAAAGATAGGGGGAAGACTCACAAGCAGAATAGATGAAGCAGAAAAAAGAATATCAGACCTGGAGAATAATATAGAAAAAGTTGAATATCCAAGATTATGAAAAATTGAAAAAAATCACAAGAGTTGAACAACCAGGAAATGTGGAACACTGTGAAAAGACCAAGCCTACTCATCATAGGGACAGAGGAAGGCGAAGAATCCAAGACAATGGTGTTGATCAGATCTTCGACAGAATAATAGAAGGAAATTTCCAGAAATTGAAAAAGGCAATCCTATACAAATACAAGAAATACATAGATCACCAGATAGAAAAGCCCAGAATAGAAATTCTCTATGGAATATCATAGTTAAAATGCTAGAGGCTCAAAACAAAGAGAAAATGCTGAAAGCCACAAGAGAAAAACAACTAGTTACATATAAGGGGAAAAACCATCAGAATTACAGCTGTCTTCTCAGTGCAAACTATGAAAGCCAGAAGAATGCGGACCAAAGTATTCCAAGTGCTAAATGACTTTAGATGCCAACCCAGATTACTATGCACAGCAAAAGTATTGATTATAGTTGAAGGAGAAAGAAAAATCTTTCATGACATAAGCAAGATGAAATAATACATGTCAAAAAACCCCAACACTTCAGAAAATATTCAAAGCAATTCAAAGAACAGAGAAAAGGAGCAACTATCCCCAAGCAACTAAAGAGAGAAATTAACAACAGCAGAAATACAAACCTAGACCAAGAACGAAAACAAAAAATAAGATGAAAGGAAGAAACACATCTCTCAATAATAATCTTAAATATTAATGGTCTAAACTCCCCAATCAAAAGATACAGACTGAGTAATGGATTAGGAAAGAGAATCTATCTATCTGCTGTCTACAAGAAACCCATCTCATCCTCAAGGACAGGCACCAACTTAAATTGAATTGATGGAAAAAGCTATTCCAAGCAAATGGTACCAAAAAGCAAGCAGGAGTTGCTACTGTAATATAAGACAAAAGAGACCTCAGAGTAAAATTAGTCAGAAAAGACAAAGTGGGCCATTTTATCCTTATCAAATGAACAATTAACCATGAATATTTTACAATAATAAAGCTTTATGCACCAAACTCCTGTGCACCAAACTTCATAAACAGATTTCTGCAGGACTTCAAGACACAGATTAATGCCAACACTAAGGAGTGGGGGACTAAAGTGCCACTGAGCCCCTTGGATAGATTAACTGAACAAGAAATAAACAGAGAGACATCAGAAATTAATAATACAATACACCAAATGGACCTCATAGACATCTACCAAATATTCCACCCAATCACCAGAGAATATACTTTCTACTCAGTGCCCCACAGAACATTCTCCAAAATCAAACATACATTGGGACACAAAAGAACCTTAAACAAATACAAAAGAATAGAAATTATTTCATGCATTCTATCAGACCACAGTACAATAAAGCTCAATATCAATACCAGAATAAGCCTTCTGATCTACAAGAACACATGGAGACTAAGCAAACTACCTTGAATAATGAATGGGTCAGGGAAGAAATAAAGAATGAAATAAAGTATTCCTAGAACTAAACAAAAAATAGACTACAACACAACAAAACCTGTGGGATACATTAAAAGCAGTTCTAAGAGGGAAATTTATAGCCCTAAGTGCCTACATTAAAAAAAAAAAGAAAGGGAACAAATAAACAGTCTAACACTGCAGCTAAAAACACTTGACAGACAACAACAAATGAACCCTAAACCCTAAAGACAGGAAGAAATTATAAAAATTAGAGCAGAAATCAATGAAATAAAAAGAAAGAAAACAATACAAGGAATCAATGAATCCAAATGCTGATTCTTTGAAATGATAAACAAGATAGACCTGTAGCCCTGTTAACCAAAAGAAAGAAAGAGCAACTCCAAACCGAGAGAATTCATGACAAAAAGGGAAACATCACAACAGACAAAGAAAAGATCCAGGCAAACATAGAATACTTCAAAAACCTATAGTCTACTAAATTTGAAAACCTAAGAGAAATGGATGAATATTTAAAATCCTAGGAATCAACAAAGCTTAACCAAGAAGAAACTGACAGCTTAAATCGACACACACTATTTGAGGAAATTGAAAATATAATAAAAAACCCATCCAACTAAAAAAGCTCAGGCCCAGATGGTTTCACAGCAGAATTCTTTGAGACATTTAAAGAGGTCATACAATCATCATTGTTACACAATGTGTTCAGAAGGATATGAAAAGAGGGAAATCTCCCAAATTCCTTCTATGAAGCCAGCATCACTCTAACACCAAAACCAGGTAAAGATACAAAAAAAAGGAAGCTATAGATCCATCTCATTAATGGACATAGATGCAAAAATTCTCAACAAAATACTTGCAAATCCCATACAGACCCACATCAAAAAAGATCATCCAAGTTGGATTCATACCAGAGATGAAGGGATGGTTCACAATACGTAAATCAATAAATATAAACACATAAATGGACTGAAATATAAAAATCACGTGATCATCTTAATTGATGCATAAAAAGACTGTGACAAGATCCAGCATCCCCTCATGTTTAAATTTCCAGAGGGAACTGTACTGGAGGGAACATTCCTCTACATAATCAAAGCCATATACCTCAAATACACTACCAGCCTCATCCTAATCAAGAAAAGAAAAATAGAACCATTTCTCCTTAAATGTAGGATCCTAACAAGGCTTCTCCCTAGCACCACTCCTCTTTAACATGGTGTTTGGAAAACTTGGTAAGCCAATAAGGCAAGAAAAGAAAATTAAAGCATACTGATTGGAAAAGAGGAAGTCAAACCTTTGGAGATGGTTTGAAAATATACAGACTGGGAGAAAACTTTCACCAGTGATACATCTGACACAGCAGTAAGATCCAGAATATATAAACTACTCACAAAACAAAGAAAACAAATGACCCACTCAAAAATGGAATAAAGAGTTGAACAGAGACTTCACTAGTGAGGAAGTAAAGATGGCTGAGAAACATCTTAAAAATTGTTCAACATCATTAATAATTAAGGAAATGCGAATTAAAACCACTTTAAGATAACCTCTTACTCTGATAAGACTGGCTAAGATCAAGAAAACAGAAGACACCAGATACTGGAGAAGTTATGGGGAAAGGTGAACACCCATCCACTGCTGGCGGGAATGTAAACTCATACAACCGCCATGGAAAGCAGTGTGTAGAACCCTTAAAAGATTTCAAATGAGCCTACTGCCTGACCCAGTCATTCCACTCTTGTGTATATACCCACAAGACTCATCCTACTGCAAAGATACATTTATATCTATGTTTATTGCAGCTCTTTTCACAATAGCAAAGAGCTGGAACCAACCAAATGCCCTGCAACTGAAGGGTGGATAATGAAAATGTGGTACATCTACACAAAGGAGTTCTATACAGTGGTAAAGAATGATGACATCATAAACTTTGCAGGTAAATAGATGGAACTTGAAGCCATTATGCTAAGTGAAGTAACACAGTCCAAGAAAAACAAACTGGGTGAATGCTAGCACCAAATCCCTAGTTGAAAAGCAAACTGAGCAACTTTAATTTTGTATTTCTTTTTATCTGAAATCAACTATGCTATTATAATGTGAATCACCTAATGGGCTCTAGAATTAAGTACCACTTATTTACCACTTATTTTCAGATTTTGTAATTATGGTGTATGGGTGGAGGGTATGTATTCATATTTTAGAGTAATATAAAATTAAAGGGAAATGTGAATTCCTAAACATATTTTAGAATTAACATATGATATTTATATATACATACATTGGAGCAATACAAATGGGAAAGAACAACAAAAATCTAAGGACTGGATCAAAGACCTGATTGAAACAATTAACTTCTGCCCAAAGAAATAAAACTCTATAGAGAAAAAGTTTAAAAAGACAGAAAAAGATGTAAGATATGTATGTCAGAATGCATGAACTGGGGTGGGATGGGGGCATGGAAAGGGGAATGTGTCTAAATTGGACTGAGAAATGATGTATAAAATACACAAAACATCAATAAAATATTTTATATAAAAAGTATTGTGTAGCATTTGTAATCTAATCCTTACAAGAAATTATCATAATGAATTAATTGTGAAATGATTAGTTGACATTATAAAATGAGGTAAATAATTCCTTAAATCTAGAAACTTTTATAATAAGTGTTTAATTATAAAAGAATTGACAGGAAACAGAGCACTTGATCCTCACTCAGAGAATTTATTCATGCTTTCTTGGATTTTATCATCAAACTTAAACAAATATACAATTTCCAAGGAATTAGATCTATAGAATATAATTGTGCTTAGCTCATTTTATAAAATCACCAAATTTACAAATACATATTCATTTTTAAAAAGTATCAATGGTGTATGACATACAACTGACACGGCTGTCTTGGTGCCTTCTAATGTCAGGGGATTACCATATTGGAAAGTTATTACCATACCTTAGCCAACGAGTTATAATACCCCAACCAAGTTATCGCAAAGCATTTGTGTCTGTACCCATAGAATAACTTGTTATAATTTTTAATATGTGTTGATACTTGTTTTTTATTACTATAATTAAAAGGAGACTGCTAGATGTCTCATCAGTTCCTTATAAACAGAACATGGACAGTCCCAAGAATTTGATGTGTCACCTCAGAAAGAGAAGAGAGGGGAAAGTAGAGAGAGAGACGGGAAATAATAAAAAAATCTAGATCATCTATCTCTCATTCTCTTTCACCCTCCACTCTAAAGCCCAGGACTCTTTTATTTATTTTTTATTTATTTTATTTATTATTTTTTATGTGTATGAATGTACTGTCTGCACGTAGGTTGGTGCACTCATGTCGTGCTACGCTGCGGAGGTCAGAAGAGGGCGTCGGATTCCCCTGGAACTGGAGTTAAAGACGGATCTTAGTCATAATGTGGGTGCTGGGAATAGAACCAGGGTCCTCTGCAAGAGCAGTTAGTGCTCTTAACCACTGAGCCATCTCTCCAGCCCCTTAGGCCAGGACCCTTACAGAAGAGGTGAGCACTCCAGATTGTACAGGCCCAGGAAGGAGGATGAATTGTGAGATTATAGTGAAAACGGACTGGACTTCATTTTTTTGTGTAAGCAAGCCTCTCAATTGGTCTTGGGGATCCTGGACTGTACAGCAAACTAGGCGCTGATGTAATTGTCCTGATATGGACACTACTTTCATTTATTCCCTAAGTGTACTTACTGCTTAAATAAATCTTAAAAAATTAAAAAAGAAAGAAATTATTTGCTAGAACTCATATGTAGTAAAATGAATTTTAGAAGAAATAAATCTATTAATTTTATTATTTAGTACCAATAAAAGATTAATTACACTTTTAGATTAAATAATTAACATTTGTAATATTTTTATATTTATTTTTCATAGCAAAAATGAAACAAGAAACAGATATTCTTTGTTTTATAGTTGCTTAGTATAAATTTTCCTGTAGAGACTAGCCAAGCTGGTGGAGACAAAGAATGACTGTCCGGCTCAATATCCTGATTTCCTAGGTTATTCTTTCCTTTCATTTTTTTTCTTTTTTAAATTTTCTTTATTTATTATTTTGTATGTGTATGAGTGTACTGTCTGCATGTAGGTTGGTGCATCCGTGTCATGCAATGCCGCGGAGGTCAGAAGAAGGCGTCGGATTCCCCTGGAACTGGAGTTAAAGACAGTTCTTAGCCGCCATGTGGGTGCTGGGGATCAAACCCAGGTCCTCTTTAAGAGCAGTTGGTTCTCTTAACTGCTGAGCCATCTCTCCAGCCCCATTCTTTCCTTTCTTTAACCGAAGTTTAGCCTATTAATTAATTAAATTGTTTTGTTTAATATTATCCGCAAATGTGCCAACTAAAAACACAATATAACACATCCCCTTCTGGCTAATGTTTGAAATCAGGGAAGAACAATGTAATGCAGGGGAAGGATGAGAGACTGTGAACAGAAGCTAATTAATATTCCCTGTGCTTATGACATTACACAGTACCAAAGAGTGTCCTTTCAGAAACACAGACTTGAAGAAGGAGACAAGGGGCTAAATAATTTCATAGAATTTTTCTTCTGTACACAGAGCCATAAAATATAATAAGATCATCCTAGAGATTAATAAGAGGTCTTCTCATGGAAGGAGAAACATTTTGTTGCTGTCCCATTTGTGAACTACTCCAAAGCAGGGAGCCAAGAAATCTTTGTTTAGAAGGTGACATTTTAGGTTGAGGAAGAAGAGAAGGACTCCCTACACATCCACAGAGGTAAACCTGCCAGGGTGTTGAACTGCCACAATCCAGAACAAAAGGACCCAGGGTTAGCTGACAGGAGAACAGCCTGAAAGACAAACTGAACACATGTGATCCATTACAAAGTGAAGGACAATCAAGGTTTTATTTGTCATTCAAACATTTTTTGGAATTAATGACTATTTTCAATACAAATCTAGTTTTTCTCCTCAAAAATACTAGAATTAATATTTTTAATTAAAATTCATGGTAATTTATAACAATAAGAAAATTTAAGCCAGGGGTGGTGGTGGAGACCTTAAATCCCAGCACTTGGGAGGCAGAGGCAGGTGGATCTCTGTAAGTTTAAAGCCAGCCTGGACTACTTAGCGAGTTCCAAGCTAGCTGAGACTAAAGGGAGACACTGTCTCAAAGAACTTCCCCCAAAAATAACATTTAACACCTGTTTCCATTTAGTGAATTTCAGGACTCTTAATAATTCTAGGGCATTTCCTAGGTGAAACTTATAAATATTCTATTAAATCTGGTTGAAAGGACTAAGCACTCAGTTACATTTTAAGTACCTTTAATGCAGTTTTATTAATCATTTAAAAAGTGTTTTTCTGTTTAATTTATGCAATACACATATAAAGCTTTTCAAAGCCAAATTGAGCAAGGTGCCATATAATCAGTTAACTACTATAAATTATTTAAACAATCCTTATGAGTCTAGTACAGTAAAATTAGTATATCTCAAATACATAAGTAAGTTACAATTTTTTATAAACAACCTACATTTCTCTGGCATATATCAATATAAAATAGCAATAGTGAAATGAATTACCCAATTCTGGCTTGAATCAGGAACAAAAATTCTCTATTAATATAACACTACATTTTTGTTCTCTACAAAAGATGCACAAGTACTTCCAAGGATACTAAACCATTCCCAGAATGCTACTTAAGTCTTTGGGGCAAAGGTTGGTTGCATGTATTTAATGAGAATAATGTAGCTATTCCAACACCTCCACCCATATAGTTTTAGTATGAAATTAGTAACACCCTTTCTACTATTGCCTGACCAACCTTTATTGCAAGATACTTCTACTTTGCTTTCAAATTGAAGTCTGCTGGGATGAATCATATCAACTGATCTAAGTTTTAGCATTCTTATCTCATTCTAATTTTCCTTTGTCTATCAATAAGTATGGGAAGTCTATGGAGTCCGCCAGTACTGAGTTATAACCATCAGTAAGATGATCAAAATTCCTCTTGGTAATTGATTCAGTTACCTTAGCTAACATCATACCTCTCTTTAATATTTCATTGGCATGAGGTAACAATAGTGATGATAAGGATAATGATACAGATAATCTCAGATCTCAGTGAATAAAATATTGACTGTGTACATTTAAACCATGGACTCTGGAGTATTATTTATTTAATGAAACATATCCATGTTAACAATTGTCTTTTCAATTTTGGTCCCTCAACAGATTCATTGGCAAAATTTCCTTTGTGGATATAAGTAAAGTTTTAGCCCTTCAATGGTTTACAATTTTGAGATTTGTTACCGAGCTCATAGCACAACCCCATGTAAGCTTGAGGAGGAGATTAGAAGATTTCACATACTGACGTGTTAGTTTGATGTCAATGTAGAAGTTCGTATGAGCCTATGTTGGGCCTGTGACTATATGGCCATTCCAAAAGGTACAGATACTGAAGATTTCAGGGTATCTGTTCTTCCACCCTCATGAGGTACATCATGCAGAAGTGCTCACTAGAACAACATCTCACACTGCCACCTTTCTGGACCACTGCACCTAGGGATATNTTTGCCTACATTTTCTGAACTTCATGCATTTTGAAAAATAAGCTCTCAAGTTAAGATTTATTTGGGTTTGGTTCTGTTTTTCTTAAGTAAATCTTTAATGCTGGCTCTTTAGATGTGGTCAGTTCTAAATCTTAGACACATTTGTGAAAGTTTTTGCCAAACATTCAAATAGCAATGGGTGAGTATCTTTATCGAATTCATCTTTATTTAAAAAAATTAGTTAGGATTTGAAATCTAGCTATTATTTCTTACAATACAGTTTTTTCTTCACTGCTGAGGCTTTCAAACATAAGCTCACTGCCTAGCTGTGACTGAGTATCTCTCTGTGCATGAACTCTGAGTGGGGGCCTCACCACCTGCTTGTGGGATGTACCTGGGGCAGAGCAGGGCCGCATAACTGATCTTAGCTCATTGATGGTAGTGAACACTGAGTATGTTGTTTTCTGAGCAGTTCCTTTGTTTGTTAATTACAGATTACAGAACGAGAATTAAAACCAGGGGGTGCCAATATCCCAGTCACAGAGAAAAACAAGAAGGAATACATTGAGAGGATGGTGAAGTGGAGGATCGAGAGGGGCGTGGTGCAACAAACAGAGAGCTTGGTGCGGGGCTTCTATGAGGTAAAGGCAGCAGCAGTTTGCAGTCTGAAAGCAAGGATTCCATGTCCATTCTGCTGGTCTTCACATAGAGAATATCTGAATCTTCTCTTTTTCTGTACTTACTGTTGTTCTCTTGTTTTAAAAGGGCAACTATTTTCCTATACATCTAGATAGCACACACGTGAAAGCTTAATGTACTTGTTACAAGAAATTGCTATGATGAATGTTATGCTGATTTCAAGTTGCATTTTAATGCTTTAATGACCGCTGATCATGAAAGTCATGATTCTTACTCATGCTTAGGGACGTGTAATCAAATCTCATACTTGTTATGTGCAATGATTAGACTGAGGGCCAGAATTTGTTACATGTATTCCATATGACCTTCTCTAGAGAAGGTCATATGGAATACATGTAACAAATGCTGGTATTTGCCTACATTTTCTGAACTTCATGCATTTTGAAAAATAAGCTCTCAAGTTAAGATTTATTTGGGTTTGGTTCTGTTTTTCTTAAGTAAATCTT